>CM031595.1:80699561-80729052 GCA_018398815.1 Conus ventricosus | reverse complement strand
CGCTCGGCTGGGACCGCGGACTGGATGGTGCCAAAGCGTGGTCGAGGCCACGCTTGGTCGGGACGCGACGTAAGGAGCCCCCGTGACTGGCCGCCCTACCCCCGTCCAGGACCTCCAGTAACAGCGCCACGTTCTCCCCCCCCCCCCCCCTCCGGACGCGCTCTCACTGCCTGCTTGTGTGTCGAGGGTGTCGGCTTTGAGCGACTCCCTGCGAGAACCGACCTGGTTCGGAGCACCTAGTGCGATAGGGTGCTCCCAGTAGACTTGACAGGGGCAGGGGTGTGGAGGCACTCCATGGTGTGGGAAGGGATGGATGCTGGAAATGTTTCTTTAAAATTGTGTATATGTCATATGTGCAGGAATGCTGTAATTGTGATTGTGTACGTCGTATGGTGAAATGTTTATTTATAATTGTGCATGTTGTGTGTGTTGGAGTGCTTGATTGTGATTGTGCATGTTGTGTGCGTTGGAATGCTTATTTATGACTGTGTGTGTTGGTGTGAATAAGTGGGGTGTTGTATCGTAATCTTTCTCGTGTGGGCTCTTGCGAGGCGTGTGAGGTCAGTCACTCCCTTCACTCCCACCTAGACCGATCCTGTCAGGGCAGACCTCCAGGGTCGGTCGTGACACTCCAATTTTAATTTTTCTAACTCAAACTGCCTTATCTCCCTTCTTTCTCTTTCCTCTCTTTCCCGTTCTCTTTCTCTCTCCTCTCTTTCCCGTTCTCTCTCCTCTTTCTCCCGTTCTCTTTCTCTCTCCTCCTTTTCCCGTTCTCTTTCTCTCTCCTCCTTTTCCCGTTCTCTTCTCTCTCCTCTTTTTCCTGTTCCCTTTCTCTCTCCTCTCTTTCCCGTTCTCTCTCCTCCTTTTCCCGTTCTCTTTCTCTCTCCTCTTTTTCCCGTTCCCTTTCTCCTCCTCTTTTTCCCGTTCTCTTTCTCTCTCCTCTTTTTCCCGTTCCCTTTCTCTCTCCTCTTTTTCCCCGTTCTCTTTCTCTCTCCTCTTTTTCCCCGTTCTCTTTCTCTCTCCTCTTTTTCCGTTCTCTTTCCTCTCCTCTTTTTCACCTTTTTTCTTTTCTCTCTGTTCTTCCCGCTCCCTTGTATTTTCTGAGCCTCGATTACACGGGGCCAGTTCTCATCTACATATGCCTTCAGTTCCGGACCCTTTAGTCCTAAAGCTTTTCCTTCTTCTATGAGGTCCATCTTTTCAGCGGACCCATTGTCTCAGCACCCTCTTCAGTCGACATTTTGAAGCTATCTAACCCTCGGTCAGCCAGCTAATACCACCACAGTCACAAGCAAGATATCCACACGATCACTCGTAAATAAAGTGATCAAATAGTTGTGCTACACACAATCAACCTCAACAGCAACCAAATCAAGCAAGTTCAAATACAAGGCCCAGTCATGAAAAAAAAAAATCAAAGAAATCAACACATGACTAACGTCTTTCCAGGTAAGACAAAAAAATCTAGTTTCCACAATTATGACAAATTTCAAATCCCTTGCAATTGAACAAAACACAGAATCAAAATCACTTATGGCTCATTTATGTTCATCCCGGACGACAGCCCCCAATTTGTGACGGGTCTCCGACGCTCCCCCTCGTTATTAAAATATGATTTTCATATTCAGGGATGCAGGGGGTTATAGACAGAAGTATTTACGCTTTCACAACCAAAATGCGCTCTCGCATAGGCACACGCACTCTGTCACTCACATCGGGCCCGCACAAAGGTGACGGGAAACCAATAACATTTCATAGAAAATGTTCAACTTATTTAACTTGACTCCGAGCCCCCACCCGTCACTACACAACACAACTATCTGTATCATACAACAATGTAAACAGCATACAGACAATCTCATAAATCGCATCCCCTTTCCTTCAATCACTCTTCATTAACCAGGAAAGACAATATTCCACAATTCTGTTTGCACACTTACAAACTTAAGAACAAATAAACGTCCATAACTTGCCAGCATTCCTTGGTTGATCGTCAGTTTCTCTCATCCACTGTACGACCACGAGCTGAAGCTGCCACACCGTTGTGTCTCCTCCCGATTGGCCAAATCCCAGTTGGGGGACACTGGCAACGTAGCTTGAGTTGCACCCTCACACCGAGTCTCCCGACTCCACCGTACTTTTCGCCCTCTCCACGGAAAGAGCTCCTGTCGGCCTCTCCCACAGGTCTTCTCTGGCTGCAAACACCCCACCGTTGTCTGGCAGCTCCCTGTCTAGGCCCCAACAGGCTGACACGTCTTGCTGTCGACAGTCCCCACACGGGAGACAATTCTTCTCCGTCGTCGGCTCCGAGGCTACAGCAACCTCCACTGTCATACGTCCCCACCCAGGAGACAACGAGGCGACAGCTAACCTCTGCTTCACGCTGTATTTTCTTGAGCCCTCAGCAAGACGGGCGAGTTCACTTTCCCTTAAGTGAGTCACACTCTCCCTGTTTTCCAAGCAGCTTATATTCATTCTCAAACAAGAGAGAACCCGAGTTTAACTGGCTCAACCAATGGAATCATTGGCACACACACATCACACGATTTGTACCAATCAATCCAAGTTATTTTTATTCCACCAATGGAATCACAAGTCACCTACACATACACACACACACCACAGCTGCTAGCGCCAACAAAGACTTGGGCACCCAGTGGTTAATGCATAACCTCCTTTTCAAACTCATGTTCGATTCCCCGAAGCTACCCATTGCCCTAACAGCCTGGACTTCTCCACCAGCCAGGGCTGATGCTTCGAGTATTTACTACCTCTATAGACAACAAGGCTCAAACCACTCAATAGGCCGCAGCCTTCCATTCATTCCCTCAGAACAAGGACGACTGATGGTCGCTGTACCTGCCTGCAGGCTGACGGTCACCTACCCGTGACGGTCACCTGACACGATCGCCTTCCCTTCAGGCCCACGGAGAGCCCAGTGAATAGCCAGTGCTCAAAGTGGACACTCTTCTCTACCCAGGACTGGCAGGTCGGCAACCCCTTGTCACTATCCTCGGACATGCGAAACACTTCCCAGCAACTCTCCCTCCTCCTTCAGTATGCGACTCGGCTGGTGATGCCTGAATTCGCACACTTGAAGACCCAAGGAACTTGCTCTCAACAACAGCAACTACCCTTAATTTGCCTAAATGCTCGAGAACATTCGGCCGACTCATGACAATTGTGTTCTATGGACTTTGGTGAAATTGTGTTCTCCGGGATTCATATTGATTTGCGTGCCTTATGAATCTGCGGTCTTCTTCTGTGGAGTACTGTGCTTTATGAATCTGCGATTCTTCTCTACGGATCGCCGTGCTTTATGAATCTGCGGTTCTTCTTCTGTGGAGTACTGTGCTTTATGAATCTGCGATTCTTCTTCTAACGGATCGCCGTGCTTATGAATCTGCGTTCTTCTTCGTGGAGTAATGGGCGTTATGAATCTGCGTTCTTCTTCTGAAAGTTCTATCGTTGATTTAATGGCTTGTTACGTGGGGATTCTGTTTCCTCTTCTGTCATCGCTTGTGTTTGTGAACGCTGTGCTTATCATGGGGGGACCTGGTTTATCATTCTTTGTCTTTTAGTGGTAGAGCTGTGGCTTGGGTTTGTGGAACCGAGTGTGTTGATTAGTATCTGTGATACATTGAGACGGTCGCCGGCGAGATATGTGATGATATCAATATATGGTAATATGAATATGATTGATCTATATGCTGTGTAGTGACATGGTATGTGGGGTATGTACCAATTCACATGAAGTATATGTTTTGATGGTTCAGAGCAGCATAATTATAAAGAAAAGAAATCTAACTCGTGTGTTGCCATGGCTAGTCCATGTACGTATGGTGTGGGTGTGTGTAGGGTAATAATTATTACACGCATCCAAACTTTTGAGAGCGAGAGTCAGACACAAACACGCACCGCACTCCATCCGTAACATCTGATCTGATGGTGGGTTATAAGGTTGTTTTTTGTTCTTGCTGTTGTGGCCGTAGTACTGTAGCAAGATTGATTCAAAGTCAGCATAAACTACGTATGGGCTCATCTGCATTTTGTGTAAATTCTTAAAACTAACTTTAGAGCCCGTTTAGGTGTGAGGAGTTTGGTTTCGCAGTCTACAAAACTTTACAATGAGTTCTATGACTGGCGGCTGCTTCATAGTTGGTATTCTAACCAAACATCTTCTACAAAGCTCTTTTTTTAGCTGGATGCTTTGTAGTATAGGCTAATAGTCTGCTTATTGTTCTAATTAATCATAATGGCTCTTAGGGCCGTCTGTAAACAGGATCAAGTCTACATGTTTGCCAAGTGGTTCGCCTAAAGTTGGGGCGTTGGGAGAAACCCTTAGAGGCACTAGATCAGCTTCTACAGACCATGTGTATACGTTTACAGTGATGGGTTGTTTTGCTCTTCAAACTGAAATATACTTTCTATACTTACGGAAAGGTTATGTTATCAAAGTTCAGGCTATCTTGTATTGTTCATAATTAATACTCTTCTGCGTTCTTTTTAACAGGATTAAATGTGCTAAAACACACCACATAAAACACATGTTGTCAGAAATTTTTATGTTAAGACTGCTCGTTTTAAAACTAACTCTTTTGGAGAGGAAGGTAAGAATTGCCAACTATAGATAGAACTTTGTTGTCTCAATTTGATTTCAAGGACTGTCCCTTCAGACCAGCCAGAACCCCTTAACTTTGCCTCCTCACTTGCAATGGTTAAACTGTGTAAGCATGTAGTCGGCCCAGTTAGAGTTAAAGTCGTGATAGCTAATTACTTCTTTCTGCCTTGTTGAAACCCAGACTGGCATGTTAGTACATCAGGCGTTATATAATCAATTAGAACGACCAACAACACTTTTACTGCGGTTCCATCTGAATAGCTCTGGATTTTAGAGATAGCATGTGCCACGCTTTCATGAACGTTTGAGGGTTAATTAGTCCATGTCTACTTCGCTAAACATATTGATTAATTGTTTGTCACTACCTTTCACCAGTGCGCTGGCTGACAGTTTTTCAAACTCAGACGCGTTTGTGAGGCTCATTTTTAACTCAAAATATTTACGTAAATTAAAAAATAAATGTATATAAAAGTAAGTAAAAACCCGCTTTTATTCACCTAAACGTTGCAACACTTCAAGGCACGTTAACCTTATAATAACGTCCGCCAGCATTTTAGCTTTTTCTGAATCACTACAGTCAATGTTCATCACTTTGGTTGCTTCGTTAAATAGTTCACTAATGATCTTTTATTATATTGTTTACATCATTCTCAAAACCAAATTCACTAAAATCAATGTTTAACGCTTTCATTGTCTCGTTAAATAGTTCATTACACTTCTTTAAATCAGATACACTGAGTTCGACGCCATTTTTAAATCTAAATAAATAAAAAAATAATTGTAAATTCAACTGTTATTTATAGTCTTTTCAATCTGATTTTCATTACAGCTAATAGCTACTACTCCTTCAGGCTGGTAGAAACATCCACAACATCCATAAAATCAGAATCCATATAATCAATTAAAAATGGCAAACAATTTTATGGCCTGTGGGGCCAATAATCTTGTATTTCACTGATGGTCTTCTTCACTCTTGTTTGTATATTTATGTGATTAAAAGATCAGTAATTGATGTTTCAAACCTGCTCCTTAACCTTTCTCTATGAGCCTTCCAATTCAACTTGTGAAGTATATAAGTAAGCTTCTAACTTCTTCTGGCTTCATTTTTAAACGAGAATAAAATTATAAATTAAAATAATTAAATAATCCGCAGCATCTCTCTATGCCTCTCTCTGCCCGTCTCCACCTCTCATCCCCTCCCTCCTCTCTCTCCCTCACACTGCGCGCACTGCAACGCATGTTTAGTGGCGAATAGGAAAAAATCAATAACTTACCTGACGGGTTCTACGAAGAATATTGACGCTGTAACGCTGGCGCTATGCTCTTCACTCAGACTGTGATTGAGAATCACAACCCATTGATAAATTTTTTAATGAAGATATTTCTTGATTAACTTGTCTATCTGTGTCTCTGTTGTCCTTACTTCTTTGTAAGATCCCGTATTCTTTGTTTTTTGCTTTCTACTTTTTTCTTTTAATCTACGAAGTTCGTTTTTCTTTCTGGAAAGGCGGACTTTTAATGCAGTGGTTGAAATACTCGAATCTGTCGCAACGCTTTCTAAGAAACGAAATACCCGAGTTCCACTTGTTGACGGTTGGTTAGTTGAAGGCTGGCTAGTTTGGGGCTGGCTTGTTGATGGCTGGCTAGTTGAGGGTTGGCTTTGGGGATGTTCGTCCATGTCCAGGATTTCATTATCCTAATTTATATTACACATGCGCGCTCACAAATGCTGTTTCGGTTTCATAATGTTAATGCATCCACTAAGGTCAGCACATGCGCACTTACAAATGTTGTTTCGATTTCATTATGTTAATGAGGTTAGCGCATGTGCAGTGAGATTTTTTGTCACTGTCTTCCTGTGAAAAACATTTTTCGTCAGTAAGTTGACCTAATTCTGCTTCTGAAAATTTTGCTCGCCGGAAAAGGCGTGACGGAAATTCCTCACTGCACATGCGCTAACCTTAGCAGACGACAACTCTAGACCAGCCGAAGCAGACGATGCTTCTGGTTTGCGATCAAATCAGTGGCTCAGCCGCCTGTGATAGGCCGGCGACAAGTGAATCAGTGGTGGTGGTGGGGGGTGAAATCAATATTACCGAGCCGCTGATTCTCGTAGTCAGCCATTCAGTCTGGGGCGGTTAAGTCAGTAAACCATTTTGCCTATTTTGGGTTTAATTGATCGTGTGTTTGTTTTTCAATGTTCTGTTTAATTGCATCAGTGTCTACCTGTCGTGAAGTAAACGTCTTTCTCCACTCTTTTTGAAGTTCAATTTTTTGTCGCCTATAATCATCACCGTCAGCCATAAGTTTTCTGAAATTCTTCGTCTGTAATGTTTTCATCCTGTAATGATTTGCTTTATTCTTAATCTTAATGAGCAAAGTTTTGCCGATGCTAGAGCTACAATGGCAGTGTGCTTTGTAATTTAGGACTTAATTTTTTAAAACGGCACTTACAACCATAGACACGGCGCCTAAACCTAAACCAAGGCCCCCTAATGCTAAAGAGGCTGGCGCCCCGGCCCCGGTGGCTAAAAGAGTAACACTAGATCCTGCACTTACGCTAGCTACGGCCGATGAGCCATAATTACATAAGAAAGAGTATTTAAAGCTTAGCATATTTTTTTCTAGTAACTCTATACTATCCAAGTCGCTTTCTATTTCCTTTCGAAGTTCAGTTATTTGCTCTAACCTAAACTGTTGAACCTCCATTTTTTAATCAAGATTATTTTATTAATTAATCTTATATATATCTTCTCTAGTAATCCTTCTGGCAGCACTTCATCAACAGAGTAAAACGCAATAAAATCAACAAACTTAAGGAAAATAAAGTCGAGTACTGTTAGTTTGTCTTTGTCAACCATCACAGTAACCTTGTCAGATGATGCAAGAGCGTTTATTTCATCTCCGTTTTTAGTAATAACAATAACGAGCTTAAAAAGGGGCATCCAAGTTTTCAGCCTTTTTTGTATGCCTCTAATAAAGGCATGTTCTGGCAAACTAGTATCACCACCCCTCGGAGTAATAAATAAGCGAAAAATCATCGTCATTTGCCTAGGTAGCGATTCTAACGTTGGGGTAAATCTAAGCCGACGGTGTCGCCCCCCACTTCAGCTAAGGACTTCTTTCTCTGTAGCATATATTCAGAACCCTGCCTAGTTATTTCAATCTGTTTTTCTGTTGTGTTTCCTGAACCAAGCTAACAAGAACGGGCCCTGCATTCAAAGCCTTTCTAAAATTGTTTTTCTTATCGTAGTATACATTGGGGCTTTCGTAGTTCAAACTTTAAATTCCAGTCAATTTCAGAAGCAACGCCCAAGTATTCTCTCTTTTATGAAGTTTGTATTCACGTTTTGCCAAAATCGTTTTGCTCTTAAATTCTTATCTCTTCTAGGGTAGGATGTTGCTGCCGTTTTTTGTCTTCAATTTCTGTTAGTTTGTAAACCCCGTCATCTGTGTACTCAAATCCATAAACATTTCCTGGCACTCCTATTAGATCAAACTCAGTTGTGTCTCCTAGGTCTTTTAGCTCTACTGCAGTGCATTTAGGAGCTAGCTCCGCTTTTGGTTCTGGCCCCCGAGACATTCTTTTTTATAATAAACAAATTATAATAAACAAATTGTTGTAAGCAGCCAATAATAAACAATCTACAATAAACAAACGTATTGAACTGGGGGTCAGTCCGTAAGCATAGCTTAGCGTGCTTGAATGTTTCTAACTGCTCTTTTATTTTTTTAGCTCATCTTTGTCCCTTATTATATAGTTTTCACTTAAACATTCTTCAAACTATCTTTGTCCTTAGTGTAAAATAATACAACTGATTTTAACTGCGATCGAAAGTCTTTTAAGACGGCATTGTATTTTTGAGTTAAGAGCCACACAGAAACTAAGGCGTGGGCGCCCGCTAAAGGCCAGCTTTGACAAAGCTTTTCTTTTTTTTAACAATGTCCTCGTTCAGCTGAACAGTCATCAATAATAAACATGTTTCAGTTCCCTCAAATAGTCTATAGTAATGTTCTAAACAGTCGCTCAGTTTGTCGCTAGGATCAACTAAAAATATATTCTCGTCTGTCCAAATAAACTTCCTTTCTTTGTAAGACTTGTTGTGCTTAATGGTTGTGCAGAATATAACAATGTGCTCGTAATGAAACCTGTATATTGTTTGTAACAAATCAAGTACGAAGACAGTTTTCCCACACCCAGTAATCCCGCAGATAAGAGAACAGTGCGGATCTTTTGGTAGAAACTTCAAGCTATCCATCTGTTTTATTAGAATATTTCTTCTGCATTTTAAAAGGCCTTATCTTTTAGCCTGTTTTCTTCAATGTTTAACTGAGCATCACAAACCATAAAAACATGCATTTGTATTGGGCCGTCTCCGTCTGCTTTCTTGTGAATATTTATTTTTATACCATCTTGTCCTATCCTTTCTCCCACTTCCAAACAATCTGTTGTCAAATGTAGATCTAAAATCTAACCACAGCCCATATTTACTTATCAAGTAGTCTTCAAGTCTTACATCATAAAGGCGAAGTTTTTTACATACACGATCAACTGCAGGATCTCTTTGCCTACCTCCAGCGAACAACTTTCTTATTTCATCAAATGTTGGTGAGGTAAAAGTCCGCGCCCTGAATACAACTGATCAGACTTACCATTTATTACACAGTCAACCTCTCAATTTTTGGATATAAAACGCTTCTGATTCTCTTTGAAAAGGAGTTGTTTCTTCAGTAAATAAGAACAAAATTCCTATTTAAAGACTTCAAAGCCTGATTTAGATGTATGTTCCAGAGAGTGTTCGTTTGTTTCTGTTTTCTGTATGGCGTGCATAACGTTTTCATAATAAATAACCGTTTTACTTTTATACTGGGTTAAGATTGTCTAGCCAGTCCAGGTTAGTAACAACATCAAACTCAAGAGAGATGTCGCTAACTGTGTATTTAGCTTCAGGTCTTCAGACAGAACGACAGAACCGCTAGGATTAAATGTCAGTTCATAAGTAAGTTTTTCTTTTAGTGCGCCTTGGTAATATGGCATATGCGTCTTTAACAGTTCAAAATCTAGAGGGATGCAGAATCTGCTGCCAAATGCTTCTGCTACTGCCATCTTTAACATCGTTCTTGCATCCTCCCGCTTTAAGTCTGTGCTTGAGACCGTTTGGGCTTTGTATTCCTGATAAACTTCTCTTTTCTTTCTTTTTAGCAGCCATAAATAAAGGGCAAAAATGTCTGCTTCGTTCAGTACAAAGACTTCTCTGCCCTCCATTTGATTGCTATATGTTTAACGATAGCCCTGCCCAAATTAGCAACAACAGTAGCATTAGGATCTGTAGATGTAATATCTATTTTGAATGATAGTTTAGCGTGCCTGGCATTATAACATCGTCAGCGCCAAGATCGGGAACTTAACTATTAAATCTTGTCCAGGCTGAACTGTTGGATGGAGTATTTACACTAATTACAGTCTGCCTTATACCTTTCACCCATGGGTTCCTTCTCTTTTCTGTATGGATCAAGGTCACAACCGCATGAGTTCATTTTTTTATAAAACAAAAAAGAATATAAAATAAAAAATATGGATGAAGATTTTGACGCGATTGATCCTATTGAAGAAGAAGAAAGAGATCTGCCAGCCCTTCAATTGAAGAAGATGAAACAGAATTAGGTCCTTCATTGCGCGAAGAACTCGAAAGAGCAGCAGAAGGTTCTTCAGCCCCTTCATTAGAAGAAGCAGAAACACCCCCTTCAGTTAGCGCATCTCGTGCAGAACTATAACAAATAGAATTAACTCATTCTACATAACTTAGGATTAGAGCCGCCAGAAGGTCATAGTCCTTTTGATTTCAAGATAGATAAAAGCAACCATCTAGTATATAAGAACTAGCAGAGGAAATTTTGTAAGATTACAACAAAGCCAGACCAACTAAGTTTTTAAAACTAAACACAATTAAACAGAGGATCCCTGTGTGCCGACCAAAGGCGATTAAACATTTTAAATTTAAGGCCTGAGGCTGTTAGTCTTTTACAAAACTTGGAGCGGAAGTTGCCAACACAATCTGAAATAGAAATGACCCCTCTTCAAGATTTAGTCCAAGAACAGATGAAGCAATAGCAGAAATTGAAACGAGTTTAAGTGAGGAGACAGTTAGAAAAACATTAGAAACATTTAATGATCCTCCATTGTCTGAGTCTAAAATGGAGGATCTTAAGCGCAAAATCGCAGGTCTTAATCGTGAACTTGCAGGTTATAAGGATGCTTTTACGTTAATAAGAGAACAACTAATGCTCAGCACAGCAAAACTTAATAGGCTAGAGAGAGAGATAGAAGAAGAAAAAAATAAGCTGGTTGATAACAATTTAGAGCAAGAAGAAAAGGCTAGAATACAGCAGAAAATACAGGATTAATGGATGAAAGGGGAGAGCAGTTAAAAGAAATTTCTATTCTCAGAGGAAATCTAGAATCACAAATAACCAGAATCAGAGAAGTTATAAACAAAATACTTCATGAAAACACTACGTTAGCAGAAAGAATAAGGATTCTGTTCAGAGAAGAGGGGATTACAATAGTTAGTATATTAACGGCTGTTGGGTTTGCTATCTCCACACTCGTATTATGCTTTAACAGGGTGCGCCAACAGGGTCAGTAGCACCTCCAACGCCCCAGCCTGGTAAAAGTTGGATTAGAAAACAATTACACACCACCTAGCAAACTATTAAAGAAGTTAGCTGCCAAGCGCTTGATGCTCTGCCCGGCATAATAGGCAGTGTTGTTAGTTGGGTTTTGTCTCCTATAGGCAAAGTTGCTGGTTATATGGCTGACCATCTGTGGACGTTAGGTGCTAGCTGCTGGATTAATTTTTAGTGAAATAAAGTATGGCTAATCCATTAAAAGTTAAAAACACAACAAGGGCCGTCTTTTTCGCTAGTATCCTGTCAGTGCGAGGCAGATCAACAGTGGAGTGCTTTCTGAGCCGCTTTCTGGCTGGGGGCGCTTTCTGGCTGTGGGCTGCTTCTGGGTGTTTATAACTGGATCGCCTTCTTCAGGGCTAGGTACTTTCTTTTAAAATGGATGGGGCGGCCTTGTGTTTAACCATTTATTGTGCCCTAAGTCTTGGTCGTATCCAGCTATAAGGATTTCATTTGTATAATTCTGTATCATGCCAATCTGCAGTCTAAGGTCAGAGGGTAGCATGTATAACCCATGGCCTACAACAAAGTCAACCTTTGACCTAGCATGTGCAAGAACGTCTTGATACCTTTGTATGCTAGCAGGCAAATCAACAGCAGAGTTAATAGCATCTTCTAAATTAGCTAGAAATTGTTTTCTGGCATCAAAGCCTGTAGACTGATCAACTATGCTAGACTTGGTCTGTGCTTGCGCTCCTAATACACACCAAACGTATGTCCTTATGGAGTCATTAATCTTGCACGCCTGGCATTGTTAAACCTTTACTTTTATCTAAGATAAATGTTGTCCAGGCATTAGGGTGTTTTTGTTCATTGATCCCAATCTAACTTGTGCTTTTTGGTGAAAAGAGGTGTGGCCTAGCCAGTAGTCATAAGTATATTCTCTTTTTGCGCCCCACAAATACAATGTGCCTAACCCATGATTGCGGTCTACTTTTGTCTAAAATCAGTTGAAGGATCAATGTTAAATTCGTTGCAGATTCTTTCATATGCGTTATTGTCCATTGGGCTGTTGAATGGATAAAAAGCGTTGTCGTTAGGGAGAACTACTGTAGTTCAGTTAGTATTCGTCTGTACTGGTAATAAACATGAAAGTTATATACTGACCTTACTAAAAGATTAGGTGGTTTAAATGGTCTGCATATGAAACACCGCAGCCAGTAGTTGCGCAGTAAACGGCAAAATTTAACTGATTCTGGAAAAAAGCCATGGGGTGGGATGTCCATGCTGATGGTACTCTGTCACTCTTTATTGGCGGATTTAAATATCTAGTTAGTGGGTTTACAAGTCTACTTGAAGCCATATGATTCGTCTACTGCAATGGTTAGTAAAACTGAAGTCTAAAGATTTGGGGTTATAAAACGCTCCTACATTGTAAGTAACATGTTCAATATATTCAAAAGCTACCATTTTTTAAATTATTTTTTTAAATAGTTATAAAAAAAGATGCGCATCTATATAAACCAACAAAACAAAAGTGTGTTCTTATCGCGCCCCAATTGACAATAGGCGAGGTAATTATAGGGTTGCCCTAGAGAAATTGGTTTAAAGTTATGTGGGCTAACATATCTGAGGAGGCTAAGAATAACTGGATTAATGTTAATGACGAGCAAGGCAATCAAATAAGCCATATACAAATACCAGAAGGTTATTACAACTTTATGTTCTTTAAGAGAAGTATTTAGCGAATTTAGCATATTGTTAACAATTAACGAGGCAAACCTCAGAATTACTATACATTTCCCACAAAAAGAAACAAGAGAGTACACTTTCCCTAAAGGACTTGCTAAAATCTTAGCTTTCACAGTTGTGGAAAAGATTATAGATTTAGTACAAGAGAAGATGTTTATCAATTTAAAGGCATAAACCTTCTGATTTCTCGTAAACCCAATGTTGTATGTTCATTTACAACAGTTAAGAACATGTGCTAATTTGTTTGCTGGCAATCCGTCAACAGTTCTAAAGGTTTTGCTACCGACTGGGGCGGGGGTTTGCGATTATCAGTTATATACGTTTGACGAGACAACCAATTCAAAGAATTAATTAGCGAAGATATAAATTCATTGGATGTAAAAATAACTAACCAAGATGGAAGACAATTGTTTGTTCAGATTTATTGATAGAGCTGGAAGTAGAAGAGCGCATTAGAAAAAGTAGGGAGTCTAAGTCCCGCGGACGTTAATAGAGCTTTCAGTAATATTTAAATTAATTTTTTTAAATAGTTATAAAAAAGATGTACATCTATATAACCAAGCAAAACGAGCGTGTGTTCTTAACGCATCCAATTGTTAATTGGCGCGGGAGTTGTAGGATTGCCCTTAAAGAAATTGGCTTTAAAGTTATGTGGGCTAACGTAATCTGAAGAAGCCCAAAATAACTGGATCAATATTAGTAACGGGGCGGGCAATCAAATAACTAATGTGCAAATAGCTGATGGTTATTACAACTTTGTTCTTTAAAAGAAGTACTTGGCGAATATGGTATATTGTTGAAAATTACCGAAGCAAACCTCAGAATTACTATACATTTCCCACTAGAAGAAAGAAGAGAGTATACTTTTCCTAAGGGCTGCAAGAATCTTAGGCTTCCACGGTAGCAATAGAACTTATAGTTTAGTACAAGAGAAGATGTTTATCAATTTGAAGGTAGTAAACCTCTGATTTTCTTGTGAACCCAATGTTGTATGTCCATTTACAACAGTTAAGAACAGATACTAATTTGTTTGATGGCTACCCGTCTACAGTTCTAAAGTGTTTTGCCATCAACTAGGGCAGGATTTTGCGATTATCGATTAATCTCAGTTGGAAAAAACAGTGAATTAAAGAACTAATAATGGACCTATAAATTCATTAGATGTAAAAATAACTAATCAAGACGGAAGGCCAGTTGTTTGTTCTGATCTATTAATGGTGCTGGAAGTAGAAGAACGTACTGTAAACCCTTAATTTTTATGTCCTTGAGAGAATGTAAATATGTTCGTTCAAGATCACCAAATCTTATCTAGCACGTAAGCCCCCATTTAAAACAACGATTGCGTCGATTTTTAGAGGTTTTGGGGTGTTAATTTTTTGTGAAATGGGTGTTAATTTTGGCCAAAATTGACATGAGATGGACGTGATTTGGATGTAAAAAGGGGGGTTTTCGTGCAAAATAAGATGGGTGAGCTTGAACAAACATATTTACATTCTCTAGGGACCTAGCAAAGATCCTTGTTTAACCCATTGGGCATTCAAATAAGTCAGATCATGTACCCCCTGTCTTGTAACACGTATGACCATTGAGTCGTACACACTCCTAAGAGCCATTTAAGATTTACCATTTACCTCTTTGCGCAGTATATTCTTCTGCAAGTTTCTGTTGACCGAATCAAAGGCCTTTCAAAAATCTACAAATTCCTTCATTCAGCTTGCTGTTTCTAAATGTCTTTGGTGTCTTTGAACCAAAGAATTTTGTGTGAAAATATGGTCCTCTCTGCTAATAACCTCTATCGGTGGTTAACCTGATCTGAATCCTGTTTGTTCATCAACGATCTTTTCTTCCTCTTTCTACCCACGGAGGTCGTCTGTGTTAAGAGATGTGTGAACCTTAAACCCAGTACACTTGTTAGTTGCGAACACTCGACAGTTACTGGATTGTTGATGTCACCTTTTTTTTATTTCCGCAATGGGAAATTTATGATAGATTTAGCCTATTGTAATGAGAAACCACCTTTATCAATAGCTGATAAAATAGATTACTAAAAAGATCTACCACTAACGCAGCAGAACGTTTTGACATTTTCTCGTAAAATCTTACGAGGTCCTGCGCTTTTTTGTTCCTCATTTGTAACTTTGAGACTGTCCACAACTGCTTTATCTTGATACTGGATCATCAAATAACGGCTCTCCACAGTCCTGACGTTTCTAAATCATTATCTTCAGCTTCGAAGCTTGTTCAGATACTGTGGTAACACTCGAACTAACTGCTTCAGAGTATTTCACTGTGAACTGTGCCTTTTCACTGTTTGTTGCTCTTCTTCTGACAAAAAATGACTTTGAATCACTGATAATAGCTTTTTCGGTCATACTGATGTGAGTTGCATGCATGCAATGCATGGATGCATCCATGTATTTATGTATGTATGATGTATGCGTGTATTTTATGTTTGTATGTATTATATATATGTGTGCAATGTGTGTAGTATGCATGTATGTATGTTGTATGATGTGTGTAGTATGTATGTATGTATGCATGTTATGTATGTATGTGTTTATGTTGTATGTAAATGTATGTATGTATGTATGTATGTATGTATGTATGTATGTGTGGTTGGTGTATTGTAGTAGATGTATGTATGTATTTATGTATGTATGTATGTGTGTATGCAATGTATGTGGGTAGGTATGTATGTATGTAATGTACGTATGTATGTTGTATGTATGTATCAGGGATGAAAACATTTTTTTTAAAAAAAAGAGGAGATTGGCGGGATCTGGGGGTTCACCAGGGGCCCCCAGTGGGATACATAGCAAACAGCCCGCGGGGTCAGGGGGCGGCGCCCCCTAAGCTGAAGGCATATTTTGTAGAAATATAGGCTTAAAAACTTTAGAAATCACTTCTAGCTCTAAACAACTCATTTATAGAACAGAGCTTTTAACACCATGAAGACTGAGACGATGTGGAAAGAAACTATGTCAATTGAGACAAACATTTAGTAATGATGAATCCTCAGAACTCTAGGCTAGCTAAATGAAAATTTTGACAAACAGAGTGCTTTCAGGACATTAAAAGAATAAGGCCTGTAGATAAGTAAATCAGATGTGGGGAAATCAAAACTAAGTTAATCAATGGGAATAAAACGACTGCTGGACTTCACTAAACACAATAGGAAAAATGAATTACTTTGAAGTCCTTGTAAAAAAAAAATAAACACTGAAGCTTTTTGGGCCTTAGACCCTTCGCAGGAATCACTAAACACAAAAAAGAACAGAAAAGAACAAGTGATATAAAAACAAACTGATGTCACAACATACAACCCCCCCTCACTTTCCCCAGCGGTGACAACTAATCATATCCCCCCCCCCCTTGACAAGTGTGTGGTGTGGTGTGGTGTGTGTGGGGGGGGGTTTGTGTGTTTGTGAGGTGGGGAACGGGTGGGGGGGAAGGAGGCGAAGTGTGTGGGTATGTGTGTTGTGGGGTGAGGGTGGGGGTGGGGAGAAAGGAGGAGAGAAGGAAGTATATATGTAAGTGGGGGGAAGGGTGGGTGGGTGGGGCTGTGGAAAGGATTTCATAGGGGGAAGAAACAGTAATATGCCGCTTCTAACTCACTTTTGCCCTCAACCATTTCGGCGAAAGTGCCCTATGAAGCGGCATATTACTGTTCCTACAAGTAACCAAAAATAACGTTACTAACAAACAAACATACTGTGGAGGATTATCCGTTTTCAATACTAATTTACTATAACTTTTCAGATTTCAGTTTTTTGCTTAATCCTAATGTTTTTTTTCCTGATCGTTTTCATTAACACATTTTCACTCAAACATTCATTCAATGGCATCTGTGTCCCTTCATGTGAAATAAATCTAACAGTCCTGTTAACTGTTCTCTTAAAGTCTTTTAAACCGAGTTTTATATATTTTTGACATAAAATCCCATCCACACGACTTTATCCCAGCATGCCTTCCACTGATGCTAGTTTCGACAAAGGGTTTCCTTTTTTACTATGTCTCTTTCTGCTGGCACAGTCGATCTATAAAAATAGTGTCTGGCGTTTCCTTCAAACAGTTTATAAAACTGTTCTAAACACTCACTCAGTTTATACTAGGATTATCTAAATAGGATTTTATCATCGTGTCGCATATAAACCTTCCGTATCGTGATATGCTTTGTGTCCATTTTAAAGTGTTGGACAGAAAACCACAATATGATCATAATTATAACGATAAACTGTTTGTAACAGTCATGGATAAAATATTGTTTTTCCACACCAGTTTGTCCTCAAATTATGAACATGAGGGGTTTTTTTGGTCATAAAGTTTCACTGCTCCATAGTTTTATAACAGAACTTAATCTAAATCCAGTTATAGTTTTTAATCATGCTCTCTGTTAAAACTTGTTCCAGATAAAAAGAAATCCTATAAGGTCTAAATGTTGTAAATTAATCCAATTAGTTCTGTCAGATTGTTTCATTAGACTAATATTGATTTTGTTGCTTGTTGTTATGACCTTAATATCCTCACCATTGTAAGAATGACGACGGTAACTTTAAGTTTTTCAACGTCTAAGTTTTGCCAGCTAATTAGAATTCCTTTTAGAAGGACGTCACTAACGCCCACAACCCCATCCCTCTTTCACATCTTTTAAGACAGAAATTTCAAATATCATTGTGAACGTGTCTCCTAATTTCATTTGTGGAATGAATTGTAATTTTGTAGAAGCATCTTTTAAAACCGTTCTCTTCTGTGGAGGATGTACTGTTTATTTCCATACGGCTTTATTTCAATCTCTTTCCGACTATTGTCATCTGGCATAAGACTTACATGTAAAGGGCCAGAGTTGAATGCTTTTCTGAAACTTTTTTGACGGCTAAAAAATGTAAATGGGCTTATGAATTCAAATTTTATTTCCCATTCTAAATATGGTTCTAAGTGCCATTTGAGGTCAGGTTTTCGAACTATTTTATATTCATACTGGCCAACATTATTTGCTTCTAGATTGCGCAGTTGTTCTAGTTTAGGAAACTTTTTGCTGTCGCCAACCTCTTTGCGTTTATAATCACCATCTTTAGTGTACTCAAAACCATACAAAGTGCCTATCTCACCATTCTGTTCAAAGTCGCAACGTCTGCAAGGTCTTTTAATTCTAAGTTATACACCTTACAGGCGCTAATGTAACTCCGATTCTTCTGGCCCACGCGACATTTTTTAGTACAACTATTATTTTATTTCCAAAACAATGTGTAGGTTATCACATTTTACAACTTTCCCGTTTGTCTTTGATTTTTATATTAAATGATCCGACCCTCCCACAAACTAATCTTTTAAACTGTAAATTAGGGAATTGTATAATTTCATAATCGCAATATGCAGCTTTCCCTGATGGAAGAGCTCTTAAAACAGTTGAGGGCCTTCCATCATATAAGTTTTCATCAGTGCTTAGCTCATCCAAATGAACATAGAGTAATGAATGTAAAGCAGGATCGAGGCGGTTTCTCACTATAAGTAGTTGTGTTGGTGTAACAACAAATCTTTTAGTGTCCTGGAGTGGTCAGCTGCAAAGCCTAACATTTAGCTAGCTTATATCAAAAAAAGTAACCTACTGCTTCTTTTCAGGTTTATATGACAACATTGTTTTCAGATTTGCATTGTTTAAGTTTGAGAGTAATGTCGAAAGTTACTCATTGCTTCTTTTAGTGAGCATACCGTAATAAACATAGTAAGATTACGGGCAACTATGGTGTCCTCTATTATTCAATTTTTTCAATCTTATTATTTTCTTCGATTTTACTTATATTAAACCATACAACTTTGTTTGTATATAATATTTCATGGAGTGCGACCATTTTTGGTTCGCCACTCGTTATCAATAGCATGTTCTAAAAACGAAGGACTTGTTGGAGTTGTTATTGTTACAAACATTTTTAAAACAAAATAAAATGAGTGCGTTAAACTTATAATACTGATGCAAAATATTCTGTTGGGGCCGCACTACTATCTTAAACATATAAGCAAACTGATACACTTGGAATTGCTGTGACCCAGACTGTACCTTTTCATCAAAGGTGAGTTATTCCATTAAGCAGGATTATCTTTACCCTCCTATTAAAAAAGACTACATCGCAAAAAGTGTGGTTTAGCCATCCGACACATTTTTATCAGAAAACCAGTTAAATTTGCTGTGTTTTGTGCATCAACTGCGGGAGGTGTGGAGTGTCGTTATGATGTTCATTTAAATCATCTGATCCTTTGGTGGAGGTCAGTGTATAGATTTCATTTTTATTACACCTTCAGACGTATTTTGACTGAACTGCAAGCACCATTGCCAAATGACAATACGTTTAATCCATTCAGCAACAGAATAGCATGACGGCTTTTGAAAGGATCTGTCGCGAATTCATTTTAATGTTAAGACTGACTTTAGGACAAAAGTCGGATCTTATATGGCTTTGGCACCTTTATTTTTGGGGCACGCAAGAAAGTATAACTATGACTGGGATCCTCCTTCTACATCTTTCTCTTCAGGCACACGGACTGTTCACTCGGGTCATGATGCAAGGCATAAAACAGCATGGGACAACATTTATCTTAGACATATCTGAGGGCTATCAAGCGGGGAATAGTAGAATAAACGACTTATTCGTAATTACGTTTGGTGTTTGCTAGGTTCGCAATCACAGACAAATGTCGAGCATAATCTAAACCTTCTTCTACGGCCTTGATGCACAAAAACAAATAGCAATTTAGAGGGACGCCATTAATTCTACGTTATATTAGATTCAAGTATAAAAAGGTACAAAATGTTTTACAAAATGCATGAAGGAATGTAGACTTTGCTGTTGGCACTGGTTTATACTGCTGCTTCTGGATCGGACTCAGGTAGGAACAATAAATAAAATCCAATAATGAAATCTTTAGCAGGCATTGAACAGAAGGTCGGAAAAACGACATAAATTCTGAGCAGTATATTCCAACCCCCACTAACAAAAAACAACCAGAATAAGTATCCAATCCCCGGAGGTCAAGCCCAACGACTGTTGAAGGACGTTGGACTTTGTTCGCGATGACCATGAATATGAAAAGACAGCACTTGTTTTGGATTAACTGGCCTAGGATTACTTGGTCTTTATCTTACTAAATAGTAACCCAACTATTAAGAGAACTAATGCCCATAAGTGCTCAGCCATAAAGCCAACTACTTTGCTTGCAGTAGACAAAAGCCAGCTAATAACACTCCCTAATATACCTGGCAAAGAGTCTATAGCTTTACCAGCTAATTTTTTTAATAAACTCGCAAGATGATCAAGCTGTTTTTTTACCCATGATTTATCAGGGATGGCGATGGAGGCACTGAACTTTGCCCCCACCACCGCCTGTAATAGCCATCACCAACGTACTTATTGCAAATCCTAAGGCCGTTATAACGCTCGCTAATGTGACCCTTGTTCTCTAAACAGTGTTTTATTCGTTCTGCTAGCGTTGTGTCTTCATATAAAATTTTTTGGATAGTTTCTCTTATTCTGATCACTTGAGTCGTAATTGGTCTCGGTTAGTAGACGCCGCTTTTAGTCTTGCTGCTCTTTCTTTTTCAAGATTTTTTAGTCTTTGTTCTATTCTTTCTTTATCATCACGCCCTAAGTTGGCGTCGTCAGCCTCAGCGAGTTTTTCTTTTTCTCTTTTTATATGCTCATCTAGTTCATCAGTTTGCTAAATTGTCTGTTAATTCACCTCTAATTTTTCTTACATTCCGATAATAGCCTCTAATTCTTGCGGGGTATTGGGGGATCATTAATTGTTTTTAATGCTGTTTCTTCTAAAAAAGGGGTTTTTTGTTTCTTTACTACATTTATTACTTTTTTCCGTTCCCGGGGAATTAAATTTTGAAGTTCTATTTTTTTGGGGAACTTTTGGGGAGTTTTGTTCCATTTTTTTTAAAGGGGGTTTGCAACGGGCTTTTCCTCTTTAATTTTGGTTTTGGTTTAGGGTTTCCAAGGCAAAATCTAGATCTTTTGCCTTAAGTTTTTGGGGTTAAATTGTACTAAATTTTAAAAAACTTTGATGGGTTTTTTTCATGTGAAACCCTAAAAAAGTTGTTCTGGGTTTGGGGGCCGATTTTCACAAAAAAAGGGCCCTTTCATCTCTTTTTAAAATCTTTTATGGTCAAAAACTTCGGGAGGTTTTAGTTTAAATTTTGAAAAATTGCTTCGACCTTTAACTTTCTTTTAAATTTCCCAGGGCCCCCAATGAGAACGTCGAGGTTGCTGTTTTAAAAGGGGAGTCATTTCACCCAATGTCTTTCTGCAGGACACAAATATCATATTTTTCTTCATCTTAAATACCGCCTTTTTTTTTAAATAATTAAATTTTTATTTTGTTTTTAAAAAAAGGGTCAAAGTATATGGCTCGATTCTTGACCCGCATAGAAAGCTGAAAAACCCATGGCTTTTTAAAAAGGGAAATAAAGGGAAATATTACTTTTCCCAAATAATCCATTACTATTGTGCGGATCAAATTTTTACTGTTAAATTTCCGGGACCTAGGAGGGGAAATGATTTGATTGTCCCCAGGCTCTGCAGGGCCCTTATTTTTAAAAATAGAACTCGCTTAAAACAACAGCCCCCAACCAGCCCAGTTGTCCGGGAATCGGGGGGCGGGAAATCGTTAAAAAAATTTTTTAAAAAAACTTGAGGGGAAAGAAGTTTTTTCTTTAACAATCCCGGGAATATTTTTAACCTATTCTGATCTATGGCTAACCGCGAAGGGAAAGGGAAATTCCTTGCGTTTAAAGGGAATCGGCAAAAAGAAGCACTAAAATTAGAATGGGGCCCCGAACTGCCTCGGGTGAAAAGGGGCAGAAAAAAGGTTTTAAGCCGTAAGTTATGCGTTTGGAAAATGGTTTTTTCCATACCCTTAGTTTTTTTAGTTTTTTAAAAGCGAAATGCCCCATCCTTTCGGGGGGCTTTAAAAAAGAAGATTGTCTTTACGAACTAATTTTTAAGACAAAAAACGTTTTTTATCAGAAAACCGACCCCGGGAAGCAATACAGCTTTTCTGACATTCGTTGAGTTTTGATTTTTGTTAGAAAACTCTAATTTAGAAAGGCTGATTGAGCAACAATATGAGTTTTAAATTTTAGTAATTTTAACCAAAAGTGCGTCATTTTCAAAATTAAAAGCGGGCAGACGTATATGGAATTTTAATTTTTATTTGTCACAGCAAAATCGCCTCTTAAAGGTATTTTATTGTTTGTGTGAAGATGAAAAACCCTTTTGCAAGAGCAAGTAAAAAAAGGTTTTTTAATCCAAAAAATAACGAAATTTGCAATGTACAATTGACGGCATTTCCAAACCCAAAATCTATGCTAGTGGACTTAGCCTTATCATAAAAATTTTGAGGGAAAAAAAAAATTTTTTGGGGGGTGGGAGGGGTGAAGTCCAAACGGGAAACCTTGCGTCTAAAGATTACCCTTCACAGTGTTGGGCTTGACGATTTTTTAAACATAAAAATTTAGGGTTTTAAATGGTTTGACCTAAGGTCAACAGAGGTAATCAGTTGCAGGGAAAAGTGGGAGAAGGGTTTTTAAAAAGCCCGTAAACTTTCCCAAATTGAAAAAGAAAAGAACCCGAAAAACCCCACTTAAGTACATTTGTTTTTATTAATTGATACACAGTAAATATTGCAAAAAACAGATTAGACCAAATAGATACTAAATTATTTTTTTTTTTTTTAAAAAAGGCAGGGTCTGTTCAGGTTTTTTCCAAAAAGGGGGCCCACGAGTCGCCAAAAAAGGGATAGTAGCCCCCCTTTTCCCGACAAAAAAAAACCTTTAGATTAACAAACATTACACAAATGAAGCAAAACTAGGCAGGCCCCTTTCAAAATACAGAAAAGCCAAACGAAGGTATTCTGCTGTTTTTTAATGCTGTTCCCTATTTTAAAATACTGGGATAAAATGTAAGGGGCTCTTTCAGCGGGGACAAGCTTTTTGGTTTCTTTTTTTAGCAACAGGCATAGGCGCCCCTGCAGCTTTACCTCTAGGGGGGTTTTGTTTTTTGCTCTTGGCTGTGTTCTTTTGCGTAGGTGCTGCTGGAAAAAAAATTTAAAAAACTAAACTCCCAAAGCACACAGCTTGGTTCAACTAATAACACCCAAAACTTTTTTTTTCCCTTTTTCAAACTTTTTTTAAAATAAAGCACTAGCGATCAAAAAATCAGGAGAAGAATTTTAACGTTTACAAGCCGATTTTGATGATACAAAAGCCAAAAGTTTGATCTTAAAAAAAAAGGGCCCGAGGACAAGTTTTTCTCAACAGCCAGAAACTGAGCAGTTTAAAAAAGGAATTTTTAAAAAAAAGTCCCCCAAAACTTTAAAAACTTGTTCTAAACAGCTCACATTAACAACCCCCAAAGGGGTTTTGTTTATATTTAGTTTAGGGAAGTCAAAACACAAAAAGACCTTTCGAATTGTTTAATTATTTTTTTGATTTAAAAAATTTAATTTGAGTTAAAAAAAGAAACCCCAGCATGGATAAAGATATATGAAGGACCAGCCCAAATTTGGGTTTTTGAAGAAATCCCAAAGAAGATTTATAAGACCCACAAAAATGAATTGATTTAGAAATCTTTGGGATCCGAAAGGGTTTTACAGGAAAGGGTTTTGTCATGCTATTTCTCAATTTCCAAGTAAACTAACAATAGACCCCCCATTTAAAGGGTAATGTTAGCTTTTTTTTATGGGGAATATGTAACAATAAATGAAAAAAACCTAGAAGTCGGGGGTCTCGACAAAAAAACAGCCCTTTTTCCCCATAATGATTTAAACCCCCCGGGTTTGGGGCAGACAACTGCTTACACATTTTGTGGGGCCCGCTGAAGAAGCCAAAATGAGGGGGCCCTCGGGTTGGGTTTCAAGGGCAAAGTTTTAGAGATTAGTTTAAAAAACGTCAAAAGTTTGCCCCGGTTTGTAGGGCAGGTCTTACTTTCCATTTACCCCCAAGCATTAGTTGCAAAAAGAGCAGTTTTTAAACAAAAAAGAATACAGACGACAAATGTTTTGTGTGGTGTGTTCTGGGCAAGGCTGCATTACGTCGGAAAAAACGCAGGGGGAGAGGTTTTAACTAGGGGGATTACGTCAAGATCTTAACTTTTTGGAATATCCTTCCCTTTTTACCCTTTGGAAAAAAATTGTTTCGTTTAAAGAAAAAAACAAACCAAAAACTGTTAATGTTTTCCCACATGGGATGAGGAAACAAATCAAAAGGCCGTTTAAAGGGTTTTCAAAAGAACAGCCCAACAATAGGCGTTCCAGGGAAAAAAATCAGGGTTGATTTAAACGCTGATTTTTTCCCACCGTTTCCCAAATTTTAGCTTTGGGGATACGCAAATGGTAGACTGTTGCATATATACAAAAAACATAGAAAAAAAAGAATTTGTAAAAAAATTTTTTTTAAAAAAATTTTCCTTTGGGTGCAACCCCAAAAGTGAACATATAAAAATTGTTTTAAACCCCCAAATTTGGGACTTAAAAAGGAACAAAATTACCCCCCAAAAAGGCAGTAATGTTATTTTTAAAAACTGGAAAAAACTGAAAAATTTCCCATAGGGTTGTTTACGCAGATTTCGAATCATTCATTTTTTCCTTTGAAGGGCCAGCGCCCAAAAAAATTTTCAAAAAAAACCGTCTTTAATGGAAATAATCAGATTTGTTCATTTGTTTTCATTTTTGTTGGGGTCGGATGGGCTCTTTCAGCCCAAAATTAACAGAGGCCCAAATGCGGCTAGAAGATTTTTACAGCGATGCAGAAAAGTGCGTAATGATTGTTTAAAAAATTGAATTTATCTGAAACAGATGACCCCTGAAGACCAAAAACCCGTATGACTCAGCCACTCCCCTTTTGGTTTTGGGGTTTTAAAAAACTCATTTGAAGAAAGGCCAATTTCCAAAAGTAAGGGGACCATGATCCCCATTAGGGAAAAGTTCGAGGAGCAGCGCATAGTAAATGAAAATCTTCAAACTAAAGTTTGAACCAAAGACAGGGAAAGTGCCTATATTCTTTCATAACTTGCGGGGGTTAGGGATTCCTTCTTATAATAAAAAGCAGTGGGCGATGCCTTCAGGGTGTAGATTGCGCAGTCATCAGAAAATTTACATGTTTTTCATTTTTAAAAAACATGTCTTTTTAGGGACTCTATGCCCCCACTGAGGGGTTTTATTAGAGTCGTGGCTATGCCCTTTAAAAAGCCCTCCCAATAAGGGAAAAGGAATATTTTGCTCATCTCTCTTTTAAAAAGGGCGTTTACCCTTATGAGTCCCAAAACAGTTGGGAAAAGGTTTGATAAAAGATCCCCTTCCTCCAAAAGGGCGTTTTTTTCTGGCCTTTAGGGGAAAAGGGGAATCAGTGTTTCCGATTCCCAGCATGCTCAAGATGCGTGGCAAAAGTTGAGTGTAAAAAAAATTGGGGAGCTATCATGTTTTCATATTGACGGCAGAAAACATTTTTTTTGTTGGCGGACGTTTTTTGAAAATTACGGGGGAAAGGGACCTGCATGAAACATTTAGCCTGGACCCTGCGCTTTTAATTTTGCGCCGGGGATGAGCGGGGACGTTTTCCTTAAATTTTTATGGATTTACAGATTGTTTTTATTTTTCTGCCCTCCCAAATTGTTTTCAGATGATTGAAAAGGGATTGCGTGGGAAGGAAATTAGAAATGGCGTCGCACCTTTTCCCTTTTAAAGAAAAAACAACAAATCTTGGAGGGGACAATGACCCGGGTAAAGGTCAAACCCTATCTATGTATTTAGATGCAAACAATCGGGAAAAATTGGTTGGGCAAAGGCGCAATCGCTTCCATTACGTAAACTTTAAAAGTACACAGGCGGTGATCCGAAAAATATTAAAAAAGCATTAAAGTGGTTTTTGAGCAGTTTAACACCGGGTCAACAGCGCGGATACATTCTAGAATTTGTTTTAGAATATCTCATGAGCTAGGGACTGCATATTGACATTTTTTTTTTCCCGGCAAAAACAAAAAGTCTAAAGAGGGCCCAAAAACAGAGCCGCCTAAACTTGTGCCAAATCTTCGGGGGAAAAAAAATTTTAGGGCGGGCCATTAAAGACTTCTAAATTTTATTTAAGGAGGGTTTTTGAAGTTGACAGCTGTTCATTTATAATTGCTTTTGATAAAGAACATTTTATGAAACCATACTTCTAAGAACACTGATTCAGAACAAAATTCAAGATGCTTCAGAAAAAAGATTTTTTAAAAGCTGATGAAAAAAAACAGTTTTTTGGGAAAGACAAATGGAAAATCCCCCCCAAACGAAAAAGACTTTCAGTTGGTCACCAGGGGAAAAACGAAGCAATTAAGTGATTAAAAACCCAAAAATTATCGGGACTTCAAAAGTTTTCATGTCGTTTTTTGGCCCATAAATGATGGAAAAAAAAAAAAAGAAAAATTTGGGAAAACCTGTATTTATTGGGTTTACTTTTTTGGGAATTATCAAAGCTTTTGATGTTTTGAATTTTTTTAGGGCTACTTTAAAACCCTTTTTATCCAGAGTCCAGGTACTTTAAAAGTACAGATAGTTTTGTTATAGAATCCTAAATGAAGGGCGCTATAAAGACAAAGGAAATGAAGTAGCTAAAGGAGCGGGGGTTTGGTTTTTGACCCCCGTCCGTTTTCCCCAAAGGTTCGCCCTTTTAAATTTAAATTTCTTTTAAAAAGGTTTTTTGGAAAGATGGGAAAGGGTGGATTTTCTGGGGAAAAATGACAAAGGGGATGTGGGGTTAAAGGGAAAAAAAGTTTCAGTATTTCGGGGCCAGGAGGAAAACCCTTAAAAAAGCAAAAGGAATATCCGCCCGTGTTGTGCAGTCAAACATAACGCATTGGAACCCAAATACAAAGAAAGCATTGTTTGGGGCAAAAAGGGCTTTTCACATGACAACGTTAAACTGCGATCTAAAACTAAATGAGATCAACACAAAAGGTTGTAAAAAAGAAATCATTAGGAAAAACAAAAAACAAAACGAGTATTTGTTAATCCAGAGTTTTCATTGCCCAAAGGACTTTGGAGAAACCCTTTTAATTACAATTTTTTCACCCGGGAAAAGGATATATTCGGGATATCTTTCCTGAAAAAATTTTTTTAGAAGATAAATCACCTTTTTCTTCCAATTTTTATTCAAAAAAATTTTTTTCATGTTTGTTTTGTGCTCGGGGAAAGTTTTCTATTATTTTTTAAAAAATTTTTTTTTCCCTCTTTGATAGTCAAAAATTTTCGGGTTTTGGGGCTGTAATGGCCCCCGGCCCCTGTTTCCTTTTGCCCAAAGGGAATTCCTTTTTGTTGTTTCTTCAAAAAGCAGAATACGTATCATTTTATTTTTGCATTAATGCCCATAATAGCAGAACACGCCCCAAATTTATTCTGTAGTAATTCACAGGTCTCTTTATTTAAACCTTCTTTCTTCCCTTTCTTTCTTTTTGGGGTTCCCCTTTTTAAACTTAAAAATATTTTATGTAAAATTAAATTTAAAACGGGAAAATGTGCCTGGTGGGATTTTCTGCAGTTCTTCCTTTAAAAAAGATCTTTGAGGAGCTGGTTTTTTTGTTGTGCCGTTTCTGTAAAAAAATTTCACGGGGGGATTCATCTTTACAATTCTTTTTTTTTTCGTTTGGGTCAAAAATCCAAATGGATCGGTTGCCCCGATGCGGGTGTCCCCTTCTGCTTCCCCCGGTTAAAAAAAAGGGACCTTTTCTTTTTAAAACCCAAAAGGTAATAGTTTTCTGGTTTTTATGGGTCTTCAGAACATTTATTTTTTTTTCTTTTTTATTGCTTGTATGGTTTTTTGACCCTTTTAAAATTTTTAAATTAATTTTTGCGCGCAAAACTGAGGGCAGTCCCTTTAACCCATTCTGTGTTGCGAGAAATTTTTCAATCAGCTCTCTGTGATACTGGTAGGAGAAAAGTCTTTCGGCTAAATGTTTGTTAAAAATTTTCAACTAAAGCCCGTGATCTGTGAAAATCCGGAAAAGCCTTTTTTTAATGGGGAAAAATCTTTGTTTTTTTTAAAAATAAATTTATTCCCTTGGCCTTTAAATTCTTTTCCATCATTTGACTTGAAACATGCGAGGGGGAAGTTTAAAAAGGGGCCCCGTTGGTATATCAGTGGGATAACAACAGCAACCCGCAGGGAAACCCCTCTTTTGTGTTAACGGTTCCCCATCTTTGTATCTGGCTATGTCAAAGGGCTGAAGTGGGGGATTTTAAAACTTTTTTTTGGGGGGCTAATCGTTCAGAGGGTAAAAATAGAAGGTCCTTTTTTTGGGTTTTCGTTTGGGGTTGTATTCACAAAGTGGGTTCCCTTTTTGTCTAGGGGGCAAAGGTTTAAAAAAAATTTGCCCCAAAAAGCTTGTTTAGTAACCATTCCCCCCGCTGGGTTTTTTCACTAAAACCCCTGCTTGGGGTTTGCTTTTTTATTGCTGTGATTCCCCTTCCCAAATCCTTTTTGGGGAATTTAAAAGATTTTGGGTTATTTTTTATTTAGCTGAATTAGCGCAACAAAAAAAAAACAACTGTTTTTTTTTTTTTTTTTTTTATAAAACCCAAAACAATAAACCCCATTTTTTTGCCAAAACCCTTTTTTTTTTTTTTTCTGGGTGGTTGATAAAAGTTGCTGAATTTTGGGGGGGCAATTTTCTGGATTGGTTTGCTGTTACTGATAATATTCCTTTTTTTTGCTTGATTTAACATCTTTTAAAAGTGTAAGCTGCATGTCCCCGTTTTTTCAGTGTGTTTTTAATTTAAAAACTTTAAATGTTCAATTCTATTTCTTTTCATAGGGGTCTTGGGGCAGCAGCTAGTTGGGTCCACAGCCCTTTTTTATGTCTTTTTCTCCGTCGTCTTCCCCTAAGTTTACTAAATGGGGTTAAATTTCTTCCGCTAAAAACAAGCGCATTCAACCCCAGCGCCGGGCCCATATCATTAAAGGAAAATGAAGCCATTTTTTTTTTTAAATGTATTTTTTTTCATATTTTATTTTTGGAAATTTTTCCTTGCTTAAAATAAAAAAACTTTTTGTAGCAAAAGAAGCTGCAATAATAGCGATTAGCTTTGCTGAATTTCCCCAAAGTCTAGTTTCCAAAATCTGCCCGGGTTTTTTTTTTAACGGCTTTTTTCCAAAACATTGAGTTTTCTACACTTAGCCCCCCAATAACGCAGAAAGGTATACAAGGTTGGCGACGTTTTTTGGCGCTCATTTTAAAAAATAAAAAAATTAAATTAATAAAAACATGAAAAGCGATGATTAAATCCCGCTACAGAGCGGCCCCCCACTGTCTTGAACTTACAAAGGGAAAAAGTTGGGTGATCAAGCATTATGCCCCCAAAAAAGGGAAAAGGGTTTTATTCTTTGGGATTTTTGGAAAAAAAAACAGTTCCCCGGAACGGAATTCAGCATTGAACAGATTAAAAAGAGTCGCCACAAAACAT
>CM031595.1:80687061-80689561 GCA_018398815.1 Conus ventricosus | reverse complement strand
GGGGGGGGGGGGATATAAATGTGAAGACGTCAAAGAGAGGAACGAAATGAGAAGGAGAGGAAGAGAGAAGCAAATGTGAACATAAAATAGACAGGATTCATTGTAAAGATGGAGAAAGAGAGACGTGGACGTTAAGTAGAAGACAGGAGTGAATGCGAAGACAGAGAACAGAGAACTGAATGTGAAGACGGTGAAGAGAAGATCGAATGTGAAGATGGAGAACAGAAGTGCGAATATGAAGATGATGAAGAAAGAAGTGAATGTAAAACTGGAAAAGTGGGCAAAGAATGTGACGATAGAGAAGACAGGAATGAACGTGAAAATGAAGGAGAGAAGATTACATGTGAAGATAAAGAGGGGAGGGGTGAATGTGAAGATGTCGACAGAAAGAGAAGTGAATGTGAAAAATAATGGAAGAGGGAAGAAAGAATTTGATGAGAGAACTCAATGCAGGAATGGAAGATAGTAATCAACAAAATCAATAGCAGTGGCAAGTGAATGTAGAGGTATATAGAAGAGAAACGTGAAGATAACGATGGTGGATGAACAAATTGTGAAGATGAAAATGTGAGAAGAAAGAAATGAAAATAAAAGGGATGGAAGAGAGAAGTGAATACGAAGATTGTGGATCACAGAAGTGAGCATGAAGATGGGTAGAGGAGAAAAGTCCAGTGAATGTGACGGCGGTGGAAGACGGAACAGTGAGTGTGACGGCGGTGGAAGACGGAACAGTGAATGTGACGGTGGTGGAAGACGGAACAGTGAATGTGACGGCGGTGGAAGACGGAACAGTGAATGTGACGGCGGTGGAAGACGGAGCAGTGAATGTGACGGCGGTGGAAGACGGAACAGTGAATGTGACGGTGGTGGAAGACGGAACAGTGAATGCGACGGTGGTGGAAGACGGAACAGTATTTGTGACGGTGGTGGAAGACGGAACAGTGAGTGTGACGGCGGTGGAAGACGGAACAGTGAATGTGACGGTGGTGGAAGACGGAACAGTGAATGTGACGGTGGTGGAAGACGGAACAGTGAATGCGACGGTGGTGGAAGACGGAACAGTATTTGTGACGGTGGGGAAGACGGAACAGTGAGTGTGACGTGGTGGAAGACGGAACAGTGAGTGTGACGGTGGTGGAAGACGGAACAGTGAGTGTGACGGTGGTGGAAGACGGAACAGTATTTGTGACGGTGGTGGAAGACGGAACAGTATTTGTGACGGTGGTGGAAGACGGAACAGTATTTGTGACGGGTGTGGAAGACGGAACAGTGAGTGTGACGGTGGTGGAAGACGGAACAGTGAGTGTGACGGCGGTGGAAGACGGAACAGTGAGTGTGACGGTGGTGGAAGACGGAACAGTGAGTGTGACGGCGGTGGAAGACGGAACAGTGAGTGTGACGGTGGTAAAAGACGGAACAGTGAGTGTGACGGCGGTGGAAGACGGAACAGCGAATGTGAAGTTTGTGGACAAAGGAAGAGGAAATGTGAAGATGCTGTAAGAGAGAAGAAAAAATGTAAAAATCGTGAAAGAAGGAATGTGAAGATGATGTAGGAGCAAAGTGTGAGTGCACACACACACACACGCACGCACGCACGCACGCACGCACGCACGCACGCACGCACGCACGCACGCACGCACGCACGCACGCACGCACGCACGCACGCACACACACACACACACACACACACACACACACACAAGACCAACTGGTGCACGCGATAGCAAGCATACATACACACATAATTCAACAGCTGACAATAAGGATCAATATAAAGAACATTTTTTTAATGATTTTCCATCATTAATAACAAAAGAAATAATCAACATAACACACAATATACAACATACAAATGGGTACACTAAATCAAAGGAGGAGATAGGGGTAAAAAGGGGGAAAAAACAAAGTATACACACATGAAAATAAAATCAAATAGTCCATTCAATAATCGACCAAAAATAAAAGGAAAGGAAGAAGGTCACAAACGTACAACTTTAACTCTTTCTCATTCATGAAGCACCCGAGGAATGAATGCGTCCAGTATACCTGTCCAAATAGGGTATAAGTGGTTAATCAGAATGTTTTCTCATGTATATACATATTTTCATAAATGTCATTAGCTACTTATCACCCCCAACTACTTTTTGCCCGTTCTTTTTCTTTTTCCCTCCTCGTCTAACTCATTCCAGTAGACCTAACAATTAGTTTTTCATAAGGGTACCATTTTCTATCAAATTCCATGTATTTCATTTCTGAATAATGCATATATTTTTCAACCCTATATATATTATTAAGTTCTCTCAAAAAGTGACTGACAGTAGGTTTTATTTTGTTTATTCTGCATCTATATATATATGTTTAGCCCATAGGATAATGTGTTCAAAAACTTCATCAGTTTTTGTATGCTCATCATTTCCGAATAGAACCAGCTCCACATTAAACTCTATTCTGCTGCAATGTTCACATCTTTCTTTTAATGTTTTTTCCAGTTCCCCCCAGA
>CM031595.1:80667061-80682061 GCA_018398815.1 Conus ventricosus | reverse complement strand
ATTTGGAATGGTGAAACAGGGCCAGCGATTTTCAAGAATGTGGTTGGGATTTTAGATTTCAATCGTTTTCTTTTGTTTTATTGTCTGGTTCTCCTTCAATCGCTGTGGGATGACTTTCCAGTCTGTCTTTTATTGTGTAATTCTTCCTCTCTCTCTCTTCTCTCTCTCTCTCTCTCTCTCTCTCTCTCTCTCTCTCTCTCTCTCTCTCTCTCTCTCTCTCTCTCTGTACCTCGCTTACTCCTTACCCCCCTCTCTCTTTCTTTCTTCTCCTGCTCTCCTCCCCACCATTTTTTTTCTTTCTGTCACCCTTTCTCCTCCCTTCTCTCTCTCTTCCTCCCTCCTCCCTCTCTTTTTGTCAACCTCCTCTCTCTGTTTTATTCCCACCCTCCCCTTCCTGTCTAGCCCCTCTCCCTCTCTCTTCCTCTGTCTCTTTCTCCCTCTCCGTCTGTCTGTCTCTCTGTCTGTCTCTGTCTTATTCTCTCTCTCTCTCTCTCCTCTCTCTCTCTCTCTCTCTCTCTCTCTCTCTCTCTCTCTCTCTCCCTCCCCTCTGCCCCCCCCCCTTCTCTCTCTCTCCGCCTCCCTCCCCACCCTCTCTCTCTTTCTCTCTCTCTCTCTCTCCCGGCTGACTCAGATTATTGTAAGTCAAACGAGCGTAACGCGAAGAAAATTGAAACGTCTGCCCCGTTTCCTCAGGCACAAAGAGGAGTTAATGTGAAGATGCTGCAAAAGAAAGGACAAAAATGAAGACGGTTGAAAAGACAACAGTAAAGATAAAGGGAGAGAAGAGTGAATGTGATGATGGTAGAAGAGAGAAGAGTGACGGGTCTCTGGGTCTGGAGTTTTTCCTCTTCTGAATCTGGATCTGTTGCTCATTTACTGTGCATAAGTCACAAGCCATGGAAAGCAGCGTTATTTTTTTGTCTGTCTGTCCATCTCTATCTGCGAAAGATAATACTGAAATAAGGTGTACTGTTGAATCAAATGGAAGACGGGAACCACACATCTCCATTATATCAAAGGAAGCATCTCTGAGGGTGTTGCTCACATTTTCTGACTACCGCTGCAGGCGTCTGTATCTCTCGGGTCTGGTAGACACCAAAAAGCATTGTGAGAAAAAAAGCGCATGAAATGCAGCTTCTTCTTATGTATATTAGACAGACTAACTCCATCACACTACGCGACTGTGAGCTGTTGGAGAGCGAAGGACGTCACAGGTAAGGCTGTGTAAAGAGAGAAGAGAAGAGAGAGAGAGAGAGAGAGGAGAAGAGCAGAGATGAAGAGTAGACGAAAAGACAGAAGAGAAGAACGCACACACCCACACACACACACACACACACGCACACACACATACTTACACACCCACACCACACGCAGATACACCACTAACACAAATAACAGACAGACACACAGAACACACACACACACACACACACACACACACACACACACACACACACACACACACACACACACACACACAGAGACCTCTAGACAGTTGATCGATCTTGAGCCAACTTAACGAGGTTGATTAGAGTGTAGTAATTATCTACAAGTGAAACGGCTGAAAGTTTAGGATGGATCATTGAAAGAAAACTCTGTCTGGGAAAAAAAGGAAACAAGACACCGGAGAGGAACGCAGATTTAATTAGTGCGAGGGATGGTCGACTCGCTCATGCTTTGCGTCTTTTTTTTTTCTCCTTCTTTATTATCCATTTTCGATGTTGTTTCTGCTCGGTATTTTTTTTAACAGTGAAGAGTTTGAATAATTTGTATCTGTAAGGGTTTTGCTTCCATTTTATCCTACGAATGTTTGTTGATGGAGCTGAGGGATTATAATGGCTTGGGTTAAGTTAATAGATCGCATCCATGAAACATTTGTGTGAGTCTCTGGTGGGGAAGAATCTATATGCCTGCCTACTCTGGCACAAGCGCCTGTAATTAGTTCAGTTCGGTTCAGTGGTTTATTCACTGTCTTTTCATCGTCAGATAATATTAGACACTTGTTGAAAAAAAAAAGACCCTCCACACACAACTTATCATCCATGTTAGTACTTTCAAATCCACATCTGATATATGCATATTTACAAAAGCAAAATACAGTAGTGGTAGACAAAATTGTTGATCTTTATACAAATTTTGCAACCTGTGACTGCGAAAGAACCATGGCAAAATTCTCTCTCTCTCTCTCTCTTCTCTCTCTCTCTCTCTCTTTCTCTCTCTCTCTATGCGTGGTGCGTGCGCGTACGCGCGCAGCGCGCGCGTGTGTGTGTGTGTGTGTGTGTGTGTGTGTGTGTGTGTGTGTGTGTGTGTGTGTGTGTGTGTGTGTGTGTGTGGCGCGTGTGTCTGTGTGTGTGTGTGTGCACTTGCGTGCGTGCGTGCGTGCATATGTGTGTATGAGAGAGAGAGTAAGACAGACACCAGACAGAGAGAGAGAGAGAGAGAGAGAGAGAGAGAGAGAGAGAGAGAGAGAGAGAGAGAGAGAGAGAAGGTTTGTTCTCATCTTTGCTCATTCGTAGTTCTTTTTGTTCAGTCTGAAGTCTTTTCACCCTGTCAAGAAAATGCCGCAGACAACAACTGGACAACCACCTCAAATCACGCCCTCTCTGTTTTACACTACCGAAGTCCCAGCAGGTCGCTACGATGAAGGAGACATCCACAGAACACGCAATCCCCTTCTCTGTCTCCCGCCCACCTCCCTCCCTCAGCATGGAGCGAATGGAACTCTGAAGTGAGGGCTATGAAAGCAAAAATAAAACCAATGGCGTTTTTCTGTGTTTCTCTAATGACTCTGATTTCTTGTGGGATGGAGAGAGAGAGAGAGAGAGAGAGAGAGAGAGAGAGAGAGAGAGAGAGAGAGAGAGAGAGAGAGAGAGAGAGGATGGACTGAGGATGGGATGTGGAAGTGGAGGTGGTGGTCACAGATGTGTTCTGTTTGTTGTCTTGTATCTCTGATTGTGGCTGCTGAGGATCCAGCTGTGCTGCTGTAAGTGTCGGGCGGTGGAGGGAAGCACAGAGTTCCTGATGCAGTGATGGAGGCCAGGTGAAAACTTGCTCTTTCGAGAAAGAAAGAAAACCTTGGAGAGATGGAACGTTGGATTATTGTGATCTTTGAGGACTTGGGGTCAGGGGAGATGTGCAATGCTAACTCTGACTGTCTGTTGCTCTCTCTCTCTCTCTCTCTCTCTCTCTCTCTCTCTCTCTCTCTCTCTTCTTCTCTCTCTCTCTCTCTCTCTCTCTTCTCTCTCTCTCTCTCTCTCTCTCTCTCTCTCTCTCTCTCCTCTCTCTCTCTCTCTCTCTCCCCTCTCTCTCCTCTCTCTTCTCTCTCTCTCTCTCTCTCATGCGTGCGCGCAATTGCTTGGATGTTCGCTTGTCAGTGAGAAATAAGTGCATGGGAACATGTCACACTGTGCTATTACAGACTATTACAGGATATAGACTCCAAGAGTCTCTCCGTTCCATGTGCACAGACAACAGCCTGGGTGTGAAAGTGTTTTTGACCAGCCTTCTATTTGTCACTGAGAATAGGTATAAAAGAGAGGGTTGGATTCCAACAGGAAAGAACTGACAGATGCAGTTGAAGAAGACTAGAGTTTCTGGAATCGAGAGGGCAAGGAAACAGCAGACAACAGACTCGAAGCAGAAGCGTTTTTGACCAATGTTTCATTCCATACTGACAAGAGATATGAAGGATAGAGTCAGACTCAATCAGCAAAGGGCTGACAGACAGACTGCAAGAACACTAGGATCCAAAGGGGGAAAGAAAACAACTGACAGCTACAAGCAGGTGAAGAGATGACATTCTATACTACGCCACGACCCCTTCCCCTTCTCACTTCCCCTACCAAAATAGAAACATACCAAATTGCAAGTTGCAAAAAGTACCCAAAGAGCAAAATGTGTGTGTGTGTGTGTGTGTGTGTGTGTGTGTGTGTGTGTGTGTGTGTGTGTGTGTGTGTGTGTGTGTGTGTGTGTGTTGTTGTTGTTTTTGTTGTTGGTTGTTGTTGTAGATGCTGGTGTGCCCTTCTCGGTTGTTGATGATCTACTTTTTGTTTGAAGCTCGAAACTCTTTGCTTCAGAAATTACATAATGTGGCTGTTGTCTGCCATTGTGAACTTCATCAGAGTAACAAGAGAGAGAGAGAGAGAGAGAGAGAGGAGAGAGAGAGAGAGAGAGAGAGAGAGAGAGAGAGAGAGAGAGAGAGAGAGAGAGAGAGAGAGAGAGAGAGCACCGAAGGGGGGTAAGTGATGGAGAGGGAGGGGAGAGTGGGCGAGGGGTTGAAGGAGGAAGGGGGCAATGTATCCCAGGCCACTCGACTCGCTTAAACGGGCACTGACAGCATAGACAAAAAAGAGCACCGACCCTCACAGTGCCAGGTGTTGGGGCTAAACAATGTCAATGACCTCTTTGACTCTTCACCGTGTCTGCGCCTGTACGTCTTCGTGCAACGTTTGGAGTGGGCCCCTCTCACAGGCACAGAGTCATCAATGTCATCTGAGTTTGGTTCTTATGGGCTCCATCAGTGTTCGCGTCTATCATCAATAGACTTTGAAGTGCAACCCTCGTGGTACCCCCCACCCCCTCTCAGACCACACAGAACCAGATACCTGCAGTACTGAATAAAAGTTAAAGTAACACTGGCAGAGACGCCACGACTAAACTTAATGAACTTTGAAACGGTCAATGCGGTTCCTTGCCATCTTCCACTATGAGACCACAACGTCATCAACAACTGTAGGCAGGGGAAAATGGAGGCTAGGCGATTTGACGATTGTCTGTCTCTGATGGGGCTCAATAACTCCAATCCAAAGCCAGCAACTCGTCAAGCTATGTGCCGCACCGCAGTGGCTGCTTGAAATAGTTCTGGTCATGATACATGGTATCAGGGGCACCACTACTGCGCGAGCGTACACACATACACACACAGACGTGCGCGCGCGCACGCACGCACACACGAACGCTAGCACGTACACACACACACACACACACACACACACACACACACACACACACACACACACACACACACACACACACACACACACACACACGCACGCACGCGAGCACGCCCGCACGCACACACGCACGCTGGTACACACACACTCACACACACACACACACACACACACACACACACACACACACACACACACACACACACACACACACACACACACACACAGACGTGCGCGCGCGCACGTACGCACGCGCACGCGACGCAGCACGTAACACAACCACACACACACACACACACACACACGCACACACGCACGTACGCACGCATGCACGCATGCACGCACGCACGAACGCACGCACGCACGCACGCACGCACGCACCACGCACGCACGCACGCACGCACGCACGCACACACACACACACACACACACACACAACACACACCACACACACACACACACACACCATAAGAGAATATGTTGAAGTTATTCGTGAGTAATATCCAAGCGATATCCCAATGAGTTCTTTACTCAGAAAACGACAATCCCACCCAGTACACACATATTCAATACCTAACTGACCAATATTGGGTGTGGAGGAATTCAGAAAACATAAGAGACGCTGACTTGGTTTTAGAATAGCATCTGCATCAATGAGCACAACATGAACAGGACAATGATATTTCATCTGCGAGACGAACGCTCAAATCAAATATTTTAAGCGAGTGAGTCATGCTTACAGGACATTTGTGCCTGTAGAAAACAGTCACAAAACGAGGGCGGAGACCATGGCCATCAATATTTATGAGTTAATAATCCTCGGCGGAGACTAGAAAATCTAGGTCATCCCATTATTATATGGAATTCAGGGAGGAGCAGGAGGAACTGAATTTAATACTCTGCCACTCTGTGGTGATTTAGGAGATTGAAATAAAAGCATATTCAAATCAAGTGAGAAGAGAGAGAGAGAGAGAAGAGAGAGAGAGGAGAGGAGAAGAGGAGAGAGAGAGAGAGAGGACAGGGGATCTAAAAGAAAATATCTTGAAAAAAAGGAATTATGAACAGACGTTTTGATCATGAACTTAATTTTCTTTTTCAGATGTTGCATTTCAATATGCTTTTTTCCCCACAAAAATTAATTTTTGAAAAAAGAAAACCCTACTCCCAAACAAATGTTGAAGACAAATAGTAGAACAAAGCACCATAAAAAGATGAAACGAAAAAAAAAAATCAATGTTCTGCGGAACGAAAGAGACGAACAAAATAATTACAAGACAAAACACGACGCGTTTCGACCTCAGGGCTCCTTCAGGCAAAATAAACAATCAAGACAATGAAAACGAAAGACGAACAATCACGATCTTGAACAATCCCACATCCATTTTGCTCCCAGTTTGAGGAGATAAGCGATTGTTCGTTCGTTGGTTTCCATTGTCTTGAATATTGTTTGCCTTGCCTGAAGAAGACCAAAGAAGTCAAATAGGATCATGTTTTGTCTTGTTACGTGTTTGACTCTTTCGTTCGGTGGAACAGTGATTTTCCTTTCGTGTTTGACTCTTTCGTTCGGTGGACAGTGATTTTCCTTTCGTGTTTGATCTTTCGTTGTGGAACAGTGATTTTCCTTTCGTGTTTGACTCTTTCGTTCGGTGGAACAGTGATTTTCCTTTCGTGTTTGACTCTTTCGTTCGGTGGAACAGTGATTTTCCTTTCGTGTTTGACTCTTTCGTTCGGTGGAACAGTGATTTTCCTTTCGTGTTTGACTCTTTCGTTCGGTGGAACAGTGATTTTCCTTTCGTGTTTGACTCTTTCGTTCGGTGGAACAGTGATTTTCCTTTCGTGTTTGACTCTTTCGTTCGGTGGAACAGTGATTTTCCTTTCGTGTTTGACTCTTTCGTTCGGTGGAACAGTGATTTTCCTTTCGTGTTTGACTCTTTCGTTCGGTTGGTGAACATTGTGATTTTCCTTTCGTGTTTGACTCTTTCGTTCGGTGGAACAGTGATTTTCCTTTCGTGTTTGACTCTTTCGTTCGGTGGAACAGTGATTTTCCTTTCGTGTTTGACTCTTTCGTTCGGTGGAACAGTGATTTTCCTTTCAGTTTTTATCTGCTGTCACTCACTTTGAAACGAAACTAAATTAAAACCAGCAGGATTGTTATAACACGAAAGAACGCATCTTGCTGGATCTCCTGGAAAAAGGGGACCAATTGGCTATTGACTTAACAAAAAACAAAAAAAAAACTTCGAGTGCACGTAAAATATCATGAATTCTGACAAGAAAGACATTCGATGACACACGAACAAGATATGCTGAACAGAGCCACCATTAATGAATTCATACGAAGGTAAAATTTGAAAGAGAAGGGGGTTAGTTCCGACAAGGACACAGACAAACGGAGTACAGGACTAGACACAATGCATTTCGACCTCTTGGGTCTTCTTCAGGTTAGGACGGTGACAAAGAACAAGAAACCACAAAGACGTAACGTGAAATATAACACAACAAAGGGTATCATATCAGTCCGTATCGGTAAAAGTTAAGTTTCAAAACGGAGTGACTCAAAGCGGAAAATGAAGCAAAATTTGAAAAGAGAGGGGTTAGTTACCGCCAAGGACACAGACAAACAGAGTACAGGACTAGACACAATGCATTTCGACCTCTTGGGTCTTCTTCAGGTTAGCATCTCTTTTCAAATTCTGCTTCATTTTCCGCCCTCGGTCACACCGTTTTGAAACTTGACGTTTACCGATACTGACTGATACCCTCTGTCGTGTTGTATTTCATGTCACGTCTTTGTGGTTTCTTGTTCTTTGTCACTGTCCTAACTTGAAGAAGACCAAAGAGGTCGAAATGCATTGCGTCTAGTCCTGTACTATGTTTGTCTGTGTCCTTGGCGGTAACTAGCCCCCTCTCTTTCCAAATTTTGCTTCATTTTCCGCCCTCATATGAAGGTGTTAGAGTGTTAATATAAAGCTATTAAACCTTTCTCTGGATGGATACTAAGCTGTGCCTTCTGAACGAAGCATTTACTTCGCCTGTACGGAGTCGACCTTCATTAATGTGAAGATGGAGAACAGGGTAGTAAATGTGAAGATGGAGAACATGGTAGTAAATGTGAAGATGGAGAACAGGGTAGTAAATGTGAAGATGAAGAACAGGGTAGTAAATGTGAAGATGTTGGAAGAGAATAGGAGTAAAACAGTAAAAGAGAGAACGTGAATGTGAAGTGATGGACTAGAGAGGAGTGAATGTAAAGTTGGTACAAGAGAGAGGTAAATATTTAGATGGCGAAAGAGAACACACACACACACACACACACACACACACACCACACACACACACACACGCACACACCACACACGACACACACACACACACACACACACACACACACACACACACCACCACACACCACACAGCACACACCGACACACACACACACACACACACACACACACACACACACACAACACACACATATATATATTATATATATATATATATATATATATAATATTATATAATATATTATCGAACTCACACACACACACACACACACACACACACAACACACACACACACACACACACACATTTCTCTCTCTCTCTCTCTCACACACACACACACACACACACGCACGCACGCACACACACACACACACACACACACACACACACACCACACACACACACACCACACACCAACACACACACACAATCTCTTCCTTTCTCTCTCTCTCTCTCACACACACACACACACACACACACACACACACACACACACACACACACACACACACACAACACACGCACGCACGCACACGCACGCACGCACGCACGCACGCACACAGAGCACTGCTAAACAAAGAACAGCTCCACGTTGTCTAGGATTGAGTGCACACATTTTGGAACTCGAGAAGGAGAGTTACGGAGCATTCAAGCCTGTGAATCATGTAAAAATCTCTGTGAGTCTTCAAGTATAGACAGGCATCGTGAGGTTTGCTATGTAGATGAACTCGCTGCAAGACATGCTGCTGACGTGCCTACAAACACATTCACATTGCTATTCTGGCAGCCTCACCCACAGGCAACAGAGCACTGCATCAGTCGTGTGAATGATTCAGAGACAGCTCCTTTCTTGCGGATAAAAGTCTCTGGGGTTTGTCTAAGCGAGCACACCTCTTAGGGTAGCACCGTATTCTGACGCACAGTCCGACGTCTGTCTGTCTGTCTGTCTTCTATTCCATGCAGGAGATGGAGTGGGGGTGGGGGATAAGAGAAGATGGAAGAGAAGTCCACATCTTTCCAGTCGAATGATATCAGAGAATGACTCGCTCTGCATGGCTGACTGGTGACCGGGCGTGTCTCTTGGGGTTCTTATCAGTTCCAGACGGGTTGCTGTTCTGCGAATAGCATTACTGTGTTGTTATCAGAAGAAAAAATGTGCCGTTCTAACAATGGTGTTTACTTAGTGTTGAAAATATATCGTATCCAAAACGAGAAGGCTGTGACATCTGACATATATATATATATATATATATATATATATATATATATATATACTGCTGAACAATTAAATAGTGGAGAAAACAAGTGCAGGTTAACAATTCTTCATCATTATAGTAATTGACTTGGCAAAGATTGAAATTTAACAAAAAAAAAAAAAAAAAAAAAAAATTAAAGATGAAAAAAAATGGGGGGAATATATTTAATATGAGAAACCCTTCACTAGCAGCCTGAGGGAACCATCGTACTTCCTTTGAAGGCAGATCTATTTGTATTGCCTGCTCCTAGCCTTTCGTCCGTGGATCGGACTATCAGGGAGACACGGCTGATGTGTCTGTGCTCTTGGTGTCAATAGAACACACAAAGTCCATAATTGTGTGGTGTTCTATCACCAGGGTTCAAAAAGAATCCAACAGCACCCCAAGCAGCCACGAGGGTAGCAAAATGGAACAAAAGGAAAATGTGGAGAGGAAAAAAGTGCTTAAAAACTAAAGCATTATGCAACAGTATAAAATGTAGGGGACATCTTTGAGCCTATGCTTGAGGATCCATTCAAGGATTGCAAGGGAGATCAAAAGATTTTGGAACAGTGTGAGTGGTCAGCTCTGCTGTTCATAACCCAAGCATTGTAAGTGGCTAAGAATTGTACAGAACAACTTTACTTGGATCTCCTAAGAGATGCAATCTCCCACTGATTGACCAAACATTATACTGCTGAACAATTAAATAGTGGGAGAAAACAAGTGCAGGTTAACAATTCTTCAGTCATTATAGTAATGACTTGCAAAGATTTGAATTTAACAAAAAAAAAAAAAAAAAAAAAAAAAAAAAAAAATTAAGATGAAAAAAATGGGGAATATATTATAAAATAGAACCCTTCACTACACCTGTGGGAACCATCGTACTTCCTTCGAAGGCAGATCTATTTGTATTGCCTGCTCCTAGGCCTTCATCCGCTGGATCGGACTCATCAGGGAAAACGGCTGATTGTGTCTGTGCTCTTGGTGTCAATAGAGACACCCAAAGTCCATAATTGTGTGGTGTTCTCATCACCAAGGGTTCAAAAAAGAATCCAACAGCACCCCAAAGCAGCCAGCGAAGGGTAGCAAAATGGAACAAAAGGAAAATGTGGAGAGGAAAAAAGTGCTTAAAAACTAAAAGCATTATGCAAACAGTATAAAATGTAGGGGACAATCTTTGAGCCTATGCTTGAGGATCCATTCAAGGATGCAAGGGAGATCAAAAGATATGGAACAGTGTGAGTGGTCAGCTCTGCTGTTCAATAACCCAAGCATTGTAAGTGGCTAAGAATTGTACAGAACAACCTTTACTTGGATCTCCTAAGAGATGCAATCTCCCACTGATTGACCAAACATTATACTGCTGAACAATTAAATAGTGGGAGAAAACAAGTGCAGGTTAACAATTCTTCAGTCATTATAGTAATGACTTGGCAAAGATTTGAATTTAACAAAAAAAAAATAAAAAAAAAATATATATATATTTTGGGTTATTGAACAGCAGAGCTGACCACTCACCTGTTCCATATCTTTTGATCTCCTTGCATCCTTGAGTGGATCCTCAAGCATAGGCTCAAAGATTGCCCCCTACATTTTATACTGTTTGCATAATGCTTGCAGTTTTTCAGCAACTTTTTTCTTCTCCGCACTTTCGTTTGGTTCCATTTACTACCCTTCGCTGGCTGCTTTGGGGGTGCTGTTGGATTCTTTTTTGAACCCCTGGTGGTGAGAACACCACAAAATTATGGACTGTGGTGTGTCTCTATTTGACACCAAGAGCACAGACACAATCAGCCGTGTCTCCCTGATGAGTCTGATCCAGTGGACGAAAGGCCCTAGGAGCAGGCAATACAAATAGATCTGCTTTGAAGGCGGAGTACGATAGTTCCCTCAGGCAGCTAGTGAAAGGTTTCTCATATTTATAGTATATCCCCCCCCCCCCCCCCCCCATTTTCTTCATCTTCAATTTTTGTTTTTTGTTTTTTAATTTCGAATCTTTGCCAAGTCATTATATAATGACTGAAGAATTGTTTTCTCCCACTACTTAATTGTTCAGCATTATTTTATATATATATATATTTTTATATATTTTATATTTTATATATATATATAAACATAAACAAACATAGGGAAAGAATTCTTCAAATCCTAGCAACTTCATTTCCAAAAGAGCACAAAACTGTCCAAAAATATTTTAACAAAACACTGTCAAACTATCGTACTCATGTATGCCCAACCCAAAAACCTGATTGAGCATCCAAACAAAATGAAAATCAAACAGCAAAGAAGGGTGAAGAAAGGAAATCTTGCAATTGCACCAGAAAGGAGCAGTGCCCACTAAACAATAAATGTCTCCACAAAAACATTGTATACCAGGCTACTGTAACATCAGAAAATGAAAAAGAAACATACATAGGGATCACTGAAACCACTTCAAAACAGATATGCAAACCACAAACAGTCATTCAATAAAGAAAAATATAAAAAACCCAAAAAGAACTGAGCAAATATATCTGGAAACTTAAAGATGCAAAAACAAGCTACAATATATCCCGGAAAATCATAAAAAGAGCATCACCATACAGCAATGTTTCAAAAAGGTGCAACTATGTTTAACTGAAAAATGGTTAATACTATGCAAACACACTTAGCAACTTTAAACACCAAAACAGAAATAGTAAACAACTGCAGGCATAAATGGAAATCGTTGTTAGTGAACACACCAAAACAAAAACCTAAAAGCCCCCAAAACACGTGCAGCCAACCCGCACGTGCAAACAACCGCAAACGGGAACCCACACGCTATATAACTCGGCGGTGGGCAAACCAAAAAACATCCTGATGACAGCGCAGCAAGCTCGAAACAAATTTGTAGAGTTTTAACCTCGAGTTTTAACCTTCCTTTTTAACATCATTGATATATATATATATTATATTATATATATATATATATATATATATTATATATATATATATATATATATATAAATTAAAAACAAGTTAAAAGAGGAATCTTAAAACTATCTACAAATTTGCAAATTTGTTTCGAGCGTGTTGCGCTGTCATCAGGATGGTTTTTGGTTTGCCCACCGCCGATTGTTATATAGCGTGTGGGCTCCCGTTTGCGGTTGTTTGCACGTGCGGGTTGGCTGCACGTGCTTTTTGGGGGCTTTCAGGTTTTTGTTTTGGGTGTGTTCACTAAACACGATTTCCATTTATGCCTGCAGTTGTTTACTATTTCTGTTTTGGTGTTTAAAGTTGCTAAGCGTGGTTTGCATAGTATTAACCATTTTCAGTTAAACATAGGTTGCACCTTTTTGAAACATTGCTGTATGGTGATGCTCTTTTTTATGATTTTCCAGAATATATTGTAGCTTGTTTTTGCGTCTTTAAGTTTCCAGATATATTTGCTCAGTTCTGTTTGGTTTTTATATTTTCTTTATAAATGACTGTTTGTGGTTTGCATATTGGTTTTGAAGTGGTTTTCAGTGATCCTATGTATGTTCTTTTTCATTTTCTGATATCACAGTTAGCTGGTATACAATGTTGTTGTGAAGCCATTTATTGTTTAGTGGGCACTGCTCCTTTCTGGTGCAATTGCAAGATTTCCTTTCTTCACCTTCTTTGCTGTGTTGATTTTCATTTTGTTGGATGCGTCAATTAGGTTTTTGAGGTTGGGCATACATGAGTACGATAGTTTGACAGTGTTTTTGTTAAATATTTTGGACAGTTTGTGTTCTTTTGGAAATGAAGTTGTTAGGATTTTGAAGAATTCTTTCCCTATGTTTGTTTTGAGTTTCCCGTCGTATGGGGGGTTATACCATATGATTTTTCTTTTCCTATTTTTCTTGCTTTTATTTGTGTTGTTGTCTGGGTTGTATTGTAATTTGTATTGTATCCACTTGTTTGTAGTGCCTCCTGGTATTCTACTGCTGCATTGTTGAACACTCTCTCACTGCATGACAGGTTTGATAGTCTCTTGTTTATGCCATGGGGTATGGTCTTTAATACAGATGGTGGATGGTTACTTTTGGTGTGTACATAAAGAAGTGTATCGTTGGGTTTCTTGTATGGTTTATATTATGTGATTGTTGAGATCCAGTGTTATGTCTAGTAGTTCACTACCTTTTTGTTTGCTTCAATGGTAATCTTTAAGTTGTGATTTTGGAAGATTTTGCATAGTTCTTTCTTCTGTTTTCGATGGTTCTTGGATTGTTGGTTAGTGCTGCAAGGCCATCGTCTCTTTATAGTCCGACTTGTTTTCCGAGTTTTTTCTTGATGTTGGAAGCATGAATAGTCCGACCAGTTCACATGTTTCTGCACTATCATATGATCCCATGGTTACGTCGAATGTTGAGTTTCTGTTGGTTTTCCTGATCCAGGTTTCATTTTTGCTGTGTAGTAATGTTTTCTTGGTGTGGAGATGATTTCCATTTCTGACCCTGTTATGTCTGTGTGGTTACTGGCAAACTTTAGGGCTTTGGTGAGTAGTTTCTTCATCTATAGATGGGTAAAAGTCTACTATGTCAAATGTGATGAATACTGTATTACTTTATTTATTGAGTTTTTTGAACCATTGGATAACTTCGTATGTGTTCTTCCAGAGGTTGTATTCAGAGTTTGATTTTTACGTTCTTTATTATTTTTTCCAGAATTTTTTTGCTTATTTTGCCTATTCAGATTTGGATGGGTTTATTAGTCTACATGTTGGATTGTTATGAAATTGGCTTGTGGTCTTTGAGTGTTATGAAAGCTTCTTTTGTTGCTGTCGCTTCTATCCTGTCACTTAGGTCTATGCGCTCTGCAAGTTCTTTTTCTTTTGTGCAGATACTGTCATGTATATTTTTGTCGCTTTTTTGTATGTTTTTCTGGATGTTTTTGTCAAGGGAGTTGAGAGTATTCTTTTGGTTCCATTTTGTAGTAATTGCTAGTTTTATCAGCCTTCACAATATTTTTTTTTGTCATTTTGTACTTGTTTTATTTGTTTTTTTTAGTGTTGTTTGGAAACCGTTGTTAGATTTTTTGAATTCAATATTGGTTATCATTCTTTTCATTTGATCTTCAAAGGGTTTCATTTCGTCTATGGCTGGTGGTGATCGCCATGATTTGAAATCGTAGGTGTTTTTGTCCTCTTTTTTTTTTTGCATTTGGGTTCAGAAAAAGAATGCTTTCCATCTCATATTATGTACAAATTTTTCTGTTTTTTTCTATTAATTTTTTTATATATGAATTGGCGGATTAGAAAATGGTATATTTTTTTGTTGACTGCCTAAATTGAAATGGGAAAAATGAAATGAGGTAGGGAACAGTAAACGATAAACAGTAAACAAGTGGGGTATGTTTTGGCTCCCATAAGGAAACCAAACACAGAGTAACTTTTATTCAAGAATGGCACAGCCTTTAAAACTTGAATAAAGTCAGACAAATACATGCGAACAATCTAATAGTGGGGGGAAAACAAGCGCAGGCCAACAACTGAACTGTCTGGCAAAGATTGGACTTGAGGGAGGGGAGAGGGGGGGGAGT
>CM031595.1:80652061-80662061 GCA_018398815.1 Conus ventricosus | reverse complement strand
GAGCGGATGGGGAGGGGGCGTTAGTGTTGTTTCAAGGTAATAAGGAACGAGACAGCGTGACCCACATGCATGGAGATGTTTACAGACAAAGCACAGAAGTTTTTTTTTTTTTTTTTTTTTTTTACAATTCAAGCTTCTGACTGACTTAACTCTTTATATTAGTTTTCAGTATTGATCGGCCAAATAGTGCAGTTAACAACACGACAACGACAACGACGGACAACAACAACGACAACAATAACAACAACAAGCAAACCCATTTGAAGGCAAGAAAACAAAACAAAAACAGCAATACATACAGTCATATAGACTCTGTAGAATGTGCCGCCCATGCATGCATACATGCATACATACATACAAAAACAAATAAATCCATAAATGTTACATCGTGAAGAACCAAGCGAGAAGAGAAAAAGTTATGAAAACTGTTTCAGAGCAAATGCGACTCAAAGGCTGACAAGAGCCGAAAAACAGAGCAAATGCGACTCAAAGGCTGACAAGAGCGAAAAACAGAGCAAATGCGACTCAAAGGCTGACAAGAGCCGAAAAACAGAGCAAATGCGACTCAAAGGCCGACAAGAGCCGAAAAAAACAGAGCAAATGCGACTCAAAGGCCGACAAGAGCCGAAAAACAGAGCAAATGCGACTCAAAGGCCGACAAGAGCCGAAAAACAGAGCAAATGCGACTCAAAGGCCGACAGAGCCGAAAACAGAGCAAATGCGACTCAAAGGCCGACAGAGCCGAAAAACAGAGCAAATGCGACTCAAAGGCTGACAAGAGCCGAAAAACAGAGCAAATGCGACCTCAAAGGCCGACAGAGCCGAAAAAACAGAGCAAATGCGACTCAAAGGCCGACAAGAGCCGAAAAACAGAGCAAATGCGACTCAAAGGCCGACAAGAGCCGAAAAACGAGCCCAAAAGCGACTCAAAGGCCGACAAGAGCCGAAAAAAACAGAGCAAATGCGACTCAAAGGCGACAAGAGCCGAAAAAACGAGCAAATGCGACTCAAAGGCCGCAAGAGCGAAAACAGAGCAATGCGTACTCAAAGCGACAAGAGCCGAAAAACAGAGCAAATGCGACTCAAAGGCGACAAGAGCCGAAAAACAGAGCAAATGCGACTCAAAGGCCGACAAGAGCCGAAAAACAGAGCAAAATGCGACCTCAAAGGCGACAAGAGCCGAAAACAGAGCAAATGCGACCTCAAAGGCCGACAAGAGCCGAAAAACAGAGCAAATGCGACTCAAAGGCCGACAAGAGCCGAAAAACAGAGCAAATGCGACTCAAAGGCCGACAAGACCGAAAACAGAGCAAATGCGACTCAAAGGCCGACAAGAGCCGAAAACAGAGCAAATGCGACTCAAAGGCTGACAAGAGCCGAAAAACCAGAGCAAAGGACTCAAAAAGGGTGACAAGAGCCGAAAAAAAACAAGCAAATGCGACTCAAGGTGGGCAAGAGCGAAAAACCAGAGCAATTTCCCACCAAAGGCTGACAAGACCGAAAACAGAGCAATGCGACTCAAGGCCGACAGACCGAAAACAGAGCAATGCGACTCAAAGGCCCACAAGAGCCGAAAAACAGAGCAATGCGACTCAAAGGTGACAAAGAGCCGAAAAACAGAGCAAATGCACTCAAATGCCGACAAGAGGCCACAAACAGAGCAATGCGACTCAAAGGCCCACCACGAGCCGAAAAACAGAGCAAATGCGACTCAAAGGCCGACAAAGCCGAAAACCAGAGCAAATCGACTCAAAGGCTAGACAAGCCGAAAACAGAGCAAATGCACTCAACGGACTGACAAACCGAAAACCAGCAGCAGTACTGCTGAGGAAAAAACAACCGTAAAAAAATAGTGACAAGAAAGGAAAATAACAAAAGCGAACAATTCCGAAGCGTGATATCATTATTCTAAAAGAGCCCTGGTTTCCCTACGAACGATTGATCGATTATTTAGATGAAAACCCCATAGATAATATCCAGGGACGTGATTGAACTCTCACACAAGAGCAGAGTAACTCAATCGATCTAAATCATGAGGAGAGAGAGAGAAGAGATAGAGATAGAAAGAGAGAGAAGATAGAGAGCGAAGAAGAGAGAGAGAGATTCCAGATTCCATATGGTTTAATTCAAGTCATTAGACTCTAAACATTTTTACCTTTAAGACAGATATCATACTATCCGAAATACAATCTGCAATGACTCTGAAAGAAACACAGATTTTGTCTAAGCATTAACGCACTACACATTGCATGATTTATAACTGGAACTCACGGGAAATACAAATAACACTCGCCTCTATCCTCCCTACTTCCGTCCCCCCCCCCCTACCTCCCCCCCCCGCCCCCCTCCCCCCCCCCCCCCGCACACTACACATACACAAGCACTGTTTACCACCCATCCCACTCTTTTCCCTGACCTATATCCTCAGAACTACCCAAATGCACTACGCCACAGCCCTCCACCCCCTTCCCTACCACCCCTTCCCCTTCCCCACACACTGTATTTCATTTTCGGCCAATGGCCCACCACAATTAACGAACAATTTGTCAAATAACAGGCTTGACCTTGACCAAGTCAACTCATAATTTTCAACCATATTCACCTTTTTGATGGCATAGTGCACAAACTGAGCATTGTTTTGCGCTGATAGGAGATCATAACATTTCATAAATCGCCAAATAATTGTCCATTTAATTTGTTTGAGCCAAGGTATTTAACCCGTAGTTCTTTGTACTGGACAGTTACAAACAAAAATGAATTTCGTTTTCATCATCATTTAACAAACACTGCCTGTAAATCCGTTGTACGGTTTTGAGTATATCGGAAAATATTGGCATTTAACGGGAGAATACCTATTCCCCAATTTAGCAATTGATATCTCGAAAATGCTAATTCGCAAATTATCAATGTATGTTTCATTCATGAAATTGTCTTGAAAGAACATACAGAGAGAAACAGTCACTACTGTTAAACTGTAGTTGAGACCAGACTCTTCAAGAAGTTTGCTATAAGACCCCTCTTAATATTGATAGAAAAGATCGCTACCATTTCCAACACTTTATTTTACCAAGCGTAACCAAACCCGCAGGTGGAGGCAGATCTCTGACATGGATGCCCAACATGACTTTTCCCGTTTTCTTCATCCTACAAGCTGCATTAAATAGCCGGTTGGGCATCTGCTAGTAGCCATACTGGAGTAGCTTTCAACCAATACCTGACTGCACTCAAGCATAATTGACGTTAAAGAATCTGCCAACTCTCCATACATACAATTGTTTGGGGTTTGCAGAGAACACTAAAAAATCCCTTACAACGCCTCGTGTGAACCTTTTCGATCGCTTCTATGCATCAAAACCCCAATTTCTGACCCAACAACAAGATTGGTTTATCTGAGCATCGAGAGTTAAAGAGTAACGTCTGCCTTGAAATTTCGCTGAGTTTTGAGAACACTACGACACATCACAGACTGTTTCCTTTTCCATTGCTACTATGTTTCTGACCCCTTGCGCAAACCTTAACTTTGTGGTAAATGTGAAACCTAGATAATATAACGTTTACCACCCTCCAGCTCTTCGCCATCCAGAAACCTTTTTCATTTCTACCCAAATAGCCCCGCTTTCTGAATACCATAACTTTAGATTTATCTATGTTAATTTCTAATACCTATCCGTTGCAAAGAAGTACTGAGATTCTTCATTGATTTAGTAGCCTCTGCTGGCGTTCTTGGAAAACACTAAATCATCTGCAAACAATTAACATGACCAATCAGTCAAACCAGGCTGTAACTGATCCATGTTTTCCGACTTCATCCATACTATTGCTATTTCGTTTTATAAAAACAGAGAGAAAAGGCTGGACTTAGTATGCAACCCTTCTGACACCAACAGTCATTCAAACAAATCGGTCCATCATTTCGTTGCACAACACCAGGATACAACTGAGGAATAACATGGCCTTTAGAGCTTATAAAAAGGACCAGCAACCTTCTCTCCCGAGAGTTTCAAAGAGAGAAAGCACGATGAACTGAATCGAAACCTTCTTTAAATCTATGAAGGCTACGTAAAGTTTTTCGCCTTTTTTGTGGAATGTTTCTCATAACAAAGCTAGGCGAATAAATGTGATCGACAGTTTTCATGAGTTTTTCGAAAACCTGCTTGCTCTTCGATGATTTTTTTATTCACGAATCCATCCACTTGTAAGTCGACTTTTGAGTATACTTGTACAGATTTTACTCACGGACACTTAACAAGAAAATACCCCTGTAATTATCAGGCACGTCTGTATTGCCCTTCATAAAAATGGTACAGTATTTGATTGTACCACTGTGCGGAAATTCACCAGTCAAAAACTTTATTGAACAGACAAGTCAAGAAAAGAAACTGTTTTCAATAATCCTGAAGCCTTTTGCATTTCTGCAGTTATTCCATCACAGCCACATCGCTTTGGCCATTCTTACAGCCACAAATACCTTCCCCCTTCTCTCCCTCTAATAGAACATTTGTTCATCAGCTCTGTCTTCGTCAAAAGACCTGTTGACCATAAAAATTTTGCCCCTCCGACTCTCATGTCCTAAAGCACAGCTGAAAATGATTTTTTTTTTTTTTTTTGAACAATTGCTCTAATGTTATGTTTTTCCACCTGTCTTTCTTTTTTTGTTTACATGTATTTGATCTTATTTTCTGACCAAGAATAATCTAGCGTCATGAATATCGTATATTTCAATCTATTCGCTTTTTCCCTTTTATAGCTGATTTTTTTTTTAACCTGTTTTAACTGTCGGTACATTTGTCCTTGCTTCTACAAAGGCAACGAGATACCCATTCCCGACGGCCGACCTTCGTGCTCATTGTTAACCGTTTTCACTGCGAAACTTCCGTTTTCACGCTCTACTTCATCATTTCTTTTGTGATTCATTTACATTTGAATACTTTTTCTTTGTTTCATTGACTTTCTGATACATTAAGAGTTTACAGCTTTGGTTACAGCTTTGCCATTTCCTTATCAAACCAAGGGGCCCCCTTTTATTTTCAAGTTCGATACCTGTTCTGACCCGCATTTTTCATACATAGCCGAGGCATTTAAAGACATCCCACAAATCCTGTCAAGGCTGACTCATGTTTAGCTCAATTTCATTAAAGGCTTGGTGAAGCTCTGGTCGCCTGTCTCAGAGAATAACATTTGACAAAGATCTCCTCTTTCCTTCTCTCCTTGCCAACAAAACAGTTCTTTCCAAGCACCCTGCCTATCTTTTTGTTTTCCCGCACATACTGATAGGGTTACCAACCGGCCGAAATGGTCATTGAAAGTAACGCGACCTTAATCAATTATCTGAAAAGAACAAACAAAATCACATTCATCAATTCAATTAGATACATAAAGTAGTCAATTCACACTGCCCCCTGTGCGACAAATGTACGTAATAGGCCGTCATCAAAATCTTTCTCACACATTCCATTAAGAATAGAACATTGAAAACATACTGCAAAATTCCAATTAGCTGAGATCCATATAAATTAACCGTTGAATCTTGGGAACGTCTTTGACACAAATAATTTCATCATTTTTGCCAAACCAGGGTCACGCCACATTGGACAAACCATTCAGACTGGCGGTTCGTGCATTTTAAGTCACCACAATTAGCAAGTAGCAGTTCTTCAAATCTTTCGTACAGGGTACTGACACACTTTCAAGGGCTCAATTCCCCAAATCCATTCTGTAATGTTATATGCAACTTGAATCCACCCCCCTTTTTTTCTTTCACTCGGAGAATGATCGTTCCTAAGAACATTAATACCTTGGGTGTGCCAAAACCAACAATTTATCTACCGCAGACAAACTAAATATTTCACAAAAATATTTCACAAGCAAACGGACATACGTGGGACTAATTTTTTGAGGCTGTTAAAACAGATAGAAACAAGAAAAATTCGGAAGGCAAAATATTTGTGAAGCAGTTTTCATACTAATATGGGGAGAATCCAATTTCATAACAGTTATTACTAACTGGAACAGTTGCCCACTGCACTTAAATTTTTGCTAAAAATACTAATGTTTTTAAGAATTTGCTGGATAACTTGAAATTTAAAGTACATTTTAGAAGCCTTTGATGAATAAGAAGAAAATTTATATTGCATGCATTTCCAACAACCCTGGTCATAAAATAAAAAAACCCCGAAAGGGACATTGAAGGCTTAACGAAAACGGCCTATGTACTTGATTCCGATCCCTTACATTACTCTACTACTACTACTACTACTACTACTACTAAAACTACTAACAACTAAATTTCGGTAGTCGAGTTTGATTTCATTTAACGAATTGCTCAATATTCTTTTGTAACCAACAACAACACCCCCCGATTTTCTTCCTCTATGGGTTAATGTTTTTTCAAAAGAGAAAACAAAACAATAGTCAGAAAATTTATCTGGTTGGAAGTGAAAATCTACAAAAGTTTCTGTGAGACAAAAAATGTCGAAACGTTTTCAGAAAGTTTATAAAATCATCCGAATCTAGCCGATGAAGTAACCCTTCCACATTCCATGTAAGTACTTTCAGTTTCCTACCTTCACTGATTGTCCGTGGGCACTGGCCACACCCCTATTTCCTTGAGGTGGTCCATCGGGAATCTTTCCTGCTGTCCCGACCATTCCGATGCTTGGAACGCCTGAGCTTTGTCTGTCGTTGTGCGGCGCAGGGGGGCGAGATCGAAGTCCTCCTTTGAGCCGGGAATCATGAGCCCCGCCCTGTTTTGACACTGGTCGTGATGACGCCTGGCCCTGGTGTAGTCCTCCCCGTCCTCTGTGGTTGTCCTCTCTTACCACGGTCGAGTACAGCCTGTCGTCCACTTCTTGTGCAGTGGTGTGCTGGTCTGTGGCTGTGCTGTCATCAGCGGACATCGTGCTGTCGTGTCCACTGCCGGAGATGGTTGATCCATCGCCTGCCTCTCCCGGCACGCCTGCCGCTGCTGCGCCTCTGTTACGATCTGTGGGGTGGGTTGGATATCTTCCCGTGCGAGAGAGTGGGCGGTGCTGTCGAGCTTCACGATTTCCTTTTTTTTCAAGTCAAAGGTAAACACCCCTTCTTCTGTACGAAGCTTATCATGTCTGATCACCGCCTTCTTGTTGTTGTCCCGCATGTCTTTCCTGAGTGCTAACAGACCTTTCTGTTTATTGCGGACTTTCTCTGACACATCTTCTCTCACATACAGAGGGGGGTCACTTCCCTTCAAATATCCGGCCCGTGACATCACCAGATCCCGATCTTTGGAAGATAGAAACTTCACAATCACCCCTGTTTTCCCCAAGGGATGGGCTCGTTCGATCCCTACATCTTTTTCGATTTTCATTTTTTCTTTGATGACAGAGCGCACTTTATTTTCACACTGTTCCCAAGATTCTTGTCCATCCATTAGAAGACCACCAAAAATCAGGTTGTTTCGTCGGGATCGATTTTCGAGATCATCAATTTTGTCTTCGAGTTTTCTACCAGTGTTTGACATGAATCTAGGTTTTCTTCAAGTCTTTCATAATGATTGAACATTGCATCCACATCATCTACAATTATTCTTTGTTGTTCAAACAGTTCTTCTAAGCGAGTGTCAATTTTAGTCTCCACTTCTGCTATCTTTTTTGATAAAATGTTCTGGTTTGTTTCCATTCGGTTTTCAATTCTGTTCACAGATTCCGTAAGTGTTTGCACTGACAGTATAAGTTGTTGTAGAGGAGACTGTTCCGTGTCCATTTCTCGTGCGTTCTGATCGTGCTCAGTTTTGCTGTTTACGCTCTGTCCGGTCACTGGGCCAGGGTTGAGTTCGATGCCCGACATCACGAGAAAAGCAAAGAGTGTTGTGACAGTAAAATGGCCAGCGAAGTTGAAAATTTTGAAACCTCGAATTCTTTTTGCAAAAATCGACGCTTTTCTTTTCAATAGTTTTCATCAAACTTGGCACAAAAAAGCCAATAGCCGATCTGTGATCCTGTATTCCAATTGGCATTGTCAGTAGGCGTAAATAAACACACTAATTAACAAAAAAATTGTATTTTTAAACGGAGCTCAAAGTTGTGCTGCTGCTTGCCATGTGAACACGATTCAGAGTCAGAGAGAGAGAGAGAGAGAGAGAATCACGCTCTTTTCTAGAATCGCCATTCACCATTTTTTCCCCTCCTCAATCAAAATCCACCGTTCCTTTCTTTCCTTCTGTATTCTAAACGAGGAAGCCAAAGGCAGGTGACACTTCATTACCAACAGTACTTTCTTTCTTTCCATTCATGCAACACAAATCAGCATTGCTTGAGACACATCGTCGATGGAGGCGCGAGAGAGAAAGGAAGGAAGACCAAATGTAATCTTCGACGCTCTTTCCACAATCCCCTACCTTTTTAACCCCCCCCCCCTCCTCCTCCTTCACGAGTTTGTCTGATGGGCAGAACAAAGAAATGATGTTAATTTCCTCCTCTTTCTCCCCTCACCTTGTCAATGTTCTTGTGTCTGAGTGAAAGTGAAAAAAAGGCATCGTGTTTTTTTGTGTCCGCAGGGGGCTTATTAAGCCTTTCCCCTCGTACATTTTCCATGGTGACACATGCTCAGTGCCTGATAATTGCCTAGAGAACACGTTGTGATCTTGTCCCGGTTCCATCTCGCTTCTGTTTCTTCTACCTCTTATTTATCGGTCAGGTTATATAGTCAGTCTTTTGTTCATAAGCTGCAGTGGCGCAGTGGATAGAGTTGTGGACCATGGACTGGAAGGTCGTAGATTCGATTCTCGTCTGAGGCATTTATATGCAGGATTTTCCAACCGTAACCGGCTGTAAAGTAGAGTTGTGTGTGCAATGGTCTCAAATGGGAAGACTGAACTACACGACTGAATATCATCCTTTAAATTTTTTTTTCACTTAGAGCGTTGCTTAGATCTCTGGAACAGCACTGCAGGTGTCTGTATTTCTTAAGCTTAGTTGACACCGTAATAGATCATACTGCCTTGTCAAAAAGTCTCGATCGAGAAAGGAACAACTATTATCTTCTCAATGTTTCTGTGTGTTCTCACTCAAGATCTAATAAAAATTTACCTTAGGGAAATTTTCGGCCCCGACTGACTGGTAGTTGTGGTGGGTGTTGGTGTTCTTTGAGTTGTCCTCACTGGTGGAGTGATTGGTGTTCAGCACACATTTGTAAATGGGGGGCATGTCATAGCCACAGTCTCTGTACCACTCAGTCGGGGCTGATGAAGACCAGCAGTAGCTGGCCGACAATTTCCCTAAGGTAAATCTTTATTAGACTCTTGAGTCAGAACACACAGAAACATGAACAACCCGGAGTCAGAAAGTGTCTTTGTTCAAATATCTTCTCAATGACTGAAATAGAAAAGTTTGACATTCTGTGGCGCTTCCTGCACTGCTTTCCTGTAGTCTGGAATTTGATTTTCCCTTCATGGCAGTGCCAACGGTGAATTCGTACTAAAGTCATTAGGCAACTTAATGGGAACTGCCATTTGAAGGACATCGTGTCTCCCTCCAGATGGGGATGCTCACTCGCTCACTCTTGCTGCTGCCCATGTTAGCAAGTATGGTCATCACAAGTGGCTTAGAAAGTGGTAACTTTATATATGCTGGATCAGCACAGGCACTAAAGAACACCAACCAAGTCACGCAGCAGCAATGTAGTGCAGTGTATCTTTTGTTGGGTTTCCTTACGACAACCCGAAACTGATGGCTGTCCACACACGGCTCTGAAGTTGAGACACACAAAAGGACAGTCTGCTGTCGCTTTGACGTGATCTATCAGCGCAGCGTCTCAAAGAGTTCTCTGTCACAGCCTGAATCAGGGTGTGAACGCATGTCTGTGCGTGGGCTAGGTCCACAAGGCACACTCATCCGTGGGTGATGATTTCAGGTATTGGAGATGAGTGAAGAAAAGGGCCCAGTGTTCTGTGTTAAAAACTGAAGATGTGTGTGTGTGTGTGCGTGTGTGTGCGTGCGTCGTGCGTATGTGTGCGCGCGCGCTT
>CM031595.1:80622061-80634561 GCA_018398815.1 Conus ventricosus | reverse complement strand
TAACTAAATGGAGGCTTGCAACTCGTCATTATTGCTATGACGTCTTTCACAAAAGTTCCTCCTCTCTTGTCTCCCTTTGAAATTGTAACAGCCCGCCACCTCAATCATGAAAGGTCAAGGCAAGGCACGCTTCATCAGTCACAAATAGGAAAATATCCTTCAAGATATTCCAGTCAAAATGGCCAAGGCAAGAACTGCTTCACCAGACAGAAACATCAAGGGAAGACCTCCTTCGTCATCAACAAGGCTAACACAAAACCTTTGTAAGTCAAGAAGGCCGATATAAGAACTGTTTCGTCACCAGCCGCCGTGGCGTAGTGGTTAGCGTCGCGGACTCCCGGCTGGGAGGTCGTGGGTTCGAATCCCATGGGGATGGTTGAGAAGCTGGCTATTTAGGTGCAGCGAATTCTTTTGTAAACATGGTAAACATGGATGACGATAGATGAGATTCTTTTTTTAGGTGTAGTAGATTCTTTTGTGACCAGCCGCCGCGGCGAAGTGGTTAGCGTCGCGGACTCCCGGCTGGGAGGTAGTGGGTTCGAATCCCATCAGAGTCATGTGAGTTTTTCTGCCCCGACCGGCTCCTACCCAGAGTTGAGTTTGCTGCGGACTCAGTTGGGAAGACTGGGACCACACAGTCGAGTTTCATCCACTTAATGGATGCGTTTCTGAGAGTGTAGCTCAAATTTTCTGACCAACACTGCAGGTGCCTGTATCTCTCGGGCCTGGTTGACGCCGGGATATATTATGAAAGGAAGCGTAGAGTACACCCTGTCATGTAGTCTCAGACCGAAATGGAAATCCGTAGCATCATCTTAATCACCCTCATTCTCATCGATCAGCATAAAAAAAATGTCTCAAATTCCGTGACCCTTCATGCCCTGCTCTCATGGTGACCTCAGTTGTTCGATGTCCTCTCCACGTCTGTGGTCTTGGTTTGGTTCCGTCGGGGTCACCGGTATCGGCGAGTCCATGGGGGCTGTCGTTGGACGGACGTGGTGGCGCCCTCCGGAGGGAGAGCTCACTCGCGCCGGCTCCGCGACTAAGCAATTATTGTTGTCAGTAGGGGGCTTAGTAGGTGGTGTCCTGCGTATGTTAGATCAGAACAGGCGCCACTGAACACCACCGAAGTGACTCGGCAGCAGTGCAGTGTCTCCTCTGGTGGGTTGCCTCTTGACGACTTGACATTGACTGCTCCCTGTGGATTGCCGGTGCCGGGGCTGCGGCGGGGCCGACCGGGCTGTGGCTGTGGACGGGGTGTCTGGAATGAGCGGCGTGTGTGCACTGCCTCTGAGGTGGCGCAGAGGTTGGGACAACAACAACAAAAAAAAGAAATAAAAGAAAAAAAAGAACTGTTTCGTCAGGTAAGGTAGGGTAAGGTAAGGTAAGGTAAGGTAAGGTAAGGTATTGTTACCTATAGCCCAGCCGACTGCAAAGGGGATGTCGGGCCTGTCACCGCTTTCAAGTTGCACGAGTCATTAAACAAACAAACAAAAACTTCATACACACAACAGGAAGAGAGGTGGCAGAGTGGTTAAGACGTTCACCTGCCAATCCAACGTGTGAGATGTGCATGGGTTCGAGCCCTGCCTTTCTCGCCCTTTCTTTCCCGGTTTGAATGACAAATCGAACTGAACGTCAAGTCCATCGGATGGGGACTATAAGCGAGTCAGACCCGCGTGCCTTCCTGACCCCCTGCACACGTTAAAGAACCCAGGCAGTTGAAAATCGAAAGAGCAGGGGGTTCCCCGCTGCCCTGGCAAAATTGATGTAGATTGAAGATAGCCGTCTGGTATTTCTTACCAAGCCACACACACAAACAAATTGTCACTTACTGTTATCGTGTACCGATGGAAATGGAGGACACTATAAAGCATCGCATGCATCCTATGTGAGAAACTGGAGGAATAAATGAGATAATTGAAAATGAGTGACTGAGATTTGAATGGTACGGGAAACGACTGAATGAGCGCCAGTAGGCTGCTCTTCGGCCGGCTCTACCTGGGTAGGCAGCCCGTTGAGTGAGTGAGGTAGTGTGTTTATTGTAAAGCGCTTAGACCTTGGTCTGTGACCGAGGATAGGCGCTATATAAATACCCAATATCATCATCAATCATCATTTAAGAAACTCTTTCTAAAATTACATCGGACATTTGTTAAAAATCTTTCTTTTGTAAAATCTTAGATCAGGTGAAAAATGTTGATCACTTTCAGAAATGCAAATATCACATCAGGTTGGACAGACATCTCTCAACATGGTTTTCATGGAGTCTGCTGTAAAATGCTTATGTCTCACATCATGCAAGTCCCAACCTTCTACAAGAATATGTTTCACTGTGAGCAGTACATGACATGGGATACGCTACGGAGCTTCGTGTTTTGTCAGTCAAATGGTCAGTCAGATGAGACCTCTTTTATCAGTCAAGAAGGCCAAAATAAGACCTCTTTTATCAGTCAGAAAGGTCAAGACAAGATCTGTTTTATCAGTCAAGTAAGGTTGGTTTCATCATTCAGAAAGCACAAGATGAGACCCGCTCTATCAATCGAAGAGGCTGGGGTGAGCCATATTTCATTGGTGGAAAAGGCTGGGGTAAGTCCTATTTCATTGGTGGAAAAGGCTGGGGTAAGCCCTATTTCATTGGTGCAAAAGGCTGGGGAAAGCCCTATTTCACTGGTCGAAAAGCTGGATAAAACCCCATTAATATTTTCATTGGTCGAAAAGGCCACGTTCAGGCCTGCATCATCAGTCAGAAAGGTCTTGACGTATACTATTGCTTCCACCAGCCACAATGGACAGAGTAGGATTTGTTTAATCAGTGAAAAAAAGGTTGAACTAAAGCTTGGTACATTAGTCCAAAAGGCATGGTTTCAACCCACAGGTAAGACCCACTTTGTCAATCAGAAAGGCGAAAAAGAAGACATGTTTTATCACTCAAAAAGGTTAAGCTAAGTTCTGCTGCATTAGTTAAAAAGGCCAAGGTAAGGCCTACCTGGTCCTCAGAAAGGCAAACATAAGACCTATTTCATCGGTCGAAAAGGCAAATCCCGTTTCTCCATGAGAAAGGTAAAGGTCTAGAAAGGTCTCTATTGTTAGACGTGTTTTGTCAGGCAAAATGGTCCAGGTAAGACCTGCGTTGTCAGTCACAAAGCCCAATGTAAACCCTCTTATTATGGCTGTCAAAGGTCAAGGTAAGATCTGCGTTGTCAAGTCACAAAGCCCAATGTAAACCCCTCTTATTATGGCTGTCAAAGGTCAAGGTAAGATCTGCGTTGTCAGTCACAAAGCCCAATGTAAACCCCTCTTATTATGGCTGTCAAAGGTCAAGGTAAGATCTGCGTTGTCAGTCACAAAGCCCAATGTAAACCCCTCTTATTATGGCTGTCAAAGGTCAAGGTAAGGTCTGCGTTGTCAGTCACAAAGCCCAATGTAAACCCCTCTTATTATGGCTGTCAAAGGTCAAGGTAAGATCTGCGTTGTCAGTCACAAAGCCCAATGTAAACCTCTCTTACTATGGCTGTCAAAGGTCAAAGTAAGTAAGACCCGTTTGATCAGTCAGAAACGCCAAAGTAACAAGCTTCATCATTCAGCGAAATTAGACTATGACTTGCTTTCTCATTCTCCCCCTATCTCTCTCCCCTCTCCTTCCTCCCCCCCCCCTTCTCTCCTATCATCAATTGTGTTCACTTTGTACAAGCAGCACATCATCATCAGAGTGAGCGTGTCAGTGCACCACAATTTAGCACATTAACAAACCCAGACATTTTGTATCAAACGCCAAAACACTAAAATCAGCAAGTATGCGTCAATTTGTAAGAGAACATGCAGACAATGCATGGTGTGAGAGAGAATGGTTAAAAAAATAAACAGAGCGAAAAGAAAAAAGAATTAATAGTGGGCGTAAAAATGACTGCTTACTAAAAAAAACAACAACAAACGTTTCCGTGGAAATTGCCTTTGCCTTGTTTTTTTTTTTCCCTTTTGTTTTTTGGGCAGGTAAAGAGGATAACGGGAAGCGCCAATAAAATGAAATGGTGGATTTCGGCCTTAGGAAAAAGAAACGGAAAATAGAAAAAAAGGTAAGAAGAAAGAGAAGAAGAAAAAAAGAAAGAAAAATCACCGCCGTAGGAGTTCCATTGATCTGATAATTGATGCCACAAAAAAGGCCTGTTTTCTCAGCCAGAAAGGGAAGATGTAAATAAGCCCCGCGTCATCAGTCGAAGAGAAAACGATAAGATCTGCCTTATCAGTTAGAAAGGCCAAGGTAAGACCCGATTCATCGATCAGCATGAGAAAGTATCACGTTCTATGCTCCTTCATGCCCTGCTCTCATGGTGGCCTCAGTTTTGATGCCCTTTCCACGTCTATGGCCTGGTTTGATTCCGTCGGGGTCACTGATATGACAAATTCATGGGGGTGTCGTTGGACGGACGCGGTGCCGCGTTCCGGAGGGAGAGCTGACTCACGCCGGCTCCGCGACTAAGTAGTTATTGTCTTCAGTAGGGGGCTTTGTAGCTGGCGTCGTCCATATGTTGGATCAGAACAGGCATCACTGAACACCATCGAAATGACTCGGCAGCAGTGCAGTGTCTCCTCCGGTGGGTTGCCTGTTGACGACTTGACATTGACTGCGCCCTGTGGATTTACGGTGCCGGGACGGGCTGTGGCTGTGGATGGGGAGGTCGACATGAGCGCGTGGGTGCATTGCCACAGAGATGGCACAGAAAATGTTACAGAAAAAAAACAAGACCCATTTTACCGATCAGAAATGCCAGTCAGCAAGAGCAAAATGAGGCCTGCTAGATCAGTCAGAAAGGTCAGGTGAAAATGAGGCCTATGTCATCAGCCAAAAAAGAAAAAAATAAGGCCTAATTCATCGGCCAGAAAGACCAGGGTATGCTTGATCAATATGATCAAAATGAGGCCTTATTCATCGGCCAGAAAGACCAGGGTATGCTTGATCAATATGATCAAAATATGGCCTAATTCATCGGCCAGAAAGACCAGGGTATGCTTGACCAAATGATCAAAATAAGGCCTGCTTTATCAGCCCTAAAGGTGAATGTGAGGCCTGCATCAATGCAACAATGACGAAAACGTATGTTTCATCCATTATAAGGTTATGATAAGGCTTGAATCGTCAACGAGAAAGATGAATGCCTGGCTAGATCAATCGATTAGGACACTCAAAGTGTGGCTCGCATTATCAGTCAGGGAGGTCAAAATCAAAATCCTGATTTATTTACCATCAGGTTTAGGGTTGAGGCCTGCTTCAGCAATCATACATGTCAAGGTAATGCCTGAGTCATCTGTTAGAAAGGTCAAGGAAAGGCTTCCCTCATCAACTGAGATAAAGCCGGTGTGGAAAGGGTATGAGATCCTCCTGATCCTTCTACCAACGACTTTTCAATTGATCGGAGCAAACCAGTCAATACTTGTTACTCTTGGATTTGCAGAGATGATGAAGTGGGCGAGAGTAGGCCGAAGAGAGAGAGAGAGAGAGAGAGAGAGAGAGAGAGAGAGAGAGAGAGAGAGAGAGAGAGAGAGAGAGAGAGAGAGAGAGGCAGACAGACAGACAGACAGACAGACAGACAGACAGACAGAGACAGAGACAGAGAGAGCCAGAGAGACCGAGACAGAAAAAACCAGAGACAGACAGAGACAGAAAAACAGAAGCAGAAAGAGATTACTTCCTTTATTACATTCTTGCCGGCCGCAGATGGCCAAATCACAGGAGTCGCCTATTCCAATGCATGTCACAAAAAGACACTTTTGTTTGTCATCACAGCAGAACGCCATAGACCAGACACGGGCTTCCTAACAAATACCAGCTTCTTTGTTTAAAATGGATTTCCCCCCCCTTTTGACATTCTATATCGACTTATACAGATACCACATGGCGCAAAACTGGGAGGAAAAGAAGGGGTGTCCGCCCTTTCAATTTTGCACACGCTGGGTCTGTCTTTCATATGGTCCAACGAAGATTACCATGCCACACACACACACACACACACACACACACACACACACACACACACACACACACACAACAACACACACACAAACACACACACACACACACACACACACACACACACACACACACACACACACACACACACGCGCAGCGCACACACACACAACGCACACATACGCCTACACATACGCTACGCACGCACGCACGCAGGCACACAAACACACACACACACACACACACACACACAACACACACACACACACACACGCACATACGCACATAGCACATACGCAACGCACACACACACACACACACACACACACACACACACACACACACACACACACACACATCCTTAACAGCACCAATTCCGAACACCATCACACATCTGATAGTGAAGCATCGCATTGGAGATGGAACATAAAGACCCACTCACACATTCATATATCCTATTTTGATGGTCAAGAACAACGAAGAGGTGCAGAAAGCGAGAAAGAAGTTGTTTGTTGGCACTCTTTCTGAGCTGAACCTTTGCGAACAGAAGCTCACCAACCAGCTACAATTCCGTGCGTTGTAAACTCGGATTTCATTTCAGCCTCTAAAATAGCTTCAGTTCTGGAAATCTCCTGACAAACTTTGGTGGCAAACGCTTTAACGACAGAAATCAGCAATAATGTAGCCTTCAGGAGCTGGCCTGCCTGTCGCTTTAAACTGTGTTCAACAAAGAATGAACTGCTGCTTAGACCTGGAATAGACTAGGGATCATCTACCAAACTTTGAAAGCCCTTTTTTGAGGCCCCGAAAGGCCTGTCTGCCTCAGCTCCCCCCCCCCCCCCCCCCCCCCCCCAACACCTGCGACGAGCAGAAGAACCGGCTGTTGTTCTGGCATCCACATTAGAATCTGAATAACTATCGTAGTCGCAGACAAAGGGCATTCATGTCTGTATTCGTGAGAACTGAGGATTGGATGGGAAAAAAATGAGGGGGGGGGGGGGATCTTGCCTGGAACCATGTTTAACATTTATCATCATCATCATCATCATCATCATCATCATCATCATCATCATCATCATCATCATCATCATCATCATCATCCTTGTGTTGCTGTTGTTCTTGTTGTTTACTGCCTCCCTGACACACCCACCATGGGTCTTGGGTCAAGAACTCTCAATCTGGACTCCTTCCAGGTTTTCAGTGTGGATGGGATCGGGAGAATGCGTACACGATAAGTACGGTCCATCTTGACTTTATTTCCTCCCCCTTCTACCTTCTACCTTCTACCCGCCCTATCTTCCCCCTCCCCCCCTCCCCCCTTCCCCCCGATTATGTCCAAGAGGGAACAGGGACCTGAACGCCAGAGGGCGTAAGTTGGTAAGCCAGGAAGCTGAACTAAATCTCAAGGAGGGGTCGCCGATTAGTGTAACACATCAGGCCAATGTGTGTGTGCCTCCTGTCCAGGACAGTTAAAGAGACATGCTGAGAGTCACTGCTCTCTCAGGCCCGCAGGATCGATCACCTTCCCCTCCATCACTGGTCGCACAGAACAGCAAACAAGCGAGGTTTACTTAAACAAATGCAACAGACAAAGGAAGGTTCGGGAAAGAACACTCGATAGCGAGCAGAAGATGCAAACGGTTCCTGTGAGAACGACAGAAAGAGAGATATACAATAGAGATTGGTCACCATAAGTCTCGCCGTAATCCTTAGCTTGTCCAGCATGGGGAAACCCTACCAGGGGCATCAAAATAATGGCACCACAGTGTTCTTTAGATCAGTCAGCATCTTAGCTGCATACTTCTAGCGGCATTCCGGGGAACTAGCATTCCATCAACGTAATGATGCGCACGTCAGCTTAGCTAAAGGGATCACAGGGCAACACAAGCTCTCAACCACCAAGATAGCCCTGCAGAGAGAGACGTTTCAGATGCTTCAGACACGATTTTGTGACAATGGCCTACATATAGCCTTTATGTCAAGGGGTTGTGCATCAATATTTGCAGCGCCGAAAAAATATAGTGCAAAGAAACAAACAATTGTAACTAATTACGTAAATATTAATTAATGCTAGGACTCGAAACTATGTAGTAGAAAATCATTTCCGTTCGACCACTTGAAGCATAAACGTCCATCTCACTATTATTCATAGTAGTGAAGAGAATGCAGAGAGAGAGAGAGAGAGAAGAGAGAGAGAGAGAGAGAGAGAGAGAGAGAGAGAGAGAGAGAGAGAGATGGGTGGAAGGGAGTGGGATTGGGGAAATGGGGGTACTGACGTAAGGTGGCTGCCCTTTGGAAATATACATAACAGCCTGAGTCTCTCAAATGAAGGGAGATTTGATAAGAGGGCAGACTGATTAAGATTTTTTTTTTTTTAAGCAACAATGTTAGTAACACTCGACGTTGATGTAATGATGAAAATGATGGCGACAGCTTCATGTAAAAAAAAAATCTGGAAATACTGCTTTTTTTTTTTTTCGTTAAAAAATCAGCAGATACTGTAACAATTTCTAATTGCGCGTATGGATAGATGCATGTGGCATGGTTGATAACGATGTGGTGTGGAGGGGGTTGATGAGATGGGAATGGCATGTGCGCTACCATTTTCATCAAGAATGACAACTGTGTACATGAATCTGTTTATTAGTGAGCTGTTGTCAAACAAAAAAGAAAAAGAAAAACGAAAAAAAAGAAAGAAAAGAAAGAAAGAAAGAAAGAAAGAAAGAAAAAAGCCACTTAGCCTCACCTCCGGTCCTGAGTTCCCTTGGAACACTGAAAATGTTGCAGGAACTTAATGGATGGATTTCATGGACAGTTTTTTCTCCCTTGTGGGACGCCCATGCTATTCGACAGTGACGTCAAAGCATGTTTTATGTCAAGAGGAGAGATGAACATTCGCCTCTTTCTTCTGCTTCAGCTGTTGCTGTTCATTCTGTCGTTGTTCTCTTTTTTTTTTCCTGCCCCGGTTGTTTACAGAAACTCATGCCAAAGCTGTGTGTTTGCTTCTGTCACAGTGTGTGTGTGTGTGTGGTGTGTGTGTGTGTGCGTGCGTGCGTGCGTGCGTGCGTGCGTGCGTGCGTGTGTGTGTGTGTGTGTGTGTGGTGTGTGTGTGTGTGTGTGTGTGTGTATGTGTGTGTGTGTGTGTGTGTGTTGTGTGTGTGCAAATATGTGTTCATGCCAGAGCATACGTATTGTTAGCGTGCGCGTGCGTGCGCGCGCACGCACGCACGCACGCACGCACGCACGCACACACGCACGCACGCACGCACGCACGCACGCACGCACGCACGCGCACACACACACACACACACACACACATGCTCACACTCACACTCACACACACAAGCACACAAACACACACGCGCGCGAGCGCAAAGTGTGTGGGCCAAAAAAAAAGTCGTGTGATGTTGACAGATGATCAATGATCTTTAAAGTAGCACCCCCTACTCCTCTCACCCCGGTCCCCTTTCTTCTCTAGGTGCCCCTTCTCTGTCTGTCTGTCTGTCTGTCTGTCTGTCTCAAATGATTCATACGTCTCGTCGTCATCATCATCATCATCATCATCATCATCATCATCATCATCATCATCATCATCATCATCATCATCATCATCATATCATCATTGTCGTCATCATCACCATCTTCTTCTTCTTCTTCTTTGTCGTCGTCGTCGTCGTCGTCGTTGTTTACCTTCTTTTGTTCACCTTCGTTCCATGTTCTTCGTCCTTCTCCTTTACATTCTTGTCATGTTCCTTGCCTTCTGTTTCCTCGCTTTTCTTCTTTTTCTTGTTTCCCCAATCTTTGTCGTTCTTTTCCCGTCTTCGTCATTAGTCTTTTCCTCCCCCCCCCCCTTTTTTTTGGACTCTTTTATATATTTGCTGAAACAGGAAAAACATTCATGTGGTTTTCTTTTCTGTTTCGGGATTCTTCCATTTATTGACAGCCATTCGAGGAAATGAGACATTCACGGAATCCTGACACTCCAAGACTGTCGCTTTCTTGCACCTTGCCTGTACGAATGGTGGACAATTGTTCTATGTCCTGTGTGGCGTGATATGATGCTGAATGCCACAATGCTGTCCGGATCATGAACGTGAATACCAGCATTGGATATCAGTAATGAACACACTTTTTTCATTGCCCTTCTTCAGATATGCTTGATGGCAATCGGAAAGTAATAAAGTGTGTGTACTGCTGTCCATTCTTGGTTGGATGCTGATTGATTGAGATTCAACGCTGCAGTGGACGGCAGTAAGAACGGTGTAAAGCAGGGAGAATGGGATGAAACAGGCAGGAGTGAGAACTGATCCCGCACGTAGCGTCTGGTGTGTCAGAGATGGTTCCAGCCATGTCACCGGCATCTGATGTCATGGACTGACACAATTCCAACACAGCTTCTGGTGTCATGGACAGAGATCGTCCCAACCCCATCGCCAGCTTCTGGCGCCATGGACAGAGATTGTCCAAACCCTATCACCATCTGGTGTATCATGGACAGAGATCATTCCTACCCTGTCACCAGCCTCTGGTGCCATGGACAGCGATTGTCCCAACTCAATCATCAGCTTCTGGCATAATGGCCAGAAATGAGTTCAGCCCCCTCACTATCATCTGGTGTGTCATACACAAAGATGATTCAGCTCTTGTTATCACCATCTGCAAAGTTATGACCTGACACAGAGATTTATTGCGATCCTGTCATCACCATCTGCAGTGTCATGAACAGGTCTTACTGCAATCCTGTCATCACCATCTGCAGTGTCATGAACAGGTCTTACTGCAATCCTGTCATCACCATCTGCAGTGTCATGAACAGGTCTTATTGCAATCATGTCCATCAACCATCTGCAGTGTCATGAACAGGTCTTATTGCAATCCTGTCATCACCATCTGCAGTGTCATGAACAGGTCTTATTCTAATCCTGTCATCACCATCTGCAGTGTCATGAACAGGTCTTATTGCAATCCTGTCATCACCATCTGCAGTGTCATGAACAGGTCTTATTGCAATCCTGTCATCACCATCTGCAGTGTCATGAACAGGTCTTATTGCAATCCTGTCATCACCATCTGCAGTGTCATGAACAGGTCTTATTCTAATCCTGTCATCACCATCTGCAGTGTCATGAACGGGTCTTATTCTAATCCTGTCATCACCATCTGCAGTGTCATGAACAGGTCTTATTCTAATCCTGTCATCACCATCTGCAGTGTCATGAACAGGTCTTATTGCAATCCTGTCGTCACCATCTGAAGGGTCACAAACAGAAATCAATTCAATCCTGTCATCATGGTCTGTAGCGTCAAGAACAGAGAGATCTGTAGTGTCATGAACGGAGATTATACCAATCCTGTCGTCACCATTTTCAAGGTCATGAACAGAGATAATCCCAATCCCGTCATTACGATCTGTAGTGTCATGAACATACATAGTTCCAATCCTATCGTCACCATCTGGTGATTCATAAATAGAGACTTTGAATTTATTCTCGACTCTCGAGTTAGCATTGACAGACACATGCTAGTGTCTGACCCTTCATCCATCGTGCACACAGTGCATGCTGTGCAGTCATGCACGTTTGAAATACCGTAGTCCACACCACCGTGCAGCCTGCATAACCATCGAGTGTATGCATGGCTGTCTGAACGTCTGGAGAGGTAAAATGGAACCAGAGAAAGGATTGAAGATTCTGATGCAGATTGCTCCCGTAGAGTTGGGGGCTATGATTTGGGTGTGGTTGTGTATGTTGTATAGGGGAATCGGAGCGAGCGACCCGGAAGATGACAGCAAAAACACACACACACACACACACACAACACACACAACACAACACACACACACACACACGCACGCACGCACGCACGCACGCACGCACGCACGCACGCACGCGCACGCACGCACGCACGCACGCACGCACGCACGCAGCACACACACACACACACACACACACACACACACACACACACACACACAAGGGAACGTAGATGCTACAGCACTTGTAAAGAATGGACGCAGGACTTTGTTAAAATGACCTGCCTTGTTGTTTAGAACTTTGTTCAAGCTGGACTATGCTTCTTGTTTAGAACTTTGCAAGCTGGACCATGGCTTCGTTTGTTTAGAACTTTGTTCAAAGCTGGAACCTATGCTTCGTTGTTTTAGAACTTTGTTCAAGATTGGACCTCAGGTTTGGTATAGAACTTTGTTCAAGCTGGACTATGCTTGGTTGGTTTTAGAACTTTGTTCAAGAAGCTGGAACCTATGCTTCGTTTGTTTTACGAACTTTGTTCAAACTGCCGACCTATCACTCGTTTTTAGAACTATTCAAAGCTGGACCTATGCTTCGTTCGTTTAAGAACTTTGTTCAAAGCTGGAACTATGCTCGTTTGTTTAAGAACTTGTTCAGGAGCTTTGCCTATGCTTGCTTGCTTTTTTTTAAAAGAACTATAACAAATAAGACAAACATGCAGCTGAAGTCCATCTAATAATAAAGAACAACGAGAAAAGAAGATAGGTAACTCTCTTTCCCATCAT
>CM031595.1:80584064-80601061 GCA_018398815.1 Conus ventricosus | reverse complement strand
TGTTCTTTCTGGCGTCGACCCAGGCGAAGCCGCATCCGGATCTGAGAAGAGCGGTGAATGCTTCACCGGATGCCAACATCACCGAAAGGGACCCATGGGTTGTGAAAGCATCATGAACAGGGGGCTATCGCATAAATCGCCGTATTGGGCCATTCACTTCCAGAATTGTGGTCCAGGACGGGTAACCGGGTCCACTGCTGTTCATTACATCGACCAAGTCCCTGAAGGCGCCACATCCTGCCGGCAATTCCACGGCATCCACATAACCTGTTTCATCAGCAGGACAGACCGCAAGCCGCACACTGCCCCGTGCTACGCAGAACTACCAGAGCAGAACAACATCAATTCTGCTGCCTCACCCAGCCCGTTTCTCCCGACCTTTTTTTTTTAAAAAAAAAAACCTTCCCCCAAAATAGAGCATTTCTTCTGGGATGCCCTTCAGAGGCAGTTGAAACCAGCTCAACCCCAGCACCCCAGACAGCAGCTCAGCTTGCTGTTGCTTGTGGGCCCAGTGTGGTGGCAAGTCCCCCAGAGGCAGAACCAACACTCTGTGCGCTCGATGTACCCATTGTGCAACAGCTGTGATCAATGCTCCGAGGTGTCACACCAGATACAGACATTCTGCAGATAACACAGGGTCAAGGTCAAGTTTTCATGTGACCTTATTTTTCTACAAATGAACTTTGAAAGGACACTTTTGCGGTGGTTCGATTGCTTTACTCACTTTCCTATTTACAATTTCAAAGGAATCGTAGCCAAATTACATCAAAATTTTCTATACAGTTTGTTCGCGTTTTTTATGCTCTGATATACATGCCCGACTTCCCTGATATCATTTTGCAAACAAAACTTGATCCCAGTAACTCAATAAAATTCCCCTTCTTTGCTGAACATGAAGTAGTAAGCACATAGCGCAATTAAAGAAAAAAAAATCCATGGGGTCCTGAGAACATAACCCACATTTCTTCCTCAAACTCGCTCTACCTTACATTGTTTAGTCTCTTACATACATATAAATAATCTATCCATTGAAACTAATATGATTTCCCTCAGGCTTCAAAAACGCAAAGTCATCCCCCTTCCAAAAATCAAATGAATTGTCGGATTCCAAATAATTTCAGACCTAATCCTTACTATCGAATTCTATCCAAACCCCTTGAAAGACACACACAACACACGTATCTCATTCATGAGAAAACCAACTATTTCACCCACACTAAACTGGATTCCGACTAATCATTCCTGCCACACAGCATTATCAACGAATTTGTACTCATGGCTTTCAAATATCACCGATCACAAATGACAGGGGTTGTCTTTCTTGACTTTAAAAAGGCGTTTGATCTGTTAATCATTCCATTTCATTCTAAAGAAACTACTGTCTACTTGAACCATACCCGACAATCTCATTATTCCAATCATACATGAACGATAGGAGCTCAGTAAGTGGTGGCGCATTAATGGCAAAACCTCCACTTCAGACTTTGTCAGACAGGGGTCCACCAGGGCTCAGTACTAGGCCCCTACTATTCTGCTTCGTCATCAATGATTTACCATTGTCCGCATCAGATGAAAAGGTCCACGGACAGATTTATATGCTGATGACTCGTCGCTCCAAACGAATGGTAGTGATCTACAGACAATAGAAAGCTTCCTCTCCAGAAAGTCTAGAACGACGTGTCAGACTGGTGTCATCAAACCCAATGGTCATACACCCAGGCCAAAACCAAACATATCTAGATTATAGCTACCGCCAAAAACACACCAGTGACTCCTCTTTCTTAAACTTCAGTTTGAATCACTTCTATCGAGCAGGTAGACAGCATCGTGTTTAAGGGTTACGATAGATAAAGAACTGACATGGCAATCTCATCTAAATAACGTATGCCAGGAAAGTCTCAAAACATCATTTTTCTTTTATCTCAATAATAAGCGCTACGTCAACAGTATGTGCTTAAACATTTTTCTTCCAATGCACACTAATGTCCACGTATAAATTTAACGCCTCAACAGTGTGGACGGCCAGTAGTGACGTCCACAAAAAGGCTGAATTCTCTCCATAAGACGTGCAGCAAAGCTACTCCATCCAGCTGTATCACTAACAACAGACGAAAAACAAAAAGCGCGACATACTTCCCTCTGAATAGGCAATGAATCAACAAGGCAACATTTATGTTTACAATCTTGAAAGATACTATGCCATTAAAATATCAAAGTCCTTAATACAAGATCGAACAGCTTTTCTGCTCTACGAAATTTCCTTCTTCCCAACCCACTGCATTAGATCTATACAAAACACGCCAAGCTTACTCTGACCATATTCTGGGAACTCACTTCCACCGAATCTACAAAACATGAATACATTAAAACCTTTCAAGGAACATTTGGCCATAAACATATTATGTCTCAGTAGTTAAATTATTCGAATACAATGATTAAGCGGTCCATTCCGCTAATTCTTGCTGTGAACCATACTTTTGAATAAATCGTCTCAACATAAAACCTACTCCGTTATAATCGCTCATCCCCACGTCCCATTCTGTCTACCATCCCTATTTTCACATCTCCTCCACCTACCTACCACTCCTTCATCTTCCCCACCCTCCTCTGCTTCCCCTCGTTCTCTCTGAAGATTTGTTTGTTTGTTTGCTTGTAAGTTTCCTTTTGTTTTACCATCCGAGCCCCCCATCTCATTAGTGCATTTAATGAGCAGTTTTTCTATCATTGTGTAGAATTAATTAACATGTTGGTGAAAAATGTTTGAATTGTCGAGTAAAGAATGATAAGTGCTGAAATAATGATTGCATTACAAGGACAGATTGTACGACTAGGCTTTGGCCTAAAAACTATCATCCATGGGTATTAAAGATCAATCTATCAATCATCAATCTCTCTCTCTCTCACATCTCACCGTATCTCTCACTCTCTCTCTCTCTCTCTCCTCACTCTCTCTCTCTCCTCTCTCTCTCTATGTGCCATAACTTATTGCAATACACATATTCCTCCTCCTTCTTCACCATATCATCGACCCCCCCCCAAATCGATCAGGATCGTCTTCTCTTCTTCTTCGTCTACTTTTTCCTCCGTCTTTCTTCATCAAGTTCTCTTCGTCATATTCCCCCCCTCCCCTTTCAACCCTTCTCCTCTTTCTGTTGACGTATCCTGCTTGTCTATTGCCCTTCCCTTTCTTTTTATGGCTTTTGTTTTTTAAACATTATGTACAAACATAACACAATATAAAACAATGGATTCTGGAAATACAAACAAACAAAACGAAAGGGGCAAATACAACATACAGGCATACACAGTAGAATGATACTTCATGTACACACAAAAAAAGCTACCTACATCATAGTCAAGTTCCCATACACGTACACATACGTTACAATACTCTCATACAATACAACATAAACGCCTTCATAACGTACGTAGGTCTGTTACATGTAAAACTGCCATCCATTATATATTGTACAAGCAAGCATTTTGTAAATGTTTATGTTTGAAACAAATATCAATCGAATTAGCAATGAAATAAATCAGCATGTGAACATACATATTACTGTTCCAACATATCAATTTTTTATCCAGTGCATAGTATTTATCCTGACAGATTTTGTGTATAAAAATAGTTATGTTGACTAAGTAGTTCATAACATAGCCACGTGAAAAAAAACCAAGTGTTTTGTTCCATATTTACGTGATAATGCACGTTTTTCAATTTAAACCTCAAGAATATTCCATCAAAAAGACATTGAAGGTTTGCCGTGATTTGCTCCAATCTGCCTCTGTAACGAATAAAACTCTATGATAATGATCGAAGCACTTAACATCTGTTTTAAAATTATTGCTTTGTGCAAAGATCACGGATTCTAATCTGTTCTTACATTATATAGCACTGACACATCTTTTTATCTGTTTAAACCTTTCCCTTTCTTATTCCCTTCGCATTTGCGTCAACTTCAGTCAATGATATTTTTCCTTCTGTTTTGGAGGAACACCCATAATTACAGATGTCCAACTCTGCATATATGAGCTCCCCATACACATCAATCATTTGAGTGCAAACATTTATCTTAAGACAAAAAAAGTCATTTGCCATTTGTTCTTCCGAAGGTCAATTATTAAGCTGCACAGGGCGGCGGCGCGGGGGTATAAAAGCTCGATCTGGAGAACATGAGCCTGAATCTCATATCTTCCTTTTCTGCAGCACCATCGCTAGAGCTCACTTATTCCCCTCAATGTGTAGCGCTGATAGTTATGTGCTTACGTTGTAATTACTCAAAGTGTTTGCCTGGCGGGTGCTTACAAGCAAAAGAAAAGCCATTTATTCTCATACACGCTTTTGCAATAACGCTGGAAAGGAATTTGCAGCGTAAGGAGAACATAAAGGAAGACCCCCTCCATACCAGTATGCCTTTACCGTGCTGGAACCCGTGGCGTCAAACCCATAAAAGCATGGTACACGCTGATGGAGACTATCCTTTCTGTGCAACTGTGGCGTTATATGATACGGATACCAACAAGCCTTTCGCCCATTGAGTTGGATTTGACCATCATGACATGCCTAAGGAGCACCTGAGATTTCCATGCTGGGCGGTGTAGACATCTGGGGGGTGCTTGAGTTGATAGATGTGTCCTGCTGCTGTCCATTATTTCGTGGGATGCTGACTGATTGAGATTTATACGCTGTATTGAGAAGAATTAAATTAAATTGGGAGAGTGGATTGCGCGGTAGGAGACAGATGGGTTTAACACACACACACACACTCACACACATACAACACACAACGCAGCACGCAAACCAAAGACCCACAAATACTCCACACAAATATACTCGCGCACACACATACTCGCCAGCGCGCACACACACACACACACACACACCACACACACACACACACACGCACCACGCACGCACGCACGCACGCCACGCACGCACGCACTCACTCACCCGCACAGCCACGCACGCATCACGCACACGACACACACGACACACACTCACACACACTCACAACACACGCGCGCGCGCGGGCGCGCTTACACTCACCATAATCTCCTGTAGAATTAAAAAAGAATTGAAGAAAAGCGACATTCTTTCGAGAAAACGTCCTGCGTTTGGAGCCAGTGGAAATTGGTTCCTCATCGTCGTTTTATCGGGAAAAAAAACTGAGCACGACAAGCAACAACAAGAGATCTTTCAGGCAGACAGGCCATCTTTTGATACCAGCACCTCATTCTTTCATGCACAAGCTCAGTAATGAAAATCAAAGCACAACCCCCCTTCCCCCGACAAACAAAAGCCAACACCTAGCTTATCCAGAGACGCCAAAGATGGCTCTAAAGCATAAACCCTCAAACTCGATATAGAATCCTCTAAACTCCCATAACCCACGTTACCTGCAGCCACCATATTACACACGCACTACTACATTGAACCCAAGGCAAAATTTGCCAGCAAAACAGAATAGTCTGGAAAACGCCTTGCAGAGAGAAAAGAAGGGCAATCTACTCCTCGTTTCCACGTCTGAAGTGTTTTCCTGTTGATACAACGAAGACATAGGCCAGGCTGAATGGGACGTCCTCTGGGGAAGCAGCACTCCAGCCGCTTCTATTCTTGGACACGCTAAAGCTACTGCTTCTAAATTCGTACTTTGTCAGAATGACGCTTCCTATTCTTCTGCCCTCAGAGAGAGTTGTGAGTTCAGATACCGAAAATGGTTAAAGTCATTATCTATCTTGAACTGACCCAAAAGATAGCTTACTGAACACTAGGACCAATGGTACCTCTCTGCCTTCGAGAGGAGTAGTGATTCAGATACCGGAATGGTTAAAGTCCTACTATCTTGAACTGACCCAACAGAATAGCTTACGAGACCTAGGGACCATTGGGGGGTACCACTTGCCATAATAGAGGACGCAACCAAAGAGAAGTGTGGAGATTCACAGCTGTCTCCCTCTCCAATCCACCATCACCCTTCCCTATCATGACAGTCGCACCCACATGACAAACTACTCATCAGACCTACATTAGACCAAATGAAAACGTAGGAACGCAGTAAACAGCAGCACTTCACGGGCAGCCGAACACAGAAAAGGTCCAGAGTAGTAATGCAGAGGACAGCGTAGACTGAATGTGGTCCACTATTGTCTGGACCCTCACCTCAGTTTCGTCTTATATGGAGACTGTACCGAGACAATAAACCCCTGCCATGTTGTGCTCAGACCAGAATCCTGCGGCACCATACAGGCTTAAAAGCATCCTGGAAAACTAGCATTCCATCGAAGTAAGAGATGCCGGGTTTGGCATGTCAAAGAGCTCACAGGGCATGAAAAGCCTTCGGCCAGCCACAAAAGGATCAGTCTTACCAACAAGAGAGGAGAGAGAGAGAGAGAGAGAGAGAGAGAGAGGAGAGAGAGAGAGAGGAGAGAGCGAGATAGAGAGATAGTAGAGAGAGAGAGAGAGAGAGAGAGTGAGAGGAGGGAGTGGGGGGTGCCAGAAAAGCAGGAAGGTTAGCTGGATGTTTGAAAAAAATACATGTCAACCTCATGGCCTTTATGGATACAGTATGTCCCCATTCATGACTTTTGGGACATTATTCATGCTGCAGTGTACATGTTGTGTGTGTGTGTGGTGTGTGTTGTGTGTGTTTTTGTGTGTGTTGTGTGTGTGTGTGTGTGTGAATTGGTCATGAAATCCATATATCAATTGCACTAAATTAACATAGTGAAGAAAAATTGATGCCAGAATATTCATATTAGGGAGTTTAACGAAAAAAAGACACCTAAACCTTATCTCTTTTTTTTGAGCTGTCCTATGGAAGCACAGAAACGTTGGCGTTAGCAAAGCTGGTTTGGTTCCCATGTAAAATTGATGGATTCACGGACATTTCCCTCCTTGTGGGGGACTCCCATCCCTTTCCAGTCACGTAAAAGGCATGTTTTAGGTCAAAAGAGAGATGTTTCAAACTGTTTCTGTTCATTCTTTGTTCTTTTTTTCCTTATTTCTTTATCGTTAATCTGGTTCTAACTATAGGACTCGTGTCAAACACTGTTTTCTTCTGTCGTAATGTGTGTGGTGTGTGTGTTGTGTGAGTGTGTGTGTGTGTGTGTGTGTGTGTGTGTGTGTGTGTGTGTGTGAGTGTGTGTTCGTTCGCGCGTGCTGCGTACTTGCGTGCGTGCGTCGTGCGTGCGTGCGCGTGCGCCGCGTGGTGTCAGAAATATTGGGGTGTGTAAATGACGGTAGTGAGATACTGTTTTGATGATTAATTCTCCTTGAAATAGCACCCCTCTCGCCTTTCTTTCTCCTCCCTCTTCTACTTTTCTCTGTGTCTCCTCTCTCTTCTACTCTCTCCTCTCTCGCTCTCGTCTCCGTCTTCGCTCTCTCTCTCACCTCTCTCTCTCTCTCTCTCTAACTACACATCACTCACAATATGCCCAAACACACATGCACATCACTCACTCACACACATGCACAAACACACACACACACACACACACACACACACACACACACACACACACACACACACTCACACACACACACCAAACACATCACCCACACACACACACACACACACACACACACACACAACAACACAGACACACACACAGCAGAGTGAACGCGCGCGCGCGGCGCGCACACACAGCACACAACACACAACACACAGCACACACACTCATAACACATCAGCACACATACGCGCGCGTATGCACGCATTGCGCGCCACGGCACGCAACGAGACAATGTAAATGTGTCCAATGTTAATGGTTCAGTTCAATCCAGTTAAATACTGCTGACCCACTGTGCATGCAGGTCGATGGGGCAACAGCAGAAAGTCTGGAGACATTTAAGAAGAACTCTGGCAAGGCATGGGGATCCGTGATGGGGGAGATGTCAATACAGACCTGACGGGAAACGCATCATGTTTTTGTTTTGGGCGCGTACTAAGGATCAGCAGGATTCTGAAGTAGGACGGGCAAGGGGAAGTTCCTTCTTGTCCCATTCATTATTAAGGAGCAATGCTGCTTCTGTCCAATTTCTTGGAGGAATCTCCATCTACGTCTAGCTCACCTCCTCTTCCTGAATTTCCCCGCCACTTGGGTTCAGGGGACTACAGTGGAATGGCCCCATCAAAGGGGTTTCAGACAGTGACTAATAAATATCCTCCTCCTCTTTTCTAGGTAGAGAGAAGAGAGATCAGTCTTCCAATCGTAAAGGCGTGTAATAGATACTTTATATGTCAAAGGTCTCCCTGTCGGAGTACGCTTGAAAAGATTGAAATAGGGAAGTTCTCTCCTCATACAACTGACTGGAAAATACCGTCTCCACTTTCTGTCTGCCTCACTTTTTCGAGGGGATGCGGTGGGCAGTGGCTAATGTAGCGATATGGGCGATACTAGAGTAGGTGTGGAATGGTAACGATGTTTTACCATGGCTGTCACATACTGGCCTTAGTCCGTGTTGGTCAGTGCAGTTTTCCTTCAGTAACAACTTTCTATGCAAGGGCGGGGAAATCGGTCATTCAAAATAGACGATGGTTTGAGGAAAGAAAAGAAGAAAGAAACAGAGGCATGCCCTGTAATAAGAGAGAGAGAGAGAGAGAGAGAGAGAGAGAGAGGAGAGAGAGAGATAGAGAGAGAGAGAGGAGAGAGAGAGAAAGAAGAGCGAGGGAGAGAGAGAGGGGAGAAGGGGAGGGAGGGGATGGGAGAGGAAGGGTATGAGGGAGGTAGACAAAGGACAGATACAGTAATCGGAAGACAGAGGAATAAGAGGTAACGGTTGTGCACACACAGATGTACGCGTGGAGCGTGCATGCACTGTATAACGATTCCTTTTAAAAAAGTATAAAAGAACACATCCTGTTGAGACAAAAAGTCATGCTTATGAAGCCAGTTAGATCGCCGCCATTGTCGTGTGATGGAGAAAACTGAGGATGTGATCGAACAGGCCTTCATACAGAACGGCCTATATTTAGCTCCCAGCACCTGATTCATTTAATGCACATCTCAAGAATGAAGAATCATCACACCACCCACACGTCCACCCACCCATACAACACTCACACGAACACACAATCACACACACACACACACACACACACACACACACACACACAACACACACCACCACACACACACGCACGCACGCACGCACGCACCGCACGCACGCACCACGCACTGCACAACACACACACATCTTCCCCCGATAACAAAATCAACAAACTGCATCTCCAGAGGCTCAAGAGACTATCAAACCATAGACCCCGAACCACTATACCGATTCCCCCCTAACTCCCCTAACCCCGCATATCCGCAACCACGCATCACATGCCGCACTGACTAACCCAAGGCAAAGCCGTTCCCCAGCAAACAGATACAGTCTTGATACTCTTGCCAGAGAGAAAAAAAACGGACAATCTCTTCCTCGCTAACCACTTCCTGAAGCGTTTCCTGGGGTTTTGGCACAACCAACATAGGGCCAGGCTCATGGGGGGGGGTCGGGCTCGAGGGGAAGCAGCACTCAGCATTTCTTTGGCTTTTGGACACCCTGTATCTCTGGCTTGCTGGAAATGTTAACTTTGCTCAAACTGAACGTTTTTTACGTTTCTTTTTGCCCTCTGGAGAAGTTGTCAGTTCGGAAACCGCGGTTTTAAAAAGCCATACCTATGTTGAATTGACCCAAACTAGTGAGGACGGGGGAGGTACTTAGGAACAGTGAGTACTTCTGTGTAAGAGAGGACCAGCCAGCATGTCGCACAAGACAGCAACACGGCCGGACGTATCAGAGACCATAAAAAAGGAAGCGAACGCAGGATAAAAGGAATACCAGGAAAAGCTGAAAATAGAAAAGGCCCATGGTCTTTATAAGACAGACGATGTAGTAAACTGAATGTGGGTCGTTGTTTGTGTCTGGACCCCCGCACTTAGTTCGCCTAGTACGGCAACTGTACCAGTGCATTAAACCATGCCACGTGCTTAACCAGACATCATGCCTGGCACCAAACATCTTGGAAAGCAATCCGGAAAAACTAGCATTTGCCGATCGAAGTAAAGATGTCATGTTGTAAGTCAAGAGCTCACTGGTGGCCATGAACAGCCTTCGAAGCACAAGGAGAGCAGAGGAGAGAGAGAGAGATAGAGAGAGAGAGTGTAGAGAGAGAGAGAGAGAAGAGAGAGGAAGAGAGAGAGAGAGGAGGGCGGGAGTATACCGGATGTTTTAAAAACGATAACATAGTCACCTCATGGCCTTATGGATAGAGGGTATTCCACGTTTCATGACGTTTTTGGACCATATGCATACTGCGGTGTGCATGTGTGTGTGAACGAGTGTGTGGAGGTGTGTGTGTGTGTGTGTGTGTGTGATGTTGTTTGGTGTGTGTGTGTGTGTGAGTGTGTGAACAATTAACAAGAGAAACGAGGGAACTCATATTCAAAAGAAGGCTTCCAGATAGTGGAACTACTGAATACTCATCATCTCTCTCATTTCAAGGGTAAAGTATAAAGACAGACCAGCTTCCATCCAAATGGTTTCATGGCAGATACGTAAATTGATAAATATTATCCCTTTTCACTCGTGAGCACAGAATAACGTACAACTCCATCTATCCCACAGCTTACTGAAAATAACCGTCTCCTTATTCTGTCTGCTTCACAACTTTTTTTTTTTACCGGGATGATAAGCATGTGCCCATGAAGTGAGAATAGGCAATACTAAAGACGAGTATCTAGTGGTCGAGATGAGTACAATTGTTGGTCACAGAATGATCTACCAGTACCGATTCTAAACACTCACTTTTACAACTATCTGATGGCTGGCACTTTCATTCACACACATGGGCACACACACGACACACACACACCACACACACACACCCACACACACACACAACACACCACCCACACACACACACACGCACACACGCACACACCCACCAACACAATTCAGGTAGACAGAACAGCCAGGACAAACACGCACACACGACACATACAAGTCAGACAGACAGACATACAGACCCAACACACACGCACGACAACACACATACACAACATACCAGCACAGACAGACATACAGACAAGCCACACGCACACTACGCGCGCGCGCACGAGGATGTACGCACACACACACATCACACCACACACACACCACACACAGCCCACACATCTCACACACACACAAACACACACAAACAAACAAACAAATATATCAAACACAGTGCACACCTCTCATACAAATCTTATACAAAGTGTTGCCGGGGAAAAAAAAGAAAGACCGAGCAACAACATTCTTTTTGAAAAAATAACCCTGCCGGTTATAACAAGAATTTGTCCTCATTACGTATTAATCATTGAAGACAGAAGGACATGCGAACCGACAGGCTTCATGTCTGAAACTCACAGTCACCTCATTCATCTAACGCACAGATCAAAATTGAAGAATTCTATCCCCTATCGCTCCCCCACCCCCCTCCCACGACAGAAGTCAACAATCTACTCTCCAGAAGCTTGAAGGGGTCAATCAGCACCAATATGCCCTTACCCCTTTACCGATACTCCCTCACTGCATAACCCACACGCCCACAACAACGCACTACACATGGCGACATTAACTCAAGGCAAATTATTTCCCCACCAACAGAAACAGACGTTGACATCTTGCAAGAAAAAATGACAGACAGTCTCTCCCCGTCTACCAGTTTCGACGTGTTTTCCTGCTGGCACAACCAGATACAGGGCCAGGCTGAATGGACGTCACTAGGACGCAGCACTCAGCGCTTCGGTGGTTTTGGTTGTGTGTGTGTGTGGTGTGTTTGTAGGAAGGGAGGGGGTATTCCAAAGGAAAGAAGTGAACTTTTAATCCTCCGTGCTTTTTGAAATTCTTGACTTTGCCAGACTGATGTTTCTTCTTCTTCGGAGGAGCAGTGAGGTCAGAAACTGAGATTTTACAGTCAGAAGCTGTCTGAACTGGCCCAAAAAGGATACTGTCTTGATGACATGTGGGACCTATGTGTTCCTCCAGTCTCGTAGAAGACCAAGCCAAAGAAAAGTATATGAGATCACAGACCCTTTTAATACTCCTTCCCCTCAATGGGGCAGGGGGCGTGGGGGGGGGGGGGGGGGGGGGGGGGGGGTGGGGAGGTCCACTGGCAGGGCAGTAAACAAAACAAAACAAAGAAAAAAGACAGAAACCGGCAAACCAAGGAGACCATAGTAAAAAGGAACGAATGTCGAAGAGAATCGCTTCATGAGGAGCTGAAACTCCGAACAAGATCTAGGGGAACAAAACAGGTGTAGAATAGAATGAAGGTTGGTCACTGTTTAGTCTGGGCCCCTCAGCTTATTGTCGTGCCTGATATGGAGACTATACCAGAGATATTAAATCTTCCATGCTGGTTTAGACCAGACAACTTTGCTGCACACATGCAGGACTGAGAAGCATATCCTGGCTGGAAACCTAGCATCCATGCCCCCTGTTGGCATAGTCAAAGAGATAATTGGGTCCATGCAAGCTTTCAACATCAAACAGGGAAGCGCCTTTTCACAAGAGAGAAGAGAGAGAGAGAGAGAGAGAGCGGAAGAGAGAGAGAGAAGAAGAGAGAGAGAGAGAGGGGGGGGGTTTGTAGATTGTATGGTTTAAAATGGAAACACATTCAACCTCATGGCCTTTATGAATTGAGTAGGTCCAACTTCATGACTTCCTGACGTACTTCATAACAGTTTTGGGACCATGCATCTGAGAACAGTCTTAGTAAATGTACAGTGAACATGACTGTGTGTGAGTGTGTGTGGTGTGGGTGTGTGTGTGTGTGTGTGTGTGTTGTGTGTGTGTGTGGTGTGTCTGTGCGTGCGCTGCGTGCGTGCGTGCGTTGCGTGCGTGCGTGCGTGCGTGCGTGTGTGTGTGTGTGTGTGTGTGTGTGGTGTGTGTGTGTTGTGGGGTGTGTGTGTGTGTTTATGCAAACATACATGTGCACAGAATTTCAGTAAAAAATCATTTTTTTTAAATTCAAAATAATTTCTGTGGATTAGTGGTGAGCTGGTACTTTTGAGAAAAAGAAAAGCTACTTAGCCTTTCCTCCGTGAGAGGTCTTCCTTAGAAGCACGAAAAAACTTTGTCGTGAGCAATAGGGTGGGGGGTAAATTATTTGACGGTTCACGACAGTTCCCTCCCTTGCGGACTCCCGATCCCTTTCGTCTGTGAACCGTCAAAGCATTTTAATGTCAATAGGGAGAGAGAACACTCGTATTTCTTTCTTTGCTTCAACTGGTTTCAGTCATTTCGGTGTTGGTCTTCCTTCCCTCTTGATCATATGAAACCCTGTCAAACATGTGGTGTGTGTGTGTGTGTGTGTGTGTGTGTGTTGTGGTGTGGGTGGTGGTTGGTGGTGTGTGGTGTGTGTGCGTGCGTGCGTGCGTGCGTGGCGTGCGTGCGTGTGTGTGTGTGTGTGTGTTGGTGTGGGTGTGTGTGTTTGTGTGTGTGAGTGTGTGTGTTTCTGCATCACGTGGTGAGTGCTCATGATCTGGTCCGTTTGTGTGTCTCGTGTGGGTGTGTGTGTGTGTGTGTGTGTGTGTGTGTGTGTGTGTGTGTTGTGTGTGTGTGTGTGTGTGTGTTGTGTGGCGTGTGTGTGTGTGTTGATATTTAACAAATGTTAGTAGTGATGCTGTCAAATAAAAACGTTTTATAAAAGGCACCCCCACCTACTCTCTCTCTCTCTCTCTTCTCTCTCTCTCTTCTCTTCACTTCTCTCCTCTCTCTCTCTCTCGCGCGCGCGCGCTGGCGCCGCGGCGCCGCGCCGTACCTGCGTATAATTTTATCATCAGTGATCATCTTGTGCATCATGATCATGATCATGATCATCATCATCATCATCAACATCATCATCATCTTCTCTTCTTCTTCTTCTTCATCATCCTCTTCTTCCTTCTTCTTCTTCTTCTTCTTCGTCTCCTCCTGCCTCCGCCTCCTCTCCTTCTTCTCCACCACCTTCTCCTCCTTCTTCCCCAACCTACTCCTATCTTCCTCCTCCCTTCCCATTTCCTTTCTTTTCTTGTCTTTTCTTTCTTCTTTCTTTTCTTTTACTTTCTTTCTCTTTCTTATGTGGTCTTTTCTTTTATCTTTCTTTTTCTTTCTTTCTTTCCTTTCTTTTTCTTTCTTTCTTCATTCTTTTCTTTCTCTTTTTCTTCTACTTCTTCTTGTTTTCCCCTTTCCACTTGTTGAAAATTCTCGTCTAATTCCTGTCGAACCTCCTTGCCTTTTGTTTCATCACTTTCTCTTCTTCCTGTTGACCCTACCCAACCCTCCCCTTTCATATCCTCCAGCCATCCTCTTCGTTATCTTCTGTCTTCCTTTATGTCGGAAGTGGCTGAAACACGAGAAGTGTTGTGTGGCTGGTAAGCAATTTTCAGCTTCAGGTTACATCTGTTTTAGTGACATTAAGGTGAATGAAGAAATCCCCAGATTAATCGGGACTGTCCATGATGGTGAAGTGTGTCATGGATTGAGGTTGTTACAAACTGTCACCAACATCTGGTATAATAAATGGACTGAGCTTCTTTCAGACCCCATCATTTGCTTTTCAGTATCTAGGGACATCGAATGATAAGTTCATGCTGTCCCATTTGACATCTAGTGTGTCATGGACGAACACGATTCCCAAATAATACGTCATCAACATTTGAGATGACATGGCAATGGTCCCCGTTCTTCTGTCCATCAGCAGTTGGAGTGTCAATGGACAGAATTGTTACCGACCGAGTCATCAGCATCTGGTTTGTCATGAAAACTAATGCTACCAGCCCTGTCCAGCAGCATTTGGTTTGTGATGGGCAGGAGATGATTTCAACTCTGTCACTGGCATCTGGTGTGTCGTTGACGGAGATGTTTACCACCCTTGTCAGCATTCGGGGGGCATGGAACAGTGAAGTTACGCATATGTCATAATAACTGGTGTGTCATGAAAGAGATGGCTACCATCTGTCATACGTACCTGGCGGTCATGGTTAGAGATATTACCACCTATAACAGCATCTGGTGCGTCATTAGAGAGAGATTGTTTCCCACAGTGTCATGAACATCTGGTGTGGTGATAGAGGATGGTTACCACCCTGTCCATCAGCATCTGTGTTGGACATTGACAGAGATTGTTACCACCTTACTGACATTCAGCATCTTGTGTGTCATGGACAGAGATGTCTACCACCCTGTCATCATCAATCTGTGTGGTCAGTACAGTGATGGTTACCACCCTTTCATCACATCTGGTGTCCTGCATGCACAGAGATGGTTCCACGTGTCACACATCTGGTGTGTCACAGACAGAGATGGGCTCCCACCCTGTCCATCAGCATCGGGTTTCCATGGCACAGAGAAGGTTCCCAACTTTGCATCATTATCTGGTGTGTCCATGGACAGACGATGGTTCCATTGTGTCTTAACATCTGATGTGTCATAGACAGTTATAGTTTTACCACCCTGTCATCAGCATCTGGAGTGTGGTCATGGACAGAGAATGAATTCCCACTGTGTCATAACATCCTGGGTGTGTCATAGATAGATGAAGTAACCACCCTGTCCAGTCATCCTCTGCGTGTCATGGACAGAGATGGTTACCACCTCTTGTCCCATCCACATCTGTGTGTCATGGACCTGATATTGTTACCACCCTGTCATCAGCATCTGTAGTGTCATGGACAAAAAATAATTACCACCCTGTCATCAACATCTGGTGGTGACAAAGTCAGAGATGGTTTCCCCAGCTTAGTCATCGAGCACTGTGTGACATTGACAAGATAGTACCCATACTTAGGTCACGTCCCTGCACAAAATTTCTTATTAACTGACTCTTCAATCCCGGACATGCGTGCACGCGTCCAAATGATCACGTTGCCTGAATCAATTGCTACCATGGCGCTGCAAAACCGTCGATTGTAAAGACGGCTAACCAGAGATTATCAGCTTAAAAAAAAAACGCAAACAAACAAAAACAAAATCAACAACAAAAACCCGTAGACCACGACCCTGAACTGCTCTAGTAGACATTAGTCATGGGACTGCTACATGATGGGTTTGTGCGGGGCTTTTGCACGGAACAAGCCGCAACCAGTCGTCCTCGGAAAGATGAGAACAAAGAAGAAAACTAATTGAACGTGAAAAGTTGCATGCAGATAATAAAGAAAGACTGGGAGTACAGATCTATATTCAAGAAAAGGACTACCGTTGTGCTTTGCTTCTATAAACCATGTAAATAACACATAGTGTAAAAACTGTCCTTATGTAACAACATAAAAGGGGGATATGATTGTTCTGTAAAAACCAATGTTTATTTGTCCTGTACGCATTGTTCCCCTTCCACACACTCCAAGATTCTACTGCATGTTTCATTTGTCGCTTTCGAACGGACTTTCTTTGCTCGAGAGCTGCTGCATACATTACTTTGCACACTCTCTCTCTCTCGTCTCTCACTATGAAAGTGCGTGGCTGTGACACATACTACATAAATATTCAATATTCAGGTAAAAAACGATCGCACACCAACGCACGCGCGAAGGCACTCTGCGTAATTATGAAAAGACAGAAACAGCAGGACTATTTACAATATTGAAAGATGATGGTAAACACGGAGAGGGGAGGGAGATGGGGACTATGAACCCATCAGAATTGATGTAATCTCTCCGAAGTATTAATTCCATTGTGGAAATTCTTTCTAGAGCCTGGCTGACTTTTAACTGATTTTTTGACGGCAATGCACAACCACTTACCACGATAACATCGGCACAGATTGGATCGTTTTTTCCTGACAACTCCATCCTGTTTTGGTTGCTCCTCTTCTCGTTCTATCAGAGAAGAGTTTTTGCCAGCTTACAAATTAACCTGTCGTATTGAGAAGTTTCACTGTCGCTGTTCATGTTAAGCAGTTTCAGCACGTTCCTATTGCCTGCGTTACATCGCTGTGAGATGTTCCACGCATGGTATGGTGTGGGAGGTCAACGGGGTATTGGGATTG
>CM031595.1:80562050-80565791 GCA_018398815.1 Conus ventricosus | reverse complement strand
TGTCCACTCCCCTTCTGGATAACAGTGTGTGTCCAGATTTCCATCCTCACCAGTTGCTGTATCATTGGCGTCAGCCTTTTAGTTTGCTCAAAACATTGACGTAGTCTGTGCGCTTCCTCTGTTGATTGAAACAGACTACAGTTTCGTGGAAAATTTTTACTTATCATTCCGCTTATCTGTCCTATGTCACTTGCGGAAAGAAACAAACCTGACACTGGCCACTTTTCACAACAGTTTTATTTCAGTCTGTCGCCTCAGCTGGTGTGCTGTGCTCTTTCTGTCACAGACTGTGCAGTTTTCATTACAACCAAGAGGGTACTTCCACTGTCATTCTCATCAGCAGCAAAGTGTTGCAGTCTGTCCCATCCAAACCAGAGTCCAGTCACCACGCTGCACTGCCACCATGATGGATCATTGTCACAAAACTCCACACACTTCCAGCTGAAAAACAACAACAACAACTAATTCCATCAAGGAGTACCATCCAGCTGGACAAATGAGGCTTTGTCGACAAATGTATGTCAAGGGGAAAAGTAATTTGCCCATTTGGACAAATAAGTCTTTGTAGAACTCAAGCTACAATTGAGGAATATAAAAAGAACACACAAAAAAGTTTCATTGCTGCCTCCAGCTAAAAACTGATTCCATCAAGATGCACTTTGTCTCGTAAAAATGGGCTATGCCAGACCAACTAGTTGAAGCAAATAATCTCAGTGGCAAGATCAAAGGGCAGGGTGAAACGCCATCTTGTGGATGGCAATGTCTCAAATCCCTCGACCCTCATATCTCTCCTACTGGCTTGAAGTTAACACGTGAAGATAACGTACTGTGCACTCTGTCATCTTCAAAATGAATGGATGCAGGGGAGCTCTGGGAATATTGTATTGCCAAAACTTTGAGACTTTCACTGCCATTGGCATCGTATGACCACTGAGAGAGAGAGAGAGAGAGAGAGGGGAGAGGAGGAGAAGAGAGAGAGAGAGAGAGAGAGAGAGAGAGAGAGAGAGAGAGAGAGAGAATGTTTTACTGCATTAGCCACTCAGCCCATTCACAATGGGTTAGTTGAGAGGTGGGGAGCAAGATCAAAATCAACACTAACAAGTATATGAACAGAAATGAATAAGCAACAATTTGTGTCATCGAAATGGAATCCAGATCATGGAGATCTGCAGCGTGGTAGATAATTTCCTCTCGCTGCTGGAAAAACAGTCTGTGTCCAAAGATTTCCATCTGCGCCAGTTTTATGATAGCTTTCATTTGGCTTGGAACATTGATATAGTCTGTTCATTTCCTCTGACTGTTGATTTAAACAGGCCATAGTTTCATGGAAAATGTCAATTATTATTCCACTGATCTGTCCTCTATTACTAAACTGAGGGAGAACTGCCACTGCCACCACTTTCACATTTTTTTTCCATCTGTCAGCTCGGCTGATGTGCTGTGGAGTATGTCTGCCATGGACTGTGTACAGTTTTCACGAGTATGTCACTCAAGGTTATTTTCATTTTCACTGCGAGCAGCACAACATACAGTCCATCCCATCCCACAGATTCAGGTCACCATGCTGAACTATCACTGATGATGGATCATTGTCAACACTGCAGTCAGGTACTGCCTATCAAGCCCTGTTACCGTGCTTCCTGTACCACAACACAGACTGTCACTACGCCTGTCACCTGGAAATTTGTCCTGTACAGCAGCATGAAATTGACTGAAAACAAAACTTGGACGCCAAGACAGAGGAAAATGGATAGCAAGCATGTGCACATGTATAAACACACACACACACACACACACACACACACACACACACACACACACACACACACACACACACACACAACAGATGAGAGAGAGAGAGAGAGAGAGAGAGAGAGAAGAGAGAGAGGAGAGAGAGAGAGAGAGAGGAGAGAGAGAGAAGAAGAGAGATGAGAAGAGAGAGAGAGAGAAATCTAGTGTGACAGAGGGAGTAATAGACCCAAAGAAAGTAGTAAACTGCTCAATCATTTTCAAGAAAGAAAGAAAAAAAGAAAAGCCATGCTTCTCCTCAGCGAGGGAGTGGGGCGAGTGTCGAACAGGTCAGTCTCTCTTTGAACTCTCAGGGACATCAGACACATTCACAATGCAGGCCTTCATCAAGCCACGTTGCAGAGAAAATGGGCCAGATGGTCCTGAACACGGAAAATTGGTCAGATGATGAACGAGGTTACAAGACTCCCTGCTTGCTTGTTTGACGGCGCATCCCTCTCCTTCACCACCATGTGTCAGTTCTCGACTCCATCCCACGATCATCCACACAATTCTCCCCACTCCCTGACCTCCCTGACCTTCCTCTAGAAAATGAGGCCCGGCCCATTTACTAGTCGTTGACTAGGGGAACTCAGTGAAGGGAAGGGAAGAGAGGATGGGAGGAATGTCGTTCTGAGACATGTAATCAGCTTTCGTGAAGACAAAACCTGCAAGCTTAGCATTGTTCTGCCACTGATCGTTTCATATTTTGATGATGAAGGGGGAATTTACTGATGAGGATTTGAGTGGAGGGACTTCAGGTGGGATTTGGGGAAGGGAAGGAAGAATGGTGTTGGTAGTGGTGGTGAAGGTGGTGATGGAAAGTAGGCAAGATGTTGGCAAATTCCAAACCAGAACATACCTCTGGAGTGAGTATACGTTCTATATAGCTAAGTGTGCAAGTGTGTATATATGAAGAAATCTGAATGCATGCAGGCATGGCGCATATGTGCACAAATCCTATATTTTCCTTGGCTGTTTGAGAGAGAGAGAGAGAGAGAGAGAGAGAGAGAGAGAGGGGAGAAGAGAGAGAGAGAGAGAAACAGACAGACACAAACAGACAGACAGACAGACCGACAGACAGACACAGCCACAGAGACACAGACAGAGAGAGTGACAGAGACAGAGACAGAAAGACAGACAGACAGACAGACAGACAGACATAGACATACAAACAAACAGACAGACCGTCAGGGAGACTCACAAATACTGAGAGACAAAGTGAGAGAGGAAGACAAAGACAGACTTACAGACAGGAGACAAACAAGCACACGAGCAGGGAGGAAAAGAGAAAAAAGCCAATTACATAATAGTGGAAGGGGGAATTTTGTTTCCAGCAGTGGCTTTAGCGGACTTGTTTCTAATGATAAAAGGAGAAAGAAGAGAGAGAGGGGAGAGAGAGAGGGAGAGAGAGGAGAGAAGAGAGAGAGAGAGGGAGATGGAAAGAGAGAGAGAGAGAGAGAGAGAGAGAGAGAGAGGAGAGAGAGAGGGGAGAGAGAGAGAACGGAAAACGAAGAACGGAACTCTCTCTCTCCCCCTTGTGAATGAAAGAGAGAGAGAGAGAGGAGAGAGAGAGAGAGAGAGAGAGAGAGAGAGAGAGAGAGAGAGAGAGAGAGAGAGAGAGATTCAAATCAGCCATAACTTTCAAGCTTTCCACTAGAGCCTCCACAACCCCCTCACAACTATCACCACCAGCCCCACCTCCACCCCATCCACCCTCCCCTTTTAAAGGACTAAGAGACAAAACTGAACCAAATACACCTTCACGTTACACAAAAAATAAATGAGAGAAAGAGACACAGTTGATGTACCATGTCGGGCCCATTTGTCCAGACGGTGGATAAATTAGTGTTTTTTGGACATATCAAATGGCCGTGAGGAAGTTAATTTGTCCACTTGGACAAACTGAGTCATGCTGCAATTGAAGGATGTTAAAAGAGCACCACACACACA
>CM031595.1:80529550-80552050 GCA_018398815.1 Conus ventricosus | reverse complement strand
ATCGAGAAGAGAAATGAAACGAAAAGAATACGATTGCCCAAATCTTTTTTTCCCGTTTTTTTTTCTTTTGCCTAAAGGCAGCTGGTTTGCATTAATTATTTTTTTTTTTCAAGGATGGCACTTTAATTCCATCATAAGATTTTGTTCTTCAGTTTCGTTTGAAACGATAACTTGGTTATCTGTTCTTCGCTTTTAAAGTTCCGGCAAAATGAAGGGTAGGGGTGTTCAGTGTTGAACACTTCCGGGACAAAGCATTTCACTTTGAAGGGATTGATGGGGTGTTTATAGCTCCATTCCCTCTGCTTGGTCTGGTTAACTCTGACAGTTTATTGGCCTCGTTCTTTCCATGAGGCTACGTGGGAGCTTTGGTGTTCAAATGGTTATCGTAAGAAACGTTAGTGTAATGTTTGTCTGTCTGTCCCTTCTTTTACTGTCCTTAGCTATCCGAGTCTCCACCTGCTTGCCTGCATGACTAATCAAATTCTGCCTGTCTCTGTCACTTAGCCCCCCCTCCCCTCTCCCCTCTCCTTCCCCTTTTTCCTCTCTCTCTCCTGCCTCCATCTTTTAACCCTGTCTGTCTCTATATCCATTGTCTGTCTATCTGTCGCTCTCTCTCTGTCTCTCTGTCTCTGTTCCTCTCTCTCTCTCTCCCCTTTCCCCTCCCCTCTCCTCTCCTCACCAATTTCATTCAAAGCAGGAATGACCCCATTAAGGAAATGTGATGAAATTTTGATCAAAAACTTTACACTTTAAATCCTATCAAGTCATTTCATTTTTTTTCGACTGTGATTTCGTCATGAACACAAAAAATGCAAATTTGCCCCTCCAGCTAGATGGTCAGCAATATTTCATTAGCTCGCAATCATTTTCTGTCTCTTGCATCGAGAAAAAGAATACAAAAAAAAAAAGAAAACGATGGATCCTTTTGTATTTTTTCTTCTTTTCTTTTTTTCTTTTTGCTAACCGCAGTTAGTTGCATATAAACTTTTTTTTATTTTTTTTAAAATGGCGCTTTGATTCATCATCAGGTTTGGGTTGTTTTGTTTTCGTTTGAAATATAACTTGGTTGTCCGTCCTTTCCTTTGAAGTTCCGGGAGAATGAAGGGCAAAGTTGTGTTCAGTGTTGAAAACTTCCAGGACAAAGCATTTCACTTTCAAAGGATTGATGGGCGTGCTGGTCGCTCCATTCCCTCTGCTTGGTATGGTTAGCTCTGACAGTTTATTGGCCTCGTGCTCTCCATCAGGCCGCGGTGGGAGCTTTGGCGTTTTATGAATTATCATGATTTGCGAAAGGGCGTAATGTCTTCTGTCCCGTCTGCTGTCTGTCTGTCTGTCTGTCGCCTTCTTTTACAAGTCTCTACCTGTCTAAGTCTTCGCCTGCTTGCCTGCATGATATTTCTGTTCCTGCCTGTCTGTCACCTAGACCCCCCCCCCCCTTCTCTCTCTTTCTTTTTCTGTCTGTCGGCCTTCTCTCTCTTCTCTCTGCTCTGCTTCTGGGCTGTGTCTGTTGGGCTGTCGGGCTGTCATTCAGTCATTGGTCATTCAGTCTGTTTCTGTCTTTGTCTGTCTGTCTGTCTGTCTGTCCCCTGTCTCCCTCCCCCATCTCTCTCCTCTCTCTCATTCTCTCTCCCCTCTCTCTCTCTCTCTTTTCTCTCTCTCTCTCTTTCTCCAATTTGCATTCGAAGTGAAAAGGACACATGATGGAAATGTGATGTAACTGATCGATAAATTTACACTTTTAATCCTATGAAATATTTTCATTTTTTTTCGTCTGCGATTCCGTCATGAACAAAGAAAATGCACATTTGTCCCTCCAGCTAGATGATCAGTAATATTTCATTAGCTTGCCAATCATTTTCTGTCTCTTGCATCGAGAAAAGAATAGAAAAAAAAAAGAAAGCAATGGGAATTTTTTTCTTTTCAAATTTTTTTCTTTTCTTTTTTCTTTTTTTTTTCTTTTTTCCCTCCCCTTTTTTTTTTTTTTTTTTTTCTTTTTTTTTTTTTGCTAACCGCAGTTAGTTGCATATTAATCTCCTATTTTTAAAATGGGGGCGTGTGATTCACTCAGATTTAGTTTTCCGTTTCCCCTTGAAACGTTAACTTGTTTGCCCGTCCTTTAACCTTTGAAATTCCAGGAAAATGAAGGGTAGGGTGTGTTCAGTGTTGAACACTTCCGGGACAAAGCATTTCACTTTGAAACGGATTGATGGGGTGATTGATAGCTCCATTCCCTCTGCTTGGGCTGTTAACTCTGACAGTTTATTGGCCTCGTTTCTTTCCATGAGGCTACGTTGGGGCTTTGGTGTTCTATGGATTATCGTAAGTACGTTAGTGTGAGGTTTGTCTGCCGTGGCTTGTTTTAAAAATGTCCGTTAACCTACCAGGCCACCTGCTTGCCTAAATGAATATCTGTCTGTTCTGCCTGTCTCTGTCACTTAAAACCCCCCCCCCCCCCCCCCCCCTGTCTGTCTGTCTGTCTCCCTCCCCCCCCCCTCTCTCTCTCTCTGGGCTCTGGCAGAGTGGTTAGTGGGCACAAGACCCTGGGTAGGAAGCATGAGGTTCATAATTCCCGTAGGTTCGAACTAACAAAAGCCACCAGACCATATGAAAAGTTTAATTTTGAAAATTAAACTAGACCTAAAGCTAGGAGGTTGCAGTTTAATTGAAATTATTACGAGCCTATTGTGGAGGAAGGAGAAGTTTTCGTTGAGTATTGGCGCGCACAAACGTTGCAGGGAAATTTCAGAGCTGTATGGGGCCCCTAGACTTACGCCTTTAGGGAGGGACAGTAAAATTGATTATTAACTACGAACACTAATTGGGAGGGACGTAACCCTTTTCCTTCCTCCACAATAGGCTCGTAAAAATTTCAATTAAACTGGGAACCTCCTAGCGTAGGGCAGTTAATTTTCTAATTATCACTCGCCTATTGCTCCCGGAAGGGAAGTACGTTGAGACTTTAGAGAAAATAAGGATAGTGGCCAATAAAACATCACAGGCCCGACATGTAATGCCACACACATTTATTCACAATGATCCTTCATCATTTTCATTTGCTGTTTACATAGCCATCAAGTACCTTCTGGGTGAAATGGCACTGTTCTGTCTCTTATAGTAAATTTTCAGAATGTCTTTTCATTTGTCCAGCCCCCCTGCTTTCAATTGTTTTCCAATGAAACTCCAGCCTGGGCGGCTGCACTGCAGGGTTGCAGCCTAGCGCGCACACCTCTAGCACCTCTTTCACCCATCACGCGAATGTCAGCTTACCCACAAGGTGCGTGAGTTTGGTGTGAACCTAGATGCAATAACCTTGCTGGGTTGGTGACTGCCCCTCCAAAAAACCTGTCTTTTCCCCCCACCCCCCCCTTTGACCCCCAAACCCCCCAAAATTCCACATTTCCCTCTCCCACTTCCCCCTTCCTTGCTTTTCTAAGAAAAACTTCCCTGTTCTGTTCGTCGCCTAGAGAAACGGACAAAAGGGGAAAGGGAAAAGAGGTGGGGGGGCATGTCGTTCTAAAACCATGTGATCGGCTTCATGAGCCCAAACCTGAAAGCTTATTTTTGGGTTAGGATCGATTGTTTCTTTTTTTGGGTGATGGAGGGATTTGGGTTTGGGGGGTTGAGTGTGGGGGGGCCCCTGTGGAGGGGGGAGGGAGGACGTTAAAAAGGGGGGGGGTTTTAAGGCATAAATGCGGTGCTGGTGGGGATAGTGAGTTGTTTGTTTTTTTCCCAACCGCAAAAAGTGGGGGGGGTTTGGGATTTTGGTTTTTATTAGGTAAAGTGTGTGGGTGTGATCATGAAAATGGATCTGTGTGCATCAGGTGTGGTCCCAAATCCCCAAATGTTTGTGTGTGTGTGTGTGTGGTGTGTGGGGTTTGGTGGTGTGTGTGTGTGTTTTGTGTGGGTGCGCGCGCCCCGCGCGCCCGCGTGCATGTGTGAATGTGTGTGTTTTGGTGTGTGGGGGGAGAGGGGGGAGAGAAGAGAGAGGGGAAAGAGAGGGGAAAAGGAGGGGAGAGAGGAGAAAAATTGGGCGAGAGAGAGGAGAAAAGGGGGGCCTTAACACTTCGACACTGGATTTTTTACTGTAATTAGCTATAAACCCCTTGTGCCAGTGGATTACAACAGGGATTTGTTTGGGTTTGGCTTTGTAAACAAACCCCCAAAGACGTAAAAAGGGAGCTACCCTGTATGGAAATAATTTATAAAAGTAAAGAACTTCTAAATTTTCAATTTTAAATTGGGGGGACAATACCTAAAACGTAGGGGAAGATAAAAATTGTTCAAGGGTTTATAGGGGCCGTTTGATTTTTTAGAAAAAAAATCTTTTCACAAAATGAAATTGGTTATCGATCTCGTTTTTTTTTTTATTTGTTTCCTTTATCACCAAGCAAAACCGGATGGCTGTCAAAATGAGATTCATTTTCCCTTTGTGACGGCTCTTGGGGCATTGCTTTGTGCATTTGCAATGTCTTTTGTTTAAAAAACCTGAAGATCTTTTTGAGAATTCTTTCCCGTTTGTTAAATGTATATAAAAATCTGCCCCCCGCTTGTTGTTTTTTGTTCTTTTGTATTTTGTCTTGTCTTCAATAACGGTGCTGTCTGTTTCTTTTTCCCTTTTCCCTCCGTCAATAATGTTATAAATGGGTGATCAGGGAAAAGTGTCCCAATCCCACTCGGGTTCATTTTTTTGCGTAATTATGCCCTGTTTACTCTTTGGTCTTGGCCCTTTAACTCGATTTTTTTTAAAAAAATTCAGGGGATTTTTAAAATGGTCTTCTCACCATAAACACGAAAACTAGCTGTGTTACCTTTGGGGGGACAAATGAAAAACGGCTGTAAGAAAAATATACTGAGACCCTAGTCCCCATTGTTTTTGAAATAATTGCTTTTTACTCCTTCATTATTGAAATGTGTATAAAAAAAAGGCCGATCTTCTTTGCTTTTATAAAACCCAATTTTGTCAACAAAAAGAAACGTTTTTTAAAGCTGAAATCATTGCATCTTTCCCGAACATTTCATGATCAAAATGCTTTCTACTGCCCCGGGGCCTTCACCCACTTTAAAACTTTCTTAAGGCAGGTTATGATCCCCCATTTTATGAAAAATGCTCTTTAATTAAATTTTGGCACCCCATTCCTTCTCCATCCCTGTCAGTTTCCCTTTTTCTTCCTTCCATCCTCCCCCTTTTTCTTCTCTTTTCCGAACCCATTTTACTTTAGCGCATCGTTGTAAAACCAACTTTTTTTTTAAAAAAAAAACCCCTACTAGGCAAAAACAAGGGAACACAAAGTGGATGATGTTGTTCAAAAGGAAAACAAAAGGGGAAAAACCATCCCCTTCTATCCCCCCCTTGCCCCACTTCCCCCCCCCCTCCTCTCAAAACCGAATCTGAAGGCCCTCCCAGCCTTTTGTAATGAAAACCCCCGGGAAAGTGATAAAACCCATCCACGCCCCCCCCTCGCCACCCTACTCAAACGTCAAATATTCAACCCGTTTAATTTAACGCCCCTATACAGGGAGAGGAGAGAGAGAGAGGGGAGAGGGAGGAGAGAGAGACACACAAAACCCCACACGCAAACCCTCACACACACCCCACAACACCCACCCCACACCCCACACACCCACACAACCACACACACAAAAACCCCGGGGGACAAAGCCCAACAGACAGACAGAAAAGAAGACGGACAGCGGGACAGCCGACAGGCCACAGTAAGGCGGGGCAGACGGGACAGACCCCCCGGCCCAGTACACCCCCAAAACATGCGAGCACGCACGCACGCAAGCACACACACACACGTACCCCCACACACACACCACACCACAACACACACACACAAACGCGCGCGCGGGGCGCGCGCGCGCACGACTTTAGCACGACGCACGCACGCACGCACGCACGCACGCACGCACGCAGCACACCACACCACACACAAACAAAAATGTAAAACACTTTCATGCTTATAATTATCGTCTTTTCACCCGCTTCCATTTTTCCCCCCTTCATGCAATGAATGCGTTTTTGGGAAAAATTTTTGGATAAATTTTGGGGAGTTTGGGGACATATGCCGACGAAATTGCAGACTTCCCTAAAAAGCCTGTCATTTTTAAAACGTATCTCTTTCCTTTTGAAGGAAACCCAAATGGCCAGAGGGGGAAAACCGGGTTTTAGGCTGTAGGGCAAGCTGTTAGCGTTCCTCGGGTTGCTTTCTCGCTTTTCTGTCCCCGATGTCTTTGATGGGACCGTTACTTAGTTTTGGCCCCGGGGTTGTTGTTTTCGAACACAAATTCCTTTGTCTGCCCGTTACCCTGGGGGGCGTCTGTCTCCTGTGTGTGTGTGTGTGTGTGTGTGTGTGTGTGTGTGTGGGGGGTGTGTGTGTGTGGTGTGTGCGTGCGTGCGTGCGGGCGGGGTGTGGTGTTTTGTTGTGTGTGTTTTTGTGTGTGGTGTGTTTTGTGGGGCGCCCCGGGGGGCCCGTGCGGGGTGGGTTTTGTGTGTGTGTGTGTTGTGTTGTGTGTGTGTGTGTTGTGGGTGTGCGTTGCTTGTTTTTTTTGAGGGTTTCCCCATCATTGTTAATTGCTGCCATTTTGTTGCCAAATTCATGATTTTTTTTTTTTATCCCTTTTTTTGGGATTTCATTTTTGAAATTTTAGGGGACACCCGCGGGAAAGATCCATGCCTAATTTAATTTTGGTTTTGGGACCGGGCCCCTTTGGAAATAAGGGGGCCCTAATTTTTGGGTTCCCTTTCCCCCCCATTTTTTTAACCCCCCGTGAAACATATATTTCCCATTATGTCCCTTTTCCCCTTTACGTACGGGGTTTTTTCCCACTCCTACCCTAAAGAAAATGAAAGGCAGATGAATTTTTCGACGCGTTGAAAACCCCACGAGGGACCCACCCCGAATGCATCTGTCACCGCGTTGCGCCCTTTTCCCGTGACAAAACCACGCCTTTGGGGGGACCCCGGGCGCAGAAAACGTATTGCGGTTGGGATATAATACTGCCCGCCCCTTAAGATCGTGTCGCGCGCCAGTTTTCCGGGGGAAAAAATACTGCTTTTTGGACAGCTAAAATATTTATAGGCTTTTTTCGTGAAAATTTTGTCGCGCGAAAATTTTTTTCCCAGAAAAAAAAATTTGTCGCTGAAACAGTTTTTAACGGGAAATGCTGTCGGCCGATCAATTCCACGGGGGACGGGTTTATAACGACACGGAGCTCTCTCCGCCATTTTGCAGTTGAAACTTTGGGCCTTTTTTTGAAGCCTGTCCCTTAATACAACAGCCGGGAAATTTAAGGAGGGGTTTTCGGGGGGCCCCCACCCACTGTGTTGGGAAAGGATCTGTGAGAAAATTTGGGGTTTTCCACGTGGCCAGAGTTATGCCCCTTTAGTTTTTCCCGCATCGTTTCCTGTTTTGATCAGAGTGTGAGGTAGTTTGTCTTTTTTTGTAAAGGTGATGATGGTTTTTCTGAAAAACTTACCTCCATGCCAACTCCCCTCTCTCTTTCTCTCTCTCTCTCTCTTTTCTCTCTTTTTCTTCTCTCTCCCTCCTCTCTCTCTCTCTTTTCTCCTTCTCTCTCTCTCCTCTCCCCAATTTGAAATTCCCGAAGGGGGCGGAATGTGATGGAATGTGATGAAATTGATAAATTAACTTTAAACTTTTTACCCTAAAAAAGTCTTTTCATTTTTTTGACTGTGATTTTTTCAGGGAACCCCGAAAATCCCAAATTTCCCCACCAGCTAGATGGTCGCAATATTTCATTAGATCGAAAACATTTTCGGGTTTTTGCATCGAAAAGAGAAATAAAACAAAAAGAACGATCCCCCAAATCTTTTTTTCCCTTTTTTTTTTTCCTTTTGCAAAGGCGTGGTTGCATTAATTTCTTTTTTTTTTTTAAAGGGATGGCCCTTTAATTATCAAAAGATTTTGTTCTTCAGTTTCGTTTGAAAACGATAATTTGGGGAAAATTGTTTTCGCTTTTAAGTTGGAAAAATGGGGTTTGGGGGGGGCCCGTGTTAAAACCACTTGGGAAAAAAGATTTCACTTTGAAGGTTTGATGGGGTGATTGATAGCTCCTTCCCTCATTTTTTTGGGGGGGTTTCACTCTGACAGTTTTTTGGGCCCTCGTTTTTTCCATGAGGCTACGTTGGGAGCTTTGGTGTTTATGGATTATCGTAATTTAAGTTAGTGTAATGTTTTTGTCTGTCCCTTTTTTTTAAGGGCCCTCTTAGGCCTACCGGATTTTCCCCACGCTTGCCGCATGACTATCTTTTTCCCGTCTCGGTCCTTAGCCCCCCTCTTCTCTTTTCTCTCTCTCTCTCTCTCTCCTCCCTTTCCTTCTTTTCCCCTGTCTTTTCTCTAAACCCCTCTTTTTTTAAAATCGGGTCGCTCTTTTCTCTGTCTCTCTGTCTTGTTCTCTCTCTCTCTCTCCCCCTCTCTCGTCCCCTCTCTAAACAATTTGCATTCAAAGCAGGAATGATTCATTTGAAAAGTGATGTAATGATAAAATAATTTACCCTTTTAAACCCTATCAAGTTTTTCATTTTTTTTTCGACTGGGGTTTTCGTAGAACACGAAAAGCACATTTGCCCCCCCAGCAAGGGTCAGCAATATTTCATTAGCCCCGCAATCATTTTCTTTTCTCTTGCATCGAAAAAAAAGAATACAAAAAAAAAAAGAAAACGATGGATCCTTGCCCATTTTTTCTTCTTTCTTTTTTTTTTTTTAACCCCAGTTGTTTCATTCATCTCTTTTTACTTTTTTTAAATGGCGTTTGATTCATCATAGGTTTTGTTGTTTTGTTTTCGTTTGGGAAAAGATAACTTGGTTGTGTCCTTTTTCCTTTGAAGTTCCCGGGAGAATGAAGGGCCCAAAAAGTGTTCAGTGTTGAAAACTTTCCCGGACAAAGCCCTTTTACTTTTTAAAGGTTGATTGGGGCGTGCTGGGTCGCTCCTTCCCCTGCTTTGGGATGGTTAGCCTTTAAAAATTTTTTGGCCCCGTGCTCTCCCTAGGCCCGCGGTCGGGCTTTGGCCCTTTTTTTGAATTATATGATTGCGTAAGGGGTAAAGTCTGTCTGTTTTGTTTTGTCTGTTTGTCTGTCGTCTGTCGTTCCCCTTTTAAAAAAGTTGCTTGCCCCGTCTAAATCTTCGCCTGCTTTCCCGCATGACCCATTTGTTGTTCCTGCCTGTCTGTCACCCAGACCCCCCCCCCCTTTTCTCTTTCTTTCTCTGTCGTCGGCCCCCGTCTCTCTTCTCTTGGGTCTGTCGGGGTCTTTTCTGTTGTTGGGCTGTCGGTTGTCATTCGTCAGTTGGTCTTCAGTCTTTTTGTCTGTCCCGTTGTCTGGGCTGTCTGTCTGTTTTGTTTTCTCCTTTTTCTCCTCTCTTTTCTCTCCTCTTCTCTCTCTCTCTCTCTCTCTTCTCTTTTTCCAAAATTTTCATTCGAAAATGAAAAGGGGCACAAGATGGGAAAAGTGATGTAACTGATGATAAATTTACCTTTTTTAAAAAAATTGAATCATTTCATTTTTTCGTTGCGATTCCGTCAAAGAACACGGGAAAAAGCCCCATTTGGTTTCCCCCAGTTGATGATCCCGTTAATTTTTTATTAGTTGAATCAAATTTTTGTCCTTGATCGGGAAATAAAAATACAAAAAAAAAAAAAAACAATGGGGGGTTCCCTTTTCATTTTTTTTTTTTTCTTTTTTTTTTTCCTTTTTTCCCCTTTGTTTTTTTTTTTTTTCTTTTTTTTTTTTTTTTTCTAACCGCAGTTAGTTGCATTTAAAACTCTATTTTTAAATTGGCGCGGTTTTTTTTCACATCAGATTTAGTTTTCCCTTTCCCCTTTTAAAAAGGGAAAATTGTTTGCCCGGCCTTTACCTTTTAAAAATTTCCCGGGAAAAAGAAAAGGGTTTGGGGTGGTTTTAGTGTTGAAAACCCTTTCCCGGGGCAACAAAGTTTTTTTACTTTGAAAGGATTGATGGGGGATTTATGCTCCTTTCCCCCTGGTTGGGTTTGGTTAAATTGCAGTTTATTGGCCTGTTTTTTTCCCTGAGGCTTCGTTGGGGGCTTTGGTGTTCTATGGGTTATCGTAAAATTCCCTTAGTGTGAGGTTTGTCTTTCCTGTGGTTTTTTTTACATGTCCGTTTAACCCCACCCCCGCCACCCGCCCTTTCCCAAATTTAAAATCCGTCTGTTTTGCTGTTCTCTGTCACCTTAGCCCCCCCCCCCCACCTGTCTGTCTGTCTGTCTCCCTCCCCCCCCCCTCCCTCTCTGGGCTTGGCAGATTTGGTTTGGTCCCCGGGTCCTGGTAGGAAACATTTAGGTTCTTTTAAAAAAGTAGGTTCGAAATAACCCCAAAACCCCCCAGACCATTTTGAAAAAGTTTAAAAAAGAAAATTAAATTGGGCCTACGTAGGAAGGGGGTTTCAGTTTAAGGAAAATTTTTTACGGCCCATTGTGGGGGGGAAGGAGAAGTTTCGTTGGTTTTTGGGGCCAGCGTTTTGGGGAAATTTTTTAAACTGTTTGGCCCCTTTGACCCTTTTTCCTTTTGGGAGGGGCAGTAAAATTGATTATTACACGAACACTTTAAATTTGGGGGGACGTAACTTCTCCTTCCTTTCCCCAAAAAGGCTCGTAATTAAATTTTAATTTAAAATGAACCCCCTAGCAGGTTTAGTTTAATTTTCTAATTATCCCCTCGCCCAAATTTTCCCGGAAAGGGAAAACTACGTTTGAGACTTTAGAGAAAGTAAGGATAGTGGCCAATAAACCTCACAGGCCGACATGTAATGCCACACACATTTTTTCACAAAAGTCCCTTTACATTTTCATTTGCTGTTCACCCTAGCCCTCAAGTACCCTTTTGGCTGAAAATTGGGAATTTTTCCCGTCCTTATGTATTTAAGAAAGCTTTTCATTTTTCCGCCCGTGCCCTTTTAATTTTTTCAATTAAAAATCCCCCTGGGGGGGCTGCACGGGAAACTTGCAGCTAGCCCGGGTAGCCCCTCTAGCACCCTTTCCCATCACGCGAAAAGTCAGTTTCCCCAGGTGCGGAGGTTTGGGGTGATGATGAAAAACTGGTTTGGTGACTGCCTAAAATCCCTAGTTGTGTAAAAAAAATTTTTCAAGTGTTTCCCCGGGGCCCCAAAATTTTATTCCTTTGCAAATGCCCCAATCTTGCGGGGTTTTGTATGTTCCGGTTTGTTGTTTTCCAAAACACTTTAAAATTGTAAAACGTTTACAAACAAAATCTTTACATACTTGTTTTAAAGAGTTTTAAAGGAACCCCTTTGTCCTGTAACTAAAGCTAAAACATGCAAGTTTTTTAAAAAACAGTTCTTTCCCAAAATAAATGATTGGTGGGAGATAAGCAAACTAAAAAAAACTAAAATCCCGTAATTTACATCCCAAAGTGACCTTATATCGGGTAAGGAAGGCCTTGTTCAAAAGCTCCTTTTCCCCAAGTTTGGCCCAAAAACTGGATGACTTTCCCCCTGAAATCCTTCACTGATGGGGGATGGCGGGGCCCAAAACGCCCGGCGCGGTTTATAGCACTGTGGCTTGGGCCAGCCTAAAAGTTTGGGAAGAAAGTTTGCTGCCTGCACAATTTTAGGCACATCCTGTGGGGGGATACTTTTCTTTGTGCGTACTGGGTTCACTTGACAATTTTGGTGTTGACATGCGCGTGTGTGGGGGCGCCAAGAATTTACGATTTGCGCGTGCCTGGTTGGAAAAAGCCTTCCTTCTGGGGCCCCCGTCCTGATACTTTGCATACCATCAGTTAAGGCGGGGGGAAGAAGGGGGTGGGTTCTCCCCTTTCGGGGTGGGGAGGGGGAGGTGGTGTCTCGTGTTGGTGCAGTTTCTGGGTTTTTGTGGTTTAGAGCCCCGTGGGCAGCAGAGGGCCCCCCGAGCACCCCCACTACCCCCATTTGCTCGCTCTCCTTCACCTTCCCCAAACGGGCCCTGATCGTGTTTAAAAAGGGGGGAAAAGGGATTTAAAATTTAAGGTTACTCCCAAGGGAGAGGGAAAATTTCATCTTCGCATAGGCGCTTGGGGCAGGTCTGTAAAAAACATTTGCGCTGGGTTTTTTGGTTGTTCAACCTTGAGGCAAAAGGGGGTCCCCTGTCCGGTTTTTAGGGAAAAAGTATCAATGCTTTGTTTAAAACCTTCTCTGTTCCCAAATTCCATTCGGCCTCCGGTTTATTTTCCCTTTACTCCTATCGGCTGTTGTTTTCCCTTTCCCGGAATTAAGCAGCACTTTAAACCCTACCCGGGTTTTCCAAAAACACCGTTCCATATCATCTGTGTCATCCAAAATTTCATGAATCGGAATGTTTTTTCCCCTATGGGTTGAAGATGAAAAGCAGTTGTGTTGTCCCATCATTTTCGGAATGTCGCCCTAAACCCATTTAGGAAACTTTTTAAAACAAAAAAAAGTGCCCTTAAGTTTCCCGATAGTTGATTTTGAAAAACTTTTTCTTCTGGGAGCCCTTCTCCCCCCGTTTTGAAGTTCAATGCCAACCCCCTCCCGGGTTTTTTTTGCATACGGGTAGGGTGCATCGGCTCTGTTTTGGGGATTTAAAATTTTAAGCGTCCCCAAGGGTTTTTGATCCCCAATTTTGTTTTTCCTTTTTGGGAAAAGGCGGGAAAAATAAGTGTCTGTCCAAAAAACCCCGCATTCCGCAAACCCGTGCTTTTTTTCCTCTTTCTCCCGCTGTTTTTTAATGAAATGGCCCATTCCCTCACCGCTGGAAAGGAAGCCACTTCTTTCCAATCACTCACCCCTATCCCTGTACTACTGTTCTTTCTTGACAGGGTGACAGGCAATTTGAAACCCCGGTTTCTACATTCTGGGGTTTTTAATTTACTGTCTTTACTCAGGGTTTAATGATGACTTCCCCGATTTGAATGCGAAAGAGGGGTTCTTGTACTGATTTTTGGGGGGTGGAAAGATTTAAAAAACCGGATCAGAAGTTTCACTGTTTTAAATTTCATTAGGGCACTTTTCATTCTCGCTCTGCAAACAAAAATGAATCATCCAAAATTAAAAAAAAGATTGGGGCGTTCCCCCCTTTTAAAGGGGGAAAAACAGGTTTTTAAAAGTTGGTGAAATTTTGTGGGCAAGTGCCGCCCTTTGGCAGAAGTTTTAAAATGGGCCCAAAATGGTCAACCCCCTCAAAATCTGAAAATTTTAGTTGGGTTTCCCCTTTGTTTATAATGGTGTTGCATCCTTAAGTCAATTAAAACCTTTAAGCCCTTTGGGGTTTAAATAGTTTAGAGCGTATGCAAGGGTTTTCCTTTTTTAAGTGTTTAAAAAACGATATCTTTGTTTTGGGTTTTTAAGGGTTTGGGAAAACATTTATGAGTTTTCCCTCTTTCTTCGGAAGAACCCAAAAATGGTGACACAAATTCTTGTTCAGCCTTTACCCTTTGGGAAAACACACCTTTTTTGGGAAAAATTTTGTATTTTTTGGTTTAATAAATTTCTTTTTGGGTCATTTTAACCCCGGGCGGGGAAATGTAAATCCCGTTGATTTGGGGCCCAAAATCACAAACAAATTTAAGGCCACGCCCTTTTTTACTGTTTCTAAAATTTTAGGGTCTTTTGTCAAATTTTTCCCTTATTTAACATATTGGTTTGCCTGCCCCCTTGAAAAAAATAAAGCCCCCTGGTTATTTCTCAGCGATTTAGGAGGGGTAGGTGTTCCCTGGGCCTCCAAAAAGTGACACAGCTCTAGGCTTTCTTTTTGGGGAAACTGTTTGGGTTTTTGTTCCCCGGGAATTTTTTTTGATGGCCGTAGGGGTTTCTGTCTCTGGCCTAAAAAAGGCCGTTTTTCTTTGTTTTGGGTTTCTGCCATGGTCTTTTACGTTTCCGGGTTTTATAACGACTTGGGGGCCCGCACCATGTGACAGTCTGTCCCGCTCTTTGAAATTTCCCTTTTGGAAGCAGTCAGATTTTCTCCAAAGAGTGCCGTTTTTGGGAACACCTTTTCATGCACCTCCCGTAGCTGTCTGGGGGATGGGGCGCAGGACCCGTCTGCGTTTTATGACAGCTCGTGGATTTCATGACCCAACAAAGGGAGAGATCAGCGTTTTTTTTTCCCGTGACAGAGGGTTTGGGTGTCTGCATCAGTTAACTTTTTTTTGCTTTATGGGTTTGAGTATAGCAAGAGTGTTCTGTGCCAGTGCTGCTGTGGCTTTGGGAATGGCCCTCTCGCACGGGAAACCTTTTTAAATCCGCCCGTTTGGCGTGGCTGGCAAATCCTTCCCCCTTTTGTATTCACTTTGGGCAAACCCGAAAACCCTTGGGGGGAGTTGTTGGGCGTTGGTTAATTTTTCAAGCCTTTCTTTAAAATTTTTTTTCAGAAAGCCCCGTCCAAAACTTTTATTAAATGAAACCCACCATTGAGTCAGCCACTTTGTCAGCTGTTTTCTTTTATTGTCCAAATCTTTTTCTATTTCCCTTTTAAAAGTCTAAACTTGACAATCAAGGGAAATTTTTTTTCCCAGGGACCATCATAGATTTTCCCTCTGCGATGACTCGAGTCCCCCATTTTTGCTCAGAGTGGGCCCTTAGCGTTTTCTTCCCCGGTGGTTTACCTTTCGTGCCCCCTGTACCGCCCCGGTCGGACCCTGAAAAGTTTTTTCCCTCCCCACAAAAAGAGGAATCGCGCCGTCTCTTAGTGGCCCGGGTGGGTGAGACGTGATTCCGGGTTTTTTCCGAAGTTTTGGCGGTCAACAGCTTGGAATAAACCTTAAATCTAAAAAATTTAGTCATCCATTTGCCCGGTTTCGGATTTAAGCTCTCGAAATTTACTTCCCCATTTAGGTGCGAAACCCCTTGCTCCTTTGCCCCCGAATGACTGGCCATGGGTTTGGGTTGGGTTTATCTTGGGAGTTAACCCCCACACGGCGGAATGGGGAAGCCCCAAAAAGCCACAGGCGAAAAGGAGAGTTGTTTTTACCCCACAAGGCCCAACCTTTATTAAGGGGATTTTCCCCACCCCAGGGGAATTAAGGTACGCCCCACACAGGGGGAAAGGGTTTTGAAACCCTTTTCTCCAAACTGTATGGTTTTTATTGCATTTCCCAAAAAGGCGTGGGCTTCTCTCAGAGAATGGTTTTTATTCCCCCAAATTATTCAAACCAATTATAAAGTAACCACTTTTTACGCTGCCAAGATTACCGTGAATGAAAAAAAAAAGGGGTTCATCACCCTTTAAGTTCTTGTGTATTTGCCCCTGGTTCCCTTCACTTGTACTTTTCGTTATCTTCATTTGAAGGGCTACCCTACATGCTCACCCCTCCCTTGCCTGCCCCCAAACCCCGCGTCCCAAATTTCCTGCAAACGCTGTTTCGCGCCAATACTCAAGTTGCTTCCCTTCCGGGGGCAATAAAGGGGCCAGTGTTTTTCCCCCTTATCTCCCCCCCCCCCCCCCCCCCCCCCCTTTTCCGGGTTTTTTTTTTTCCCCGCTTAAACACCTTTGTTGCCCGGTTCCAAATGGACCCTACTATTTGTAAACATTTGGGCCCGTCTGCACTAATCGATTGGTCTTTTCTGGGAAAATGTGTGATAAGGCTTTACTGTATATTAATTTTATTTCTTCCCTCCCATCCCAAAAGAAGCAGGGGTTTTTTTTTCTATTTTTCTTACGCATTCCGTTATTCCCTTTCCCGAGCAAGTATTTGAAATAATATGCCGTAAAAACTTTGTCCCCCATTTAATGTCACCTTGTTCGCCATGGGGATCGATTCATTAACCCCTTTATGAGATCGGCAGGGGGTGGTAAGTAAGGTGGGTGCTAGTTTGAAAAATAGTCCCTGTTGTCTTTCCCTTTCAAAGGGTGTATCGCACGCGGGGGCCCCCACAAAACAAAACCCCACAAACAACACACCACACCCACACACAAAACACCAACACACAACCCACACACCCCACACCCCCACACCCCACATTACCTTAAAAAGATGGGACCGGGATAAAATCGCCCCACTTTTCATTACAGAGGGTTTTGGGTCATTACTAGCTTTTTTCGAAACCCTTAAATTTCGTTTACGTTTTTTGATCAAACGGCTAATTTTTTCTTATCCCTGTTTTATGGGGGGTTAAAAAAAACCCAAAAAAAAACAAACAAACAAAAAAACAAAAAAAAAAAAAACAACACCGCCGATTTTTTATCTGCAGAGGGCTCCGAAAAAGCATTTTCCTGCTGTTTGTTTTTTTCATTTGATAAAAAAGAAAAGAAAAAAACCCCGGCCCCCCCCCCCCTTTCTTGTCATACAGTTCGATCGTCGATCCTCGGTTTCACAATACCAAAAAATGCCGGAATTTTCCAAGGGCACTTGAAATGGGTTGGAAGGTGGGGAGGGGTTGGGGATGAGTTTTTTAGTACCCTCACCCCAATTCCGTTGCTTCACTCTGCTTGTTATTGGGTCATTAATTGTTTCCCGGGCCCCCGATGGAGGATATTGGAAAAAGATAGTTTATTGATTCACGAAGAAACGAAAAAGGCCCAAGGGGGATGCACATCATTTGGGGGGCAATTATTCAGTTTTTAAAAAAAAATTTTCCCAAACACGGCTTGTGATGAATCATGAATTTTAAGTCCACTAAAAAAAAAATCCCAAAAATTTTTTTTTGTGTCAGTTTGCAATGACAGGTTGTCGGTTTGGGAAAAAACGAGCAGAACATCAAGAACAGGAAATTTGTAGCATGTAATCAGTTTTTCCGAAAGCTGTTCACTAGAATGCATTACTGCCGAAAATTTCACCCAGGTTCCAAAACTTTTCCTCATTTTTAACCCAAAAGAATCTTGTCGTGGAGGGGAAAAGGTTTTTTTTTTAAATTTTTTTTTTTTAAATTTTAGCCCGTAGAATTGTCAGCGGGAAATTTTTGGAAAACCCCTTTGAGCAACTTTTTCGTGTCCTGCTGAGACGGTATTGGCAGCGTTGAAAAAGACGGACGGAATTAACGGGGAAAAAAAAGTCAGCCCAAATCCTTGTGGAGAAGAAATGAAATTTCCCTTTTTGCTCTCCCCCAGGTTGGCCCGGAAGACGGCCCTGCAGGTGATCATTTTCGGGGGAAGGAAAAATCACACACCAGTGCCACTGGCATTTTTTACCCTTCCGCCTGTTTTCAAACGCAGTTTTTGGACACGTCGTCCCCTGATAAGGAACAAATCTGGTTCTTGTTCACTCCGACGGAAATGGGTTTTTCTGAGGGTCCCCCCTTGTGAAAAGTCCATTTGGGTTCTGCCTGGGGAAACCCGTCTTCGTTTAAAACCCCATTTTTCTTCAACCCCAGAGCAAAATCTCGAAGGGTTTTGAAGGGGCCTTGTATTTTTTTGGGCCCCCCCTGGTTGGGCATGAGTGAGGACCAAAAGAACTGTTGAAAATCATCAGCTGTTCCCCATTTCATTCATACATACATACAAAACCCTAAAATACATAAAATACATACATGCTTCATAATGATGCTGCAACATGCATTCATACATGCATACATAATTTCATAATACTTTCAACATACATACATACATAATACAAAACCAAAATAATACATGCATGCCTAAACCCTAATACATACAAAAACCCTTCATAATACATAACAACAAAACCTCATCATTCATACATTTTGGGCTGTCTGTTGGAAAACCGGGTATTTAAAAAAAAAAAAGCACTTCAGATTAAAAAGTTGAAACATCCACATGTTTTAATTTTGTTTGAGAAAGCATTTATTTGTCAAACTGGGTGAAAATAAAAGTTCATTCCAACGCTCTCTATTTAAAAAAAAAAAGATACTTTTCTGAAACAGACAAAGAGCGAAACAAACTGAAACAACTATTCCATTATTCCCAGCACTATTCTTTGTGGGGTCTTGGAACTATTTCCACAGGAGACTTTTCCCAACAAGTAGCTTGGGTGCCAATCACTTCCTAGCGTTCCTAGTTTTCGCCTCATTTTCCTTGTTAAAAAACAAAAGATCCAGCTGGCTTTCAACTGAACGTGAGCCCTATAGAATGTTCAGACCTGCAGAAGGTAGTGTCAGATTCGTTTCTGGAATTGCTGCCAACATCCTTTGTTTCCTGCTGGGGCCACATCTGGTTGAATTGAAAGAGCCCACAGAATTAGAGAATCGGCTCCGGTGACTCCTCAGGGACAATTGAGTCATCCCCTGCCAGAGAGGGCAGAAAGCTGGCAAGGGACTGGGTGTTGGGCTGGGTGAATGGGGCGACACGCTGCAGCTTGCTCAGGAAAGGGAGAGTAGTATGTGTGAGCACGCACTGTGTGTGTGTGTGTGTGTGTGTGTGTTGTGTGTGTGTGTGTGTGTGTGTGTGTGTGTGTGTGTGTGTGTGTTGTGTGGTGCGTGCGTGTGTGCGTGCGTGCGTGTGTGTGTGTGCGTATGCGTGTGTGTGTGTGTGTGTGTGTGTGGTGTGCGTGCGTGTGTGCGCATGCGCGCGCGCGCGCGTGCGCGCGCGCGCGTGTGTGGTGTTTTGAAGGAGAGGGGTGGAGGAGGTGCTTGAGGCATGAGTGAGATAAATAGAGGAGAAGAGAGGAGAGTGGGGGAGGGTGGCAGGAAAGAGAGACTTTGGGACGAAAAGTGTCCAATTTATGTTTATTGTTGTCAGAGAGAGAGAGAGAGAGAGAGAGAGAGAGAGAGAGAGAGAGAGAGAGAGGAGGAGAGAGAGAGAGAACACTATCAAAAGAAAACCCTGCTTCTCTGCAGTGAGTATGGAGAATGTACGACACTCTCAGGAAAATTGGATATATACATGACACGGACCTGCCTCACGCTTAGCCGCAGAAGATGAGGTTGGCAGACACAGCAGGCAGATGGTGCTGAACTCGCGCAATCGGAAAGATGAACGAAATAACAGAGCACCATGTTCGTAGGTTTGCTGGCGCTCCCTATCTCTTTCTCGCCATGTCTCTGTTCCCCGCTTATTCCCTTTCCCCACGTCCTCTGTACTCCCACTTAGGAAAAGAAGCCTTTTTTGATCTTTTGTTGTCTGGTATGAAGAAAGAAGCGATGGGAGGAAGAGGAATCTTGAAGCATGTGATCCATCTTCACGTACACAGACCCTGCAAGCTTAGCGTTGTTCACGCCATTGGTTGTTTAATGTTGTGATGATGAAGAACAGAAACGGAGAGAAAGAAGTGTGGAAGGAGGTGGTGGGGGCGGGGGGGGGGGGGGGGGGGGGGACACAGAGGCGTGGGCGGAAGGGAAGACAGATGGTGGTAATGGTAGTGAAAGTAGCAGTGGGAATCAGTTAAGGTCTTTGCTGACCCATAGAAAGATAAGGTCTTGAGCAATGTCCATGTTTGAGTATGTGAATACGTGTACAAATAGGAATGGTGTGAATCTGCCTAAGAAGACCAACGATAAAGAGAGAGAGAGGAGAGAGAGAGAGAGAGAGAGAGAGAGAGAGAGAGAGAGAGAGAGAGCATTATGCATGATGCGTGTGTGCGTGTGTGCGTGCGTGCATGCGTGTGCTTGTGTGTGTGTGTGTGTGTGTGTGTGTGTGTGTGTGTGTGTGTGTGTGTGTGTGTGTGTGTGTGTGTGTATGTGTGTGTGTGTGTGTGTGTGTGTGTGTGTGTGTGCGCGCGCGCGTGTGCGTGCATGCGCGCTTGTGTGTGTATGTGTATGTGTGTGTGTGTGTGTGTGTGTGTGTGTGTGTGTGTGTGTGTGTGTGTGTGTGTGTGTGTGTGTGTGTGTGTGTGTGCACGCGCGCTCGCGTTATGAATTAGATTTGGAAAACAGTACAACAGTTTTCGAACTGTCATTCAAAGAGAACACTAATTGCCATATGATTTTGTGAAAGTAATCCTGAGTGCGTAGGATCTGCTACCTGTGCAGGCCATCACACCACACCGAACCACTTCACACAGTGACCGTTATTTCATTTAAAAGGTACAACTACCATCCAGTTCATACAGCGGCATACCATAGCACAGCACAGCACAGCACAAGACATCACGCACACTAGGAGCATTATTCCCCTTGAAAAGTACTGTTACACCATTCAGTTAATACAACAGCATAACACAGCACAGCACAGCACAAGACATCACGTACACTATGACCATTAATCCCGTTAAAAGTACTGTTACACCATTCCGTAAATACAACAGCTTAACATAGCACACCACACCACACCACACCACACTATCCACACCACACTAACCACACAATGACCATCATTCCAGTCAAAAAGTACTGTTACCATTCAGTGATCACGACAATACAGCATAGCACAGAAAAGCACGGCACTGCACGGCACACCACTATTACGCTATACCATGCCTCACAATAACCATTATTCAATTCAGACACAGCAGGCGGGAGAACAGATCAATGCCCACCGGAATCCCAGAACGCCATAAAATCCCCCATTCGGAATCGGTGAAATGGAATGAAGAGAACCAAGCCTTTCTCTGTCATTCACGCCTGTGGTCTAATTGCACAGGTCCTTTGGAGGCCCCATACGAGGAAATCACTCCATGCTGGCTGTTTTACCACACATGACTGAGGCTCTAGAGAAAGGTATTCTATCCAATCTGCATGCAGACATCTGGCCAGTTCTTCAATCGTTGTACGTTCTAGGACGGTCGTTAGGAGGGTTTAATTTTTTTAAAATCCCTGATGACATCAGGCATTTGAACGTCTTCACAAGATTGCCAATACTCATAAGTGCATCTACCAATACCAGTCTACGGCAAGGGTGAAAAAAGGAAAAGCTGTCAGCAGGAAGGATAGTTACTAAGTGTAATGTGGAACCGAAGTTTGCCTTTAATAATGACAATCTGATATTCTGGCATTGAACGACAGGCTTTCAGTGACAATTTACAACAGTACGGCTGAAGGACAAATTGTCAGAAAAATGACAATCTACAACTTTGATATTGATCCACATAATTATTGTCTGTAACATGACAATCTATTATAGTGGTGTTCCGCTCCAGATTATCGCAATGATATTCCACAGAGGTGCTGAATCTCAGATCGTAGGTAACAGTGGCAAACTGCCAGAGACGTGCTCAGAGTTTACATTGTCAAGAAGCCAGTATCAAGACAGCAGCTTTCAATGTTGAAGCTCCTATTTACGACCGTTTAGCTTTCAATGTTGAAGCTCCTATTTACCCCCGTTTAGCTTTCGATGTTGAAGCTCCTATTTACGACCGTTTAGCTTTCGATGTTGAAGCTCCTATTTACGACCGTTTAACTTTCGATGTTGAGCTCCTATTTACGACCGTTTAGCTTTCGATGTTGATGCTCCTATTTACGACCGTTTAGCTTTCGATGTTGAAGCTCCTATTTACGACGTGAGCGTTCGATGTTGAAGCTCCTATTACGACCGTGAGCTTTCGATGTGAAGCTCCTATTACGACCGTTGAGCTTTCAATGTTGAAGTCCTATTTACGACGGTTGAGCTTTCAATGTTGAAGCTCCTATTTACGACCGTTGAGCTTTCAATGTGAAGCTCCTATTTATGACCGTTTAGCTTTCGATGTTGAAGCTCCTATTTACGACCATTTAGCTTTCGATGTTGAAGCTCCTATTTACGACCGTTTAGCTTTCGATGTTGAAGCCCTATTACGACCGTTAGCTTTCGATGTTGAAGCCCTATTTACGGCCGTTTAGCTTTCAATGTTGAAGCTCCTATTTACGACCGTTTAGCTTTCAATGTTGAAGCTCCTATTTACGACCGTTTAGCTTTCAATGTTAAGCTCCTATTTACGACCGTTTAGCTTTCAATGTTAAAGCTCCTATTTACGACCGTTTAGCTTCAATGTTGAAGCTCCTATTACGACCGTTTAGCTTTCAATGTTGAAGCTCCTATTTACGACCGTTTAGCTTTCAATGTTGAAGCTCCTATTTACGACCGTTTAGCTTTCAATGTTGAAGCTCCTATTTACGACCGTTTAGCTTTCAATGTTGAAGCTCCTATTTACGACCGTTTAGCTTTCAATGTTGAAGCTCCTATTTACGACCGTTTAGCTTTCAATGTTGAGCTCCTATTTACAACCGTTTAGCTTTCAATGTTGAAGCTCCTATTACGACCGTTTAGCTTTCAATGTTGAAGCTCCTATTTACGACCGTTTAGCTTTCAATGTTGAAGCTCCTATTTACGACCGTTTAGCTTTCAATGTTGAAGCTCCTATTTACGACCGTTTAGCTTTCAATGTTGAAGCTCCTATTGACGACCGTTTAGTTTTCGATGTTGAAGTTCCTATTGACGACCGTTTAGCTTTCGATGTGGAAGCTCCTATTGAGGACCGTTTAGCTTTCGATGTGGAAGCTCCTATTTACGACCGTTTAGCTTTCGATGTGGAAGCTCCTATTTACGACCGTTTAGCTTTCGATGTGGAAGCTCCTATTTACGACCGTTTAGCTTTCGATGTGGAAGCTCCTATTTACGACCGTTTAGCTTTCGATGTGGAAGCTCCTATTTACAACCGTTTAGCTTTCGATGTTGAAGCTCCTATTTACGACCGTTTAGCT
>CM031595.1:80515671-80517406 GCA_018398815.1 Conus ventricosus | reverse complement strand
CTCCACAGCACTGAATCCGCAGTCAAAAATTTTCAGTTTCTTAATGTATTCAGATGAAAAAAAGTCAATACTTAATCAAAGTAACAGATAATTATGGATCATTCTACAGTAATCGCTAATCGTCAGATATATATGACAATGTGAAAACACTACATGTTATAAGCTTAGAATTGTTCACTGGTTCTTATCGTCGTAATCGGGAAGCTGCTTGACGAGGAAAACAAAATCCTTCCTTTGTTCATATGCTTCGACTAAAAACTTTGCAGGCGATTGATAGCATCTCCATTTGCTGATGAAATCATTCGAACTACGTTATGTCTTTTCATATTATTTTGCTGAAAAACGATTGATGTCAAACGTAAACTTCATATTCCTTGAGAGAATTAGTGAGTGAGTGTGTTTGTGTTCCCTAGCATCTTCGGGTGTTTCTTTTTCTTCATATGCTTCGACTAAAAACTTTCCTGTGCGTGCCTGTACCCATCGTCAACACAGCGCAGGCCTCCAAGGGTGGTACAGGACTGCTCTAAAGGCAGGTGAAGACAGTGCTTCTCTGGGTCCTCCCCAGCACCTTCGGGTGTTTCTTTTTCTTCTTTACCTTAACTAGGCTGACCCTGGAGAAAGGTCCAGTGAGGGTGAGGAAAGACCCACTGACCACAGGGAAAGTCCTGTTGACAGTGGGAAAGACTACAACTTTGGATTCTCTCTTGAGGGCACATAAGACCGTATGGCGAAAGCTTGGCTGTGTCTGGAGTGGCACTGTCTTCATCTGTCCGTGGGCAGGGGTGGTTGGGTCTGTGGGGTGTGCTCGGCAGCTGGAGGGGGGTGTTTTTCGCCGGTGGGCTCTGCAGTCATGAAATACGGGCTGGTACAACCCAGGGGGATGCTACTTTAAGGCTGTTATGAGCTGCATCCTGTAGTCCTAATTACCTCTGTTCAGGAGCAGCTATGTCCCTTGATATCTTAATGGAGTGTCCTGTGCGTGCCTGTACCCATCGTCCCAAAACAGCGCAGGCCTCCAAGGTGGTACAGGACTGCTCTAAAGGCAGGTGAAGACAGTGCTTCTCTGGGTCCTCCCCCAGCACCTTCGGGTGTTTCTTTTCTTCATATGCTTCGACTAAAAACTTTGCAGGCGATTTGATAGTATCTCCATTTGCTGATGAAATCATTCGAACTACGTTATGTCTTTTCATATTATTTTGCTGAAAAAAAGATTGATGTCAAACGTGAACTTCATATTCCCTGAGAGAATTAGTGAGTGAGTGTGTTTGTGTGTATTGTTTTGGTATGTGAGTGAGGGTGAGGGAGTGTGAGTGGAGGGAGGAGGTGGTATAGGGGAGGGTAGTGGAGGTGAGGGGTCCATTTGTTTGGCTCTCATGTACGCAAATGCTGCAGCCTACAAGCGCGCGCCACACGTGTGGTGTGTGGTGTGTGTGTGTGTGTGTGTGTGTGTGCGCGCGCGCCGCGCGCGCGCGGTGTGTGTGTGTGTGTGTGTGTGTGTGTGTGTGGTGTGTGTGTGTGTGTGTGTTGTGTGTGTGTGTGTTTGAATAATCACAATTGCAACAGCTATGGGAGTTTGTCACCTGATTCTGTTCCACGCTTCTAGGTCCTGAGAATCAAACTATGGTAAGATCAAGATAAAAAGTTTGGTGATATATCCTCAATATGTTTCGTTTTCATAAGGCCTGAAGCCGACAGCTCACGTGTTCAGAACTGGGACAGGTCCCATGCAGTTTGC
>CM031595.1:80498171-80500671 GCA_018398815.1 Conus ventricosus | reverse complement strand
AGTCCAGGGTCTATATATAGGCTGTTTTCGTCAGCCCTCTGTCTCTCCATGGTCTGTGGGACCTGGAACGTGGCACAGAAAGACACGTGAAGCTGCCAGACCAACCTCCACACACTTGGCTTCAAGTCAGACATCATCATCTGCTGGTAGGACACGATCACCACCATTGAAACAGCTTCAAAGACATGAAATCCAGCACGCCATGTTCACTCTGTTGCAACTGTTATATCTCTAAACAGAAAAGGTTTATTGCAAGTGAATGAAACCGTTCAATGCAGTTTCTGTCGTTACAGCCCCATCCCTGAAGCTCAATTTGAATGTCCAGTGCTGGTCAGTACATCTTACATGTTAATGCAGCATCCCAACTCATAAAAGTCCGCCCTACCCCCCCCCCCTCCCCCCTTGCATTGCCCCTCCCACATCAACCACGTTAAAAAAAGAAGCCCAATTCAGACTAATACAGCAGCCCCTACACAAGCACACAAACCTGTCAAGAGTCACAAAAGCCCTTATAAAGGCCAAGTCGTCTGTCATTACGTCCTACACTCCTCATCGACACAACAGGCCTGTGGGGAAACATTGCCGATGGATTCCAGAGTCCCCCACATCTGCAGGCGTAATGCTGGCCAGTTGAAGCCTGTCATTTTATTACGTAAATCACCACTTAGAATGCAGGGTAGTGGCCTTGAGGGGCCAGCCCTGTCCATGTTTATTTTCAGAGGTAATGACAATTATCTTGCTTCGGCTGCTTTCTCCTGCGGCAGTCTGTCCACACCGACCGCGTTGAAAGACCGGGTTACTCAGTTCTGGCTGGGCTTTGATTATGACCGGGTAACTCTCTCTCTCTCTCTCTCTCTCTCTCTCTCTCTCTCTCTCTCTCTCTCTCTCTCTCTCTCTCTCTCTCTCACCTTACAAAATTTGTGTGAAATTTTTTTTCTCCTGCAAATGATGTTGCTGGCATTCTTTTTTTATATTAATGCTGACAGATTAAAGTACTTAACCACTAACTTAGTGTGGTTACATTCATATTCCTACACGCACACAAACTGAAGATGCCATGGCACCGGTCATAATCAGACTAACACATCCAATACATTCACAGATCAGACATATTTTGTCAATGGTTCCATCATCCTGACTTCTGTTTATCATTCGTTTTGGTGTGACGACGTTTGTGTCTAATTTGTTCTGTCAGTTCATGTGTATGCACTCGACGTCTTCTTTGCCCAACTTAGCAGAAGAACGATAGCGTACATAATTTAGTCCACAAGCAATGATACGTCCTTGACTAAACTACAACTGAAACGGATGATGCAATGTCTGCAGATAATTCTTTTGTGTAGTTTCTCTTATAGCTTAAAAGATGTCATGCATTTTGATCAATGTACTATTTGCTTGTGAGTTACTATTCGACCTTTCCCAGTACAAAGACAAAGCTGATAAATATTTTATTTATTAGGTAGGTTTGAAAACAAACGTAATCAACCTGTAACTAATGATTCAAACTGATTCCCTCTGTCTCATTTTGCTTCCATTCCTCATCTCTATCACACTCACTCTCCTATACCTCTGCCTGAGCTGTTCTTCCGTTGAATCTTTGAAAGTCAGGAAATGTTAGGATAAGGAAAAAGTGTAACTTGAGGGTCCTACCTCTACAACAAAAGGCGATGCAATTTCTGACATGACGTTTATGCATATGTTTTCGTATTCATGTTTCTGTAATGGCATGACAGGTATGTCCTTGTGTCTGTGGATCGTCGTATCAATTTGTCCCTGTCTATTTCCTATGCAACGCTTTGCTGTTGGTCATCTTTGATAACAGATGTGATTTCGCTGGTATTAAAGTCGAAACATCAAACAAAATAATGACCCCAAAAAGTGCAGAAAAGACGTTTAATGACATTGAATCTGGCTGATGTAAAAATGAAAACATCAAGAAAATAACGACGAAAAAAGTGCAGATACAGGGCATGGGCGCACGGCAACACACATTTACTGCAGAAAATTATCTACGGGAGATAAACCAACATAAGGGGATATAACTCCAACATGGAGACAGTCCCGTAGTCCATCGATCCTGCGAAGATTCCTGTTCATTTCCATCTAAACCGCAGCCAGGTGCAGTAACCTCTTCGACAATTCCTACCAAAAAAAGTAGATGGAAAGGAGACACCGATCCCTGTTGAACATATCTCATTCTGCTCTACTTTTTCAGTAATACAAACACGCCCATTGGGCATTACGGAACGCAGTGGCACAATGCCAGAGGTATTCCACTCTCTGCAAACGTAACGCTGGGCCATTTGAAACCTGTTTCATTAGCGTAAATCACTGCTTAGAATGAAGCGTGGCTCCTTGGGGTCCAAACCGTCGTGTGGGGGTGTCCAAGATAATGATGGGCCGTGCTGATGGGTCCACTGGTGTAGTTCTTCCAGTTTTGTGGGTGTTGTGATTTCAGTGACGGACTTTCTTTTTTTTTTTTTTTTTTTCAAAACGCACC
>CM031595.1:80480671-80483171 GCA_018398815.1 Conus ventricosus | reverse complement strand
CTCTCTCTCTCTCTCTCTCTCTCTCTCTCTCTCTCTCTCTCTCTCTCTCTCTCTCTCTCTCTCTCTCTCTCTCGCTCCTCTCTCTCTCTCTCTCTCTCTCTCTCTCTCTCTCTCTCTCTCTCTCTCTCTCTCTAGTATCAGCTTCGTTGAGATTCACTCCTGCATAACGTTTTTTTGCACAGTGAGTAGGCCTTGAGGAAATGGAATTTCGATGTATCTAACCACTTATTCATCCGCACCTAAAAAAATATGCACGTCGGCACAATGTCTCCCTGACGGGTTTCCAGCCGTATGAAATACTCTCTAGTTGGGCTGGACCATGAGTGGGACATTTTGGCAACCAAAGTCGTTGGAATTCTTATGACAGTTAGCCCTTCAACAACACAGACACAGACTGTGACAGTCTGAATGTGTACCCTCCTTGAGAATTTCAGAGGATGGCAGGGCAGCACGAATCTCATTGATGGGTCGTGTTTATACTAATCTGACTCTTCCCTACTCTCACTACCTTTTTTGTCATCCTGCTGGACATACAAACCCTCTCATCCCACCTCCCACTACTACTTCCTCCGACTTTCCCCTCCACCTATTCCAATTCCTATTCACCCCTTCTCATAATTAGTCAACTAACATGCTAATTTCTGTCTCATACACTGATGTGTTCTCATGAGGGGTTGAGTGGGGAGGGCACAGCGACAGCGTGCTTCTCTAGAACATTTTTGGATAATAATAAAAATTTTGATTGTGTGGAGAATGTGTGTACAGTTGCGTCCAACCAATTGATTTTCATGTCACTGCAGAATCTGTCATCAGCTTGCCTCTCAGTCCTCTTCATTCAGCGTATCATCTGTTCAACGTGTACTGATGTTTTCTTGATGCTGACATGGACCCTTTCGATTAGGCAAACTGCTTGGCCAATGTACATACACACGTAAAATATGTTCTTGTGATAGCAACATTGTGTGATTGCTTACACAGGCCGTGTCTTTATATACATGTGCATGTTTCCATAATTATGTGCATGCAACGTGAACACCCACGCGTAAAAGGGTGAGGGTGATGCACGCATGAACGTATTTGCAGAATAGTAGTTAAGAAATTGACAATTTATTCAAAGTGTGAACGGGCTTTTGTTGAGAAAATAAAGAAATGGGTAAAATTTAACAAAATAGAATTCAAAATACAAGTCAGTATTAAAGACACGAGTATGTAAGTAAACTTATCTCACGATGCATGCGTACATGCCCTCCTGTCACCTGTACACGCATTGTAACCACAAATGCCATATAGACACTCAGTAGCGGATACAACCATTTCAGTAGTTTCGGACCCTCTGACAGCCTTTCCCACTCTCCCTCACTGGCTTCCAGTCCAAAGCTTTCACGGTAATAGGGATTTGCACCTCCTCAATCTGCAAACAAGCCATTCTCCTCTCTCCTCACTGGCTTCCAGTGCAAAGCTTTCACGGTAATAAGGATTTGCACCTCCCTCAATCTGCAAACAAGCCATTCTCCTCCCTCAATCTGCAAACAAGCCATTCTCCTCCCTCAATCTGCAAACAAGCCATTCTCCTCCCTCAATCTGCAAACAAGCCATTCTCCTCCCTCAATCTGCAAACAAGCCATTCTCCTCCCTCAATCTGCAAACAAGCCATTCTCCTCCCTCAATCTGCAAACAAGCCATTCTCCTCCCTCAATCTGCAAACAAGCCATTCTCCTCCCTCAATCTGCAAACAAGCCATTCTCCTCCCCCAATCTGCAAACAAGCCATTCTCCTCCCTCAATCTGCAAACAAGCCATTCTCCTCCCTCAATCTGCAAACAAGCCATTCTCCTCCCTCAATCTGCAAACAAGCCATTCTCCTCCCTCAATCTGCAAACAAGCCATTCTCCTCCCTCAATCTGCAAACAAGCCATTCTCCTCCCTCAATCTGCAAACAAGCCATTCTCCTCCCTCAATCTGCAAACAAGCCATTCTCCTCCCTCAATCTGCAAACAAGCCATTCTCCTCCCTCAATCTGCAAACAAGCCATTCTCCTCCCTCAATCTGCAAACAAGCCATTCTCCTCCCTCAATCTGCAAACAAGCATTCTCCTCCCTCAATCTGCAAACAAGCCATTCTCCTCCCCCAATCTGCAAACAAGCCATTCTCCTCCCTCAATCTGCAAACAAGCCATTCTCCTCCCTCAATCTGCAAACAAGCCATTCTCCTCCCTCAATCTGCAAACAAGCCATTCTCCTCCCTCAATCTGCAAACAAGCCATTCTCCTCCCTCAATCTGCAAACAAGCCATTCTCCTCCCTCAATCTGCAAACAAGCCATTCTCCTCCCTCAATCTGCAAACAAGCCATTCTCCTCCCTCAATCTGCAAACAAGCCATTCTCCTCCCCCAATCTGCAAACAAGCCATTCTCCTCCCTCAATCTGCAAACAAGCCATTCTCCTCCCTCAATCTGCAAACAAGCCATTCTCCTCCCTCAATCTGCAAACAAGCCATTCTCCT
>CM031595.1:80465671-80468171 GCA_018398815.1 Conus ventricosus | reverse complement strand
GTTGTGTGTGTGTGTGGTGTGTGTGTGTGTGTGTGTGCGCGTGCGTGCGTGCGTGCGTGTGTGTGTGGTGTGTGTGTGTGTGTGTGTGTGTGTGTGTGTGTGTGTGTGGTGTGTGTGTGTGTGTGTGTGTGTGTGTGTGTGTGTGTGTGTGTGTAGGAATTCATGGTTAATTGATACAACATCTATTCGTTTTAAAGTCTTCACTTCACAACCAGTAAAAAATATCCAGCTGCAACAGAAGCACCAAACTGATCACCTAACTGAACAGCCGAACCAGCCAACAAATAAACTAAGGGAATAATCATCTTAAACGTCAAGTTCAGTGCTGGTCTTCCTGACTTGCCTTTCCACAACAGTACAGCCTACGTTCATTGTCACGGATAGAAAGTGTCTTGGTGAGCCTACACTTACCACTCATGACTGAAATTCTCCCGACAAAGGCTATCATCATCCAGCCATCACTATTGTCATGAAACCTTTTGTCAAGGGAATATCTTCTGGTATGACCAGACAAGGTAGACAACCGCAAATGGGAGACAGATGGCAAAGGGTAAAGACATGGAACAGCCGGCTAGTTTGTGTCTTGCTCTGTATCATGCTAACGCAGCGTTATCACGACAGCGGCACTGATGAAACAAAGAGAGTTACATGGCATTGCAGTGTGTGATAGCCAACCTGTCTGAAAGTCTAAGTATCTCAGGGCGCCTCCAGATGGAGACTTTGGTCTGACACGGTCACCGGCATTCGGTGATCTACTATCCACACGGCAATGTTCTGTTCCTCGTTTTGTTGAATCATTGGAGTTAGATTACAATTATTGTCGTCTGAGGGAAGTGTGCACGTGTGTGTGTGTGTGTGTGTGTGTGTGTGTGTGTGTGTGTGTGTGTGTGTGTGTGTGTGTGTGTGTGTCCGTGCGTGCGTGCGTGCGTGCGTGCGTGCATGCACGTTGTGTATGTGTATGTGTATGTCTCTCTCTCTCTCTCTCTCTCTCTCTCTCTTCTCTCTCTCTCTCTCTCTCTCTCTCTCTCTCTCTCAGTGTAACACACAAAATTAGTGATCGGCTATGTTCAATCAATTTAAATCATCAAAAGTTCATTTTAGGACAAGCTCATCTATCACATTCTATTGAATGCATAGTCATAACTACTGGGAATAAATATGTAGGAACACTCACGAAATCGATAAAACAGTATGAAATTGATTAACAGCGACGTTTTCGGATGTTTTATAAATTCAATTTCCCAGCAATCTGTGTCTTTTTGGCTTGCTGGAAGGACTAACATCTTGAGGTTTAGGGTCTTGACTAAATATTTGCCTTTCGGTATGATCCACTGGCATTTTATATTTTCAACATATTATGAAATGTGAACTGTACCTACCCGGTCTCCCACGCACAAGAGCCAGCGTGTTCGTACACTAATATTTAAGAATTTTGACTTCACATTTAAAGCTTTAGCATAGACTGAACGTCAAACACAGCAAAAATGAAACGGTAACAGTTATTTCCTAGCATTTATAAAGCATTATAACATTTTAATTCAGTGGACACGTTTTGCCTATCATTGAAAAGTGATCAAAAAGAAAGAGGCGGTGATTCTTCCGAGAAAGTATGAACGCTGTGTAATCACATTGACTGACAGTATCTGATTCGCTATAATCGTAAAACAATCTTTCACTCAATACAGGTGCTAACCGTTCTTTTAAACAATACACTGCTTTGTGAAAATTGACACGGAGACCAACTTTATCACATGTATTCTTCAAGAAAAGTTGATATTGTGACATCTCATCAGATATAACATTTGGGCTTCAAATCGTATAATATGTACATACTCAGCGGTACCAAGATTAATCATTTTGTCTGATTTTAGTGTGACCATTTGTTATATGCTGAGCTAAAGTAACAGAAGTGTTCGTGGTTTGTAAGAAAATGTTGTGTTGATGTAGCATTTCGCAGTTTTTTTTTCTTCCAGGAATAGTTTCCGCTATCATTTATTGTTATTATTAAGATATTTCTGAGAAAGGATTTCTTCTAATCTTGCAAACGTTTATTTTGCATAAACGGAAACATAAATTAATTTGTGATTCTATGATTTATTTCTACCCTTTCCTTCTTTTCCTACTGTTTCGCACAATTCGGGTTGCGTGTGTGTGTGTGTGTTGTGTTTGTGTGTGTGTGTGTGTGTGTGTTGTGTTGTTGTGTGTGTGTGTGTGTGTGTACGTGTATGTGTGTGTTGTGTGTGTGTACGTGTATTGATGTTGTGTGTGTGTTGTGTGTGTGTGTGTGTGTGTGTGTGTGTGTGTGTTGTGTTAGGTTTGTTCTCCGTTTATCTTGTTTTGTGTTTTCCCGACCTTTTCTCCACTTATTTTTCTGTCAACAATCCAACGGTCTAAAAAGACGTTTTCCACTTCCCACACTCCAATTGTCACCAAAATAACGAGACACCTACTGAACAGAAACGGTATCAGTTTGGACGGCCTAAATGCAAATTGTCAGATG
>CM031595.1:80458171-80460671 GCA_018398815.1 Conus ventricosus | reverse complement strand
TTCCCTTCCTCCCCCTTTCACTCATGGGGAATATCAGGTTAGAACAGGCATTCTGATGTGTCAAATTTGAAAACAGACACCATCAATTTTAGTTGCTTTCTAGCTGCTTTTCCCTTTCGCAGGATTTGGTGACTCAATCCTAATCTTGTCACGCCAAAGGTTATTGTTCCTTCTCCTTCATCATCCACAAGCTCTTTCATTCAGTACTTACACCCTTCACAACAACCTCTGCTATGCCTGCAATGGAGTGGAAGAATCTGTCCCACACAGAGGGGGAAAAGATCAACAATGTCTCCCAGTTGTTCGTATGTATTCTTTGTTATATATCAACACATTTTATTGTTGTCATTTCGTCCTACTTCCCGCTAACTCGTTGTTCAGAAAAGCTCGTGGGTTGTGTTTTTCTTCTGTGCCGATGGGAATATTACCTTTACTATAACTGATGTGTCTGTTAGGTAGCATGGTGACGGAAAGATCAGCTTGCTATAAGTGATGTGTCTGTGAGGCCATGGTGATGGGAACACCACGATAGTAAAAGGGATGCGTGTCGCAGATACCATGATGATGGGAACATCACTGTAGTTCAGATAAAATGTCTGGTAGACGTCACGGGGATGGGAACATCCCTGTATCACACGTAATGAGTCTGTAAGATATATCGATGATGGGAGCGGCACTGTATGATACATGAGGTGTCTGTTAGATACAATTATGATAGGAACGATACAGCAATATGGAACTGTCTCGCAGATACCATCATGATGTGAATATCGCTGCATTGTGAAGGCATGGTACCTAGTAATACCATATTGATGGGAACATCATTGTACTACAACGATATTGGGAACACCACCATGTTATAAACATGATGTTAGATATAATGATGTTGGGAACCTAAGTGTATAATGGACATATGTCTGCTAGATATCACTGATGATGGGTACATCACTGTGTTATAAGAGATGTGTCTGTTAGATTTCGTGGTGATGGGTACACCGTTGCATTATGGATGTGTCTGTTAAATATAGTGGTGGTGGAAACGCCAGTGTATTACAAAAGATGTGTCTGTTCAAATACCATGGTGATGGGAATACCACTGTGTCAAATGAGAGATGTATCTGTCAGGAATCATGATGATGAGAACATCACTGTGTCATAAATGATTTGTTCGTTAGATGGAACCATCACTGTATCGTAAATTATGTGTATGGTAGGTACAATAGCGATAGGAACACAACTACATCACACACAATGTTTCTGTTAGAGAAAGTGATAACGGTAGCCCAGACGAAATAAACAAATCCCTCCATTCTTCACTGCCAAGAAGGGCAATGCACTCTTTGTACTCTCCTACCCATGGGCCTGTTTCAAGTTCAAGGACTGACGACGATTAGTAAGGGAATAAAAGAAAGAAAGAAAGCCAAAACTTAAGAAGAGGGAGCAGGAAATATCAATGAAGGGGAAGAAAGGGAAAGAAAGGTAAAGAAGGTTGTTAACTGAAAGAACTTCGCAGTCCAAACAGTAAAAAATGATCTACAGCAGGAAAACGAGAGGGCCAAGGGAATCGCAGGCTGGAGGTTTCGAAGTCACGATGATATAGCTTACTTTGCTATCTGGCAACGTGCGTTCTCCACGCCCCACAACGCAATGTGACCTTCGTGTCCCTACCAATGTTATGTCACAGATTGCTCCGGGTGTTAAAGATGTTGCTGTTTCCTGCAGAAGTGATAAGAGAAACCGCGCGGCCTTCAACATAAATTCCCCCCTTCCTCCCCTCCCACCGCCACCCCGCCACCCAAACAACTCTCCTGCTTCCTTACATCATATGTCTGTTTATCTGGCCCTCAGTTCGTCAGGGTTTACAATCCCACACAGTCGGGCATCAAAAGCAGCCCTTCGGGATACGCGAGGAAATAGAATGGAATATAATATCTTCGTTTCTGGTATGCCCATCAAGCGTCAGTAAGATGGCACAAGAATGATAAAAACAAGAGGGGCCCATGGGATGAATACAGCCAGCGGTAGAAGAAAGCATTGGATTCGAGGGGAAGGAGAGAGAGAGAGAGGAGAGAGAGAGAGAGAGAGGAGAGAAGAGAGAGAGAGAGAGAGGAGAGAGAGAGAGAGAGAGAGAGAGAGAAATGTAGATTATTTCCAAGAACAACACTTGAAGACAAGCACAGAAAGTATGTGTGGGACAGTCCGCACTAACAGACGGCCTGGCCAATTCCCACAGGAATATATGCTGCTCACTCGTTTCCACACTATCACTCCCTTCATTCTCCTTTCCCTTCTCTCCTGTCACGACCCCGTCTCGTCTCACTCCGAGCAAGATAGTTCGCCCGTAGGGCGTACAGTCTTTGCTCCGAGCAGTAACCGTCTAAAAGGTCCTGACCTTAATTAATCTCCCTGCGAGTTACGCAATGGCCACTGTGCGCCTCTCTGGGTGAAAAGCTGATCCAGCCGGAATAGCTCAGTTGGTAGAGCGCCTGACTCGTATCTT
>CM031595.1:80448171-80453171 GCA_018398815.1 Conus ventricosus | reverse complement strand
TACACAATACACAACCACAACAAAGACACCAGCACACATACTCATCACGTCACACACACCGATGGCCACAACACACACACACACACACAACACACCACACACACACACACACACACACACAACACACACACACACACACCCGAACAACGAACGAACGACGACGGAAGGGGGGGGGGGGGGGGGGGGGGCGCGAACGTAACGAACGAACGAACGCACGCACCGCGAACGCCACAGCACGCACCCCCCCCCCCCCCCCCCTTCCCTTCCACACAAACACATTCTTTTTATCCTTTGGCATGTTTCGTTTTTTGTTTGTGTTTGGGTCTTGGGGTTTTTCCCCTTGAGATCACATAAAAAACAAAACAAACAAAGAAACCCCTTGATGGCGACCGGGGAGATAAGACAACAAAACCCAAACGCTTAAGCGGCCCCTCAACACAAAAACGGCTAGAAAATAAAACCAACGAACCAAACTAATAAACAAACTCCAGAAATGATCAATGAACCAAGACAGAGAAAGGAGGATGGGGTGGGAGGAATGTTTGATAACAAACTTGGGTGAGGTTTGATAATATCTTCTTCGAAAACATGAGGGGGGGGGGGGGGGGGGGGGGGGAGGGGGGGGGGGGGGGGGGGGGGGGGGGGGGGGGGGGGGGGGGGGGGGGGGGGGGGGGGGGGGGGGGGGGGGGGGGGGGGGGGGGGGGGGGGGGGGGGGGGGGGGGGGGGGGGGGGGGGGGGGGGGGGGGGGGGGGGGGGGGGGGGGGGGGGGGGGGGGGGGGGGGGGGGGGGGGGGGGTGGGGTGGGGGGGGGGGGGGGGGGGGGGGGGGGGGGGGGGGGGGTGGGGGGGGGGGGGGGGGGGGGGGGGGGGGGGGGGGGGGGGGGGGGGGGGGGGGGGGGGGGGGGTGGGGGGGGAGGGGGGGGGGGGGGTGGGGGGGGGGGGGGGGGGGGGGGGGGGGGGGGGGGGGGGGGGGGGGGGGGGGGGGGGGGGGGGGGGGGGGGGGGGGGGGGGGGGGGGGGGGGGGGGGGGGAAAGACTAGGCGAATGATAAGAGGCTCAGCCCTTGCAGGCGAACTGTTACCCCTTAAAAAGATTGGGGGCGAACATTTTCTTGACAGTTGATCACAAATTCCACTTAAGCACTGTTTTTGGTGGGCATGCGCCTTTTCTTGGGATTTTTTATGTGCCACAACAAAACGTTGGGATTTTCTTTCCCGTTAGGACTTGTTTTGTATCTGACTAGGTAGTTACAATCGGTGGAGGGGAATATAAAGGTCTTTCCTGAAGCCAACGCGACTTTTTTGTTTCGGTTTTAAACATGTATTAGGGGGGATGAATGGCGAGAGGGTATTTACAGAGAAGAGAGCGAGAGAGAGGAAGAGATGAGAGAGAGAGAGAGAGAAGAGAGAAGAGAAGACCAAGACAGAGAACAGAGACGACCTGAGGCCAGAGAACAGAGAGACAGAGAGACAAGAGCCAGAGACAGAGAACAGAGAGAGAGAGAGTATCGTTATATGTGTGGGGGGTTTTGTGTGTGTGTGTGTGTGTGTGGTGTGTGGTGTGGGTGTGTGTGTGTTGTGGGTGTGTGTGTGTCGTAGTGTGGGGGGTGGTGTGTGTGTGTGTATGAGGGGGCGTTCGTTTGTTTGGTTTGTTTGAATCGCGTGTGTGCGGCTGTGACGGTGCGTGCGTGCGGTGCCTGCGTGAGAGTGTGGTGTGTGTGTGTGTGTGTGTGTGTGTGTGTGTGTGTGTGTGTGTGTGTGTGTGTGCGTGTGCTGCGTGTGTGTGTTGAGTGACTACTCTGTGTATTGGGGTGTGGGGGGGGTTCGGTGTGTGTGTGTGTGTGTAGAGTGTGGTGTGTGGGTGATTGTGTGTGTGTGGGGAGCGCGCGCGCGCGTGCGTGCGTGCGTGGCGGGCGGGCGTGTGTGTGAGGTGTGTGATGTGTGTTGTGGTGGGTGTGTGTGGTGTGTGGTGTGTGTTGTTGTTTGTGGTGTGTTGTGTTGCGCCGCGTGAGGTGTGCGTCTGTGTTTCTTTGTTTGTTTCAATCGTTAGTTTGCGCGCGCACGCGCATTTGTATCTGTGAGTGTGGTGTGTGTGTGTGTGTTGTGTGTGTGTGTGTGTGTGTGTGTGTGTGTGTGTGTGTGCTGTGTGTCTTGGTTCTGATTTGTCGTGTGCGTCCTGTGTGTGTCTTGTGTTTGGTGTCTGGTGTGTCTGTGTGTGCTGTGTGTGTTTCGAGTTTGCCGAGTATATGCGTGAGTGCATGCATGCACAAGCTTCTAAGTGTGTTTGTGAAGCATGTTGCGGCTAGGTAAGGTTGTGTCTCTCTGCCTGCCGACAGAATACCCCTCAATTGACCCCTGTCGTTGTTGACATTAGTCCCCACACATCCCCCGCAGAAATAAGGAAAAGAAAGCGAATCGCACCAATGTCAAGGGGGAAAAAAAGAACGAACAAAGTAAAAACGGGAGGAAAACAGGTCCAACCCAAAAACGAAGAAATTTTATCACTTTTCGTATAAAAACATGGCATGAAACACATGACAAAATAAACCGAAGAGAAGAAAAGGATTGTGACGCGCTCCTCTTTTTACTTTCATTGTTGAGGGTCAAACACCTGCAGCATCATCAAATGTTAGCCGACCAACGAGTGCTGCCGAAGAGATGGCCACACACAAATTAGCCATCATTTTGTTCGCTGAACTACTGGTGGTGGCAAATGTCTTGGATCACCACTGGACATAAAAAAGTGAATGGAAGAGAGAGAGAGAGAGAGAGAGAGAGAAGAGAGAGAGAGAGAGAGAGAAAGAGATGTGCGGATGGGACAAGGCAAGTTCTCCGGGACGTGGAAACGTCCAGAACCGCCGAAGCTACCAGATCACAGACAATGGTGAGACCTTTCCCCCACATCCTCTCTGCTAACCCGTGTTCCGAAGTCTAGGTCCTCACTACAAGAAGATATTCAGAAATCCCCGTGTTTAATCTCCTCCAGAAGCTACTTTACTGAGAAGTAACACATCTGTGTTACAAAGTAACGTGAAGAAGGCGGGCAAAATCCTTCAAGGGTTATATTCCAGACGTCCGTCCCTTTCCTCCCCCCTTTCACTCATGGGGAATATCAGTTAGAAACAGGCATTCTGATGTGTCAAATTTGAAAACAGACATCCCATCACTTGTAGTTGCTTTCTACTTCGTGTTTATCCCCCCCCCCATTTTTTTTCCGCAGGATTTTGTGACTCAATCCTAATCTTGTCAGCCAAAGGTTATTGTTATCCATCTTCTCCTTCATCACCACAAAGCTCTTTCATTCAGTACTTACACCCTTCACCACAACCTCTCTAAGCCTGCAATGGAGATGGAAGAAATCTGTCCCACACAGAGAGGAAAGATCAACAATGTCTCCAAGTTGTTCGTAAGTATCCGTTGTTATATATCAACAAATTTTATTGTTTTCATTTCGTCCTACTTTCCCGCTAACTGGTTGGTTCAAACAAGCTCGTGTTGTGTTTTTCTTCTTGCCGATGGATATTACCTTAACTAGAACTGATTGTCCTGTTAGGTAGCATGGGTGACGGAAAGATCAGCTTGCTGTAAGTGATGTGTCGTGAGGCCCATGGTGATGGAACACCCACGATATTAAAAGGAGCGTTGTCGCAGATACCAGAATGAATGGGAACATCACTGTAGTACAGATAAACTGTCCAGGTAGACGTCCTCGGGGATGGGACACCTTATCACACGTAATGAGTCTGTAAGATATATCGATGATGGGAGCGGCACTGTATGATACATGAGATTCTGTAGATACAATTCTTATAGAACGATACAGCAATATGGAACATGTCTCGCAGTATCACCATCATGAAGTGAATATATCGCTGCAATTGTGAGCTTGGTAAACCTGGGGGGAGTTAATAAAAAACCAATAGATGGGAAGCATCATTGTACTACAACGATATTGGAACACCACCAATGTTAACAACATGATGTTAGATATAATTGATGTTGGGAACCTAAGTGTAAATGACAAAATGTCTGCTAGATCTCACTGATGATGGGTCTAATCCCTGTGATATAAGAGAAGAGTCATGGATAGATTTCGTGGTGAAGGGTACACAAAACCGTTTTCATTCTGGATGTGCCCTGTTAAAATATAGTGGTGGTGGAAACTCCAGGTCTTCCAAAAGATGTGTCTGTCAAATACCATGGTGATGGAAGCCACTGGTCCAAATGAGAGATGTATCTGTCAGGGAATCAAGTGATGATAGAAACATCACTCTGTCCAAAATGTTTTGTGGGGGGCTTAGATGGAACCACAACTGTATCGTAAATTAATGTGTATGGTAGGACAATAGCGATAGGAACACAACTACATCACACGCAATGTTTTATGTTAGAGAAAGTGATAACGGTAGCTCAGACGAAATAATAACCAATCCCCTCCATTCTTCCACTGCCCAAGAAGGGCAATGCACTCCTTTGTCCTCTCCCTACCCTATGGCCGGTTTTCAAAGTTTCAAGACCTGACGACGATTAGTAAGGACGAAAAAAAAGAAGACAGATAGCCAAAAGTTTAAGAAGAGAGGCAGAGATATCAATGAAGGGGAAGAAAGGAACGAAAGGTAAAAGAAGTTGTTAATGAAAGAACTACGCAGTCCCAAACAGTAAACAAATGATCTACAGCGGAAAAACGAGAGGGCCAAATGACTGCCTCTCAGCAGCTGGAGATTTCGAGGTCACGATGAGACAGCTTACTTTGTTAGCTGGCAACGTGCGTGTCTCCAAGCCCCCACAACGCATTGTTGACCTTCTGTCCCTAACCAATGTTTATGTAACACATTGCTCCGGGTGTTAAAGATGTTGCTGTTCCTGCAGAAGTGAATGGAGAAACCGCGCGGGGCCTTCAACATAAATTCCCTCCCTTCCTTCCCCACCACCGGCCCCCCCCGCCACCCAACAAACTCTCCTCCCTCCTTACATCATATGTCTGTTTGTATCTGGCCCTCATTC
>CM031595.1:80438171-80443171 GCA_018398815.1 Conus ventricosus | reverse complement strand
ATAAAAGCTGCGCAGTGTTACGATCACTGACTGAAATAACCATCCGAAAAAACTTTCAAGGATCTTATACACATTTTCCAAATGGCCTTTACATCGGCGCTTTTTAATTAAGAAGGTTTTGGAGAATCGTTTTTTATACTTAGTACAGTGTAATTTGTATCAAATCCTAGCTTTGATTTGTTCCCTTTTGGAATGGGTGTGCAGAAGGGGCTCGAGGGCGATTTTGAGTTTGTTTATATTTTGGGTTTCTTCATAGAGTAAGAAGTTATATGTACTGAATGGATAAAGTTGATTTTATGCCTCTAGCTCTTTTTTGCAAAATCTGTTTCTGAATTTAAAGTTACCTTCTTCCAGCACAAAAAGTATTTTGTGAAGAGTTCTTTAAAACACATTTAGATGCAGACGCGTTTTCGAAACTCATTGAGAGGCAAAACTCCGCTTCATTGGTATGTTCCCATTTACATGCTGATAGGAACTCCAAGTGCCAGTTTATAGCGATTTGCAGCTATACTTTTGAATTTATTGAGTAAGTGTTGGGGGCCGCTAAGAATACGTCTATGGGCATAAATTATCTAGACCGCACAAGCGCAGAAGATAGTAATGTTAAGGGTATCTTTGTCTTGTCCCCCACTTTTGGTTTGCTATTAATTTTAAAAAGTTATTAACTTTTCCTCTCGCTTAGTATTCAAAATGTATTCAATATGTTAATTCCATGAAAGCTTTGAAGTTAATAAAAAACGCCTAGAAAGTTTTTACAGGAAACTAGCGTTTTGTAGTACTGAACCGTTCAGAGTAAATTGAGGAAGTTTCCTCAGGGTCATGTCCTGAGTTGAATAAAGCATTAAATTCGTTTTTTTCTGCTGAAAGGGAAAGTCCAGTTTCATGTACAAAGTCATGATTTTAGTCGTTCATGTTGATATTTTCATTTTTAATGTAATTGACAGATAGTAATGGAGTCTTCCTTGTTTCATAGTGCCTACCTTCCACACAAACATAAGTCTCGCGAATTGTGCTAATATTTACAATCTTTTGATAATCCATTTCGTTATACTCAGTTAAAAGATTGAATAAAAAGGAGATTGTACGGATCCTGTGGAAGTCCCATTTTTCTAATTCTAGTGCAGAATATGTATGTTCTGTTTCTTGTTTGAATCACTCATTTTCCAAAAAAACTTTGATATAGTTATACATTGTTCCACTTATTACCATGTTTTGAGTTTATTACATGACCTTTGTGGCCATACTATTGTTCATATCCTTTTTATATCAAAGAAAGTTTGCAATGATGTTTTTGCCGCTCGCAAAATGTTGTTTTAACTTGAGTCGTTAGTTTTTGTTACTAAGTTTCTACTATGAGCTTTTCTTTTGAAAAACCAGCTTGGTTAATTGGAATTACTTGGTGTTTGTTACAAAAATATGTTAACCTGTATAGAACAATTTTGTGTCCATCAGTGTGCACCTATGAGACGTAATAGGCGATTGGTCCGGTAGCTGTTTATATCAGATCGAGGTTTTCCCGGTTTGTGAATGGGAATAATTCATAGAATGTTTTCCATAACGAAGGCAGATTTCCCTCATTCCAACATTTTTTTTTAAATAAAATGGGATATGAAAAGTTTTACATTCGGAGGGATATGATGTAACATTTTCCATTAGAAATGCCATCTTAAGCCGATGATGTCGTTTTAGTTCCTAGATTAAACTGAGACATTCTTCCCACTTCTTGAATGTTTATGGAACATTCAGGTAATGGTCTATTACAGGGTCAGGGTCGTTGAAATGCATTTCTTTCTTCTTGCTCTCGCTACCTTTGTTTTCTTTCTTTGCTGCTGTTAGACTGTCAGTGCTGCTATTTTTTGAAAATATGTTGGCCAATGCTTCCGATTTCTCTGAGTTGGAGGAAGTCAGAGTTAGGAAGCTTGACGGACCTGTTGGTAGAGATACTCCCTGGTTTTCATTATTCTTAGATTTGCCCAAAACAACCTTTTGAGAATCTTTGAAACTATTTACATATTTCTACAAAATTGAACCATATTGTCGTTTCGCCTTGTGCCGTCACTTTTGTTAAAATATTTTTGGCCTTTTTTTTCGCAAAGCAGTTTTAAATTACGTTCTTCTCCTTACTTCGTAAGTACGCTCTAGTTTTACGTTTTTTCTCCTTTTTTAGCTTGTCACAATTTTCGTTCCCACCAGACCATTCCCCGTGTGTTTTATTTACGTTTTGGCTTGATGTAGGTTTATTCTGCGTATTGACTGATTTGCAAGCAGATAGCATGGCTTTTGAAATGTACATACAATTCATCAACATAAGGTATTAAGTCCATTTTTGTCGACGTTAAAAAACAGTGAAGTAAGGTTGGGAAGCTAGTCCCAGTTAGACTAATTTAGAGGTTATATTTTGGTACTTTTTCTTGCGACAAGTCTTTTTGGTCAGTCTCGTAGATTTAAAAGTGGTGGGATAATGGGATATGACAACTGTTCAGAGTGTCATTTAAGGTCGGCCAGTCACATACAGGTGGCTAGCTTCTGGAGATGTTAAGGTTCTATCTCTATTGCACTGGCTTGTGATTGGGATTATCGGGAACACGTGTTATTCTCCCGTGGTGTGAGTGTGTGTGTGTGTGTGTGTGTGTGTGTGTTGTGTGTGTGTGTGTGTGTGTGTGTGTGTGTGTGTGTGTGTGTGTGTGGGTGTGTCTGTGAGCGTAAACGCGCACGCGCCTGTATGTATGTATGTATTTATGCGTGCGTGCTTGCGTGCATGCGTGCGTGCGCGCGTGTGTGTATGTTTGTGTGTGTGTGTGTGTGTGTGTGTGTGTGTGTGTGTGTGTGTGTGTGTGTGTGTGTGGTGTGTGTGTGTGTGTGTGTGTGTGTGTGTGTGTGTGTGTCTGCATGCGCGAGAGCGTGCAGGCGTGCGTGCGTACTGTCGTGCATGTGTGTGTATGCATGTGTATGCGTGCCTGCATTTGTGTATGCATATGAGCATGCACACACACGTGCATGAGTCGATGCACGTGTGTATACATTCCACTGTCATTTGTGATGTGTGTATGGTGTGAAAGGTATACCAGATGGCTGTTTTTTCAATCTCAAACAATGTTTAGAGAAGACGAAGATCTTAGCTGGGAATAAGAGAGAGAGAGAGAGAGAGAGAGAGAGAGGAGAGAGAGATGAGAGAGAGAGAGAGGAGAGGAGAGAGGAGAGAGAGAGAGAGAGAGAGAGAGAGAGAGAGACTAAGCAAGAATGAGAAGAGGTTCTAGAATCTAGGCAAACTGAGATCCTGTGTGGTGTATTAGTCAGTATACGCTGAGAGCAGCTTTGATGGCAAGACCAGCAACACAACGAGGAGAAAGGTGAAGACATATTATACATCTGTAAACATCCACACACCCCTTCTCTTCTCTCTGTCTCCTAAACACAGAACAGACATTTTTGCTACCTTCGTGTTTGTTCGAATGAACTGTTTTATGCAGTAGTGTGGATCCCGTCACGTCCTTCCTTCATATATCCCCCCCACCTCACCCCACTCGGCCTTTCCACTCTTCCTACACCATCCTCCTCTCTACTAGCCCTATAATCAGAGTGTTATGTTTTTATGGTTGCCTACGATGACTCCCACCTGTAGGTCCCTCCTCGTATTATACAGTGTCTTTTTGTTTAATTGAAAATCAGATTTGTTCTGTGTTTCTTCAAAGAGGTGCGAGATCCTAGAACGTTTTTGCAATCTATTTTACACTGCCTCATCGACATTTAAGAGTAAGTATAAAATTCTGGATATTCACAACGAATCTGTTTTCAAAGAAACCAATCAACAACAGCAACAACAACAACAACAACAACAACAACAACAACAACAACAACAACAACAACAACAACAACAACAATACAACATCATCATCAACAACAACAACAACCACGACAACACCGTCACAAAATCGGTGAGGTACCTTTTTCGCCCTTTTTCATTTTGCCCTGCCAGGGCGAACTGGACTTCCACAACACGATTCTGGCAGTGTCATTTCGTCCTGTCTACCAATGTCATCTCGCCCTTTTCCAATGTTCAGGTTACTTCCCATTTGGTCTACTCCCATTTCGCCTACTCAGAAATGTGTGAGCACGACTTGGCCTAACGGCCTTCGTTCATTCGTCCTTCGTCCTCTCTCGGGCTTCGCCCTACTCTAATCTAAAGACCATCGATTCTGCTTTGGAGTAGACTGGGACACGGGTTTTACGCCAGGGGGAGCCTTGCAGTAGGAACGTTAGGGCGAAATAGGAAAGGGCGAAAAGGGAACAGGACGAATGGGAAAGGGCGAAATGAAAAAGGGCGAAACGGGATGACACCACAAAATCAAGAGGCAAACCACTCCCTTCCTCTTAGCGGTTTTTGGCAGCTTAGGGAGTTGTCTTTTCAGGTTTCTCGGCGAATGTTACCAAATAAATGAAAAGCAACAGACAAAAACAGCAAGGCGAGGAGGTAACCCATGCCCCGGTGCCTTCTTGGTGGTCTCTGTGGAGTAGTGATGGAACCATCTCCTCGTGTTAAGCTGAAAGGAAGAAGCAGCTAGCGACAGCCGAGCACAATTAATCACGTGTAATTTCAGAGGAGCTCTCGCAGAAGCGGGGACATGGAATGTGAAGGTGCGCAGCGGGGAATTGACCCTGACGTTTCTGATTTGTCCGTTGTGCGGTCTTCAATTAGTCTCTTGCTATCATAGTGTTTGCGCTCCTTTTTTTACTCGTTCTTTTTGGTACCTCTCTCTCTCTCTCTCTCCTCTCTCTCTCTCTCTTCCCCTCTCTCTCTCTCTCTCTCTCTCTCTCTCTCTCTCTCTCTCATGTTCTTTGCGTGTTTGTTATTTCCCTGTCTCTGTCTCTGTGTATGCATTTGTATCTCTCTCTCTCTCTCCTCTCTCTCTCTCTCTCTCTCTCCTCTCTCTCTCTCTCCTTCCTCTCTCTCTCTCCCCTCTCTCTCCTCTCTCTCTCTCTCTCTTGTTTCCTGTCTGTCT
>CM031595.1:80420671-80433171 GCA_018398815.1 Conus ventricosus | reverse complement strand
CTAGGGCGGCTTGCGCGCGCACGCGGGGCGCCACCCCTGTTGTTCCCCCGCCCTCATCTCCGCGGGCGCGCGCGCGGGCGCGCGCGCCTGCTCTGCTGCTTCCGCCACTGCTGTTGCTACTGTTGTTGTCTCCCCTCGGAATTTCCTCGGTGAGATGCTTTCCTTGTGGGCTTCTTTCGCTGTGGGAGATGGTGTTATTGGGAGATGGGGAGATGGGGTTCATTTTCATGAGACAAATTGCAAACAGGTTTTTTTGTTGTTTTTTTTTACTTCGTCCGCTACTTGTGTATTTCTTGCATCCTTTTTTCGATTGCATTTCGGGGAATTGCCCTGGGGGGCGATGCTGGACCTGGGTGAGGGGTGTTGGGGGGGGGGGGGGGCGGGGGGGGGGGAGCGAATCTGAAACAAAGCAAAATGTATAATTTAGACTTCATGTTAGACACTGTTTCTGCGGTGTCGTGTTGCTGGTTTCTCTCTCCTCTCTCTTTCTCTCTATCTCTCTTCTCTCTCTCCTCTCTCCCCCCTCTCCCTCTTCTCTCTCCTCTCTTTTGCGCGCACACAGGCACATCGATATGCCAGCGATGGGCGCGCGCGCGCGCGCTTCACGTCATACAAACACACACGCACGTTCACAGATAAACCGCGCACGCACGCACCGCACACACACACACACACACACACCAACACACTACAACACATTACACACACACTCACACACGCGCGCGCGCGCGCCATGGACAGGCACTTTGCATGTTTTCTTGCGCTCAGACATGTTCTTTGCTCCCTTCGTTAGCGTAAACTTTTGTTGTTAGGTTTGATGCGTTGTGGGGGCTTGGTGTGCGTGACACAAGTATCCAGATACGGCTCACGCCTTGATCTGCCCCCCCCCCCCCCCCCCCCCCCCCCCGCCCACAATTAATCATGTTACGGGTGTTCACCCATCGCTTCACCTCTCGGTCAGTGAAATGCACGTGGGAGTTGGGCTCCGTCACGTGGTGGAATTTTTGTGACGGTTGGATGGAATCGTTGGGTTGTGGGGTGGGTGGAGGGGTGAGAGGTCTGTTTAATAAACAAAACCAATCGGATGGGAAACCCCAAGCCAGCCGTTGGTGAGGGGGGTGGGGTGTGTGGTTGGCTGTGTGGCTTCTGTGTGTGTCGTCGTGGGGGGGGGGGGGGGGGAGGGGGAGGGGGGGGGGAGGGGTGGTATTTTCACCGATTTAAAAACTATTAATTCGATTGGTTTGTCTTTGCCGATGTTAAAATTTGAAAATGCTTTTTGTGACTCTTTGGATCCAGTTTGCTCTTTTTTCTTTTTTTTCTTTTTCTTTCTTTTTTTTTTTTTTTTTTAAAGTTAAGCTATATCAATCGTTAAAACTGACTTGATTGTATGTAAAATTATCTTTGTATTCCATCAAAGATGCTTTGTTGCGTCATTACCGCTTGCATTGGTCAGGAGTTTTGATTTTCTTTTACTATTTATATACGTCTGATGTGTGTAATCCATAAACTCGTATATATTTTTCAATCTTTATAATTTGTCATTGTTGGTTTTTGCGTATCACCACCACGGGATACGGTACATTATGTATTGTATGAGATCCTTGTATGGTGCTTTTTGGAAGAGCTGGGTTCATTCTTTTTCTTGATCATTTTGGCTACTTTGCTTATAAGTTCTGTATATTATGAAACAATTATTGACTGAATGTATGGATAAGCAAAAAATTGCTTCAGTTAAATGGTTAAGGGCTCGTGATTACATAACGTAGGGACGTATTTCACTATTTTAAACCGAAAAAATATTCGATTTTATTGTTTACAGGATACCCATTTTACTATTAACTAGAGAAGTATTTAAACTGCAGAATGGGATATAAATGGTTATTTGCCTCGTTTCGTCAAATTCCAGAGGTGTAGCTGTATTGTTTTGATAATTATGTCCATTCCTCACCAACAGACGTACAACGAGAACGAAACGGAACTTCATAATTGTAGCCATTTAGTTCATTTGAAAACAGTTTCTTTAGTTAATGTGTACGGGCCTTAATAAAGATCATCCATATTTTACACTTCACTTAAGAAACTTAAGAGCACAATACTAATTAATATTATTGCTGTGGGTGATTGGAACATCACATGGATCACATCTAGATGATTGTTATAATTATGTACAAGATAATAATCCAAACGCAAGAGTCGAACTCATAATCATGACGGAAGAATAGGATTGGCAGTAATGGAGGGAAGACAATCCGGTCTGTAGGAGATATACCTGGCGAACCGAAACCTCCACTTAAACAAAGCCTGACTAGGACTTCTTCTATTGTCTGATTATCTTTTATTTATCATGAAAATTGAATTGAACCGGGCTATCGGTCTGACCATTCGATGGTTACATTAGCTTGATTGGTAAAAGTGAAAAATTCAAAGGATTCTGGAAATTTAATGTATCTCTGTTAAAAGATAAGCAATATGTAGACGAAATTAATAATTAAATTCTGGTGTTATTAAAAGAATACGCAGTTGATCAAACAGCGATACGCGATAATCAGTATTTGTTGAGTTATAAAAATATGGACTCCAATTCAAGATTTCAGATAACTTTTCGGATTTTGGCATTGGTGAAAATTCGAGGGAAATCACTAGGCGTACGCCACAATGAGAAAAAGAAAAACAGAACAGAAAAATGAGAATCAAGATTTTAAAACGCATTTAAAATCTTGAAATCTTGAGATAAAACAGAATTGAAAATAAGAATAATTGAAGAAAAAAAACCAAGAAACTAGAGCAATCAGGACCAAACAAATTGAAGGTGTATTTATTAGAACAAAGCGCGATGGATTGCAGCTGGGTGAAAAATATCACATAACTTTTTGCAACTTGAAAGAGAAACTATATTAATAAACAAATGACTAAATAGTTGACTAAAGATGATGACATTATAAACGAACAAAAAAGATATTTTGAAGGTGGTTAAAAACATTTACGAACAAATTTATTTACAAGAAAAAGAAAACTGAAAAGTGTGACATCAGGAAAACTTGTTAAAAATAAGCACAGTTCTCTCGAAGTGAGGAAAAAAATATTGGAAGGAGAAATCCCATAGAGGAAGAACGCGAAGCTTTAAAAAAATATGAAAGATGGTAAACGCCCAGGTACAGACGGTCGAGCGCCGAATTCTTTAAATTCTTTTGGAAACCCTGGGCCATGGTTGTAAGGATCTGTACATGATCATACAACGACGGAGGGGAACTTTTCAACAACACAGAAGCAGGCCTCATTATTTGCATACTCCAACAGGTGATAAACCAAAGAATATATAAAATTGGGCGTCCTTATTTTCCTCCTTAATGTATATACAAAAATAGCTTCCTTCATGTATTTTCAAAGAATATAAGAAAGGTTTTACCATCTCTCATCGTGCGGATCAAACAGGTTTCATGGCTAATAGATTTAAGGGCGGACCAACTTAGGATTAATTTATGATTGATATTATTTAAATGCGAACGCTTCCTGACTATTGTCTGTATAGACTTTGAAAAAGCCTTCGACTCACTCAATTGGGATTTTATGTTGATCGTTCTAAGGGCTTTGGGTTTGGTGAGAAGTATATGTCACTGGAAAGAAACATTCTATACAGGATAATTTAATCAACTGTTATAGTAAATGGTTCAGGCTGTAAAATGGTTTACAATAGGAGAGGATGCAGACCAGGGAGACCCTTATCTCTTATTATTCTTATATGCGCAGAAATATAGCCATAATGATAAAGGAAGACAAGACGATAAAGTATAAAAATAATGATGTAGAACACAACATATCAGTTTGCTGATGACATCAATAGTTAAACAATGGTGACAAAAGTTTCTTTTTGAACAGTCTTTGGCTCTCCTTACCACTTTTGGAAAGAGTTTCAGGACTCCTCATGAACAGCGAAAAAACGCAAGCATATGGTTAGGATGTCTTAAAACTCCAAGGAAAAAAAATTGTCTTCATCTAAAAATATATGGACCCATCCCACTTCAAAATATCGTGTTTGGTTTACTCAAGACTTGAAAGATGATGAAAAACATGATTATGACGATATTTCGAAGTTACAATATTATTCAAAATTTTGGTCTTCAAAGCAGTTTAAACACCAGTTGGAAGAGTTGCTGTTTCAGTCACTCATTCTGTTAAGCTCATACACCTTTGGATTTAGTTACCACACCAAATGACCACTTAATCCAAAAACTTCAAAAGTGTGTTTTTACTTTGTGTGGAATGTAAACAGATAGAATAAGCAGGAAAACAACAATTTAAAACTATTAAAAAGGTGGCTTAAATATACCTGACATCAAAAATACATTACTGCTTTGCAAACTTTTATGGTTAAAAAACTTAAATCACAAATCACAAATGGAAGAGCATTTGTTATGAAAAAATCTATCCATTCATCGAACAAATGAAAATTATGGACCCGGATTTGGTTGACAGGAGACATGAGCTCTAATATGTTTGGGAGACCCACCTTTGTGCCCTATAGGAATTTTGTCTTTGCGTGACACCCCACCCCACACTTCACTGAACTTCTTGCTGAACCTAATTTTTATAACGAAAGGTTAATTATTAAAACAGTTAACATGAGGATCTTAACAAAAGAACATTATTTGAGAAAGGAAAAAGTATGCAATTAACACATTTTTTGAAGGAAAATGGACAATTCATGAATTTGAAGAATTCAGACAAATGCTGATTATACTCTAAATTTCGGTGTCGCATACTGTGGATGGGCTTTCCTCCATGAAGAATCATATCGAAAACTGGAATTAAACTGATATATTCAATACAAAAACACAATTCAGAACCATGCCCCACGGGCTTTTAAATATTATTATGAAGAAGCCCAAAAGGAGCTCAACGATACTATGAAATTTTTACTCAAGAGAGCGTAAGCAAACTGTTGTCTCAATGGTTACAAAAACTTAATTCTGAAGTTTCTTGGAATAAAGTATTTACACACGTCCACAAATTACGTGTAAAATTGAAATGGCTTCTTCAAATTAGAATTATTACAGAATTATTGGCACCAAATATAGTTTTAAATGCCATGGGCTGACATACACGATCGAATGCCACATTCTGCAATGAAGAGAGAGATCAGTCCAACACTTTTTAAGATGTGCAATTTACGTGCATTTTTTGGAAAGAGGTTTGACATGTCTTTAAGAAAAATGCCGAAATTGTTTACATAAACATAACAGCGATTTTGTTATCTTTGGAGTGACACATGTGCAAACCGAGACTTTTTGATTTATTATTATGGTATGGTAAATCTTATAATTTTAAGTGTAAGATTCGAAAGAGTCTTAGGCCAAATGCTTCAGTTTTTCAGAGCAGCTGCCAGCGATTCAAATCGAAACTCTATTAATGTAAACTTCACACTGCTCAAAAGGTTTGATGCTGGATGGTAAATTACATGCCGATGATTTTTTAACAAATACTTAAAAAAAATCGATTAACAACACCAAAATCTCACTCTAATACGCATTCCGTAATCCAGTATCCATTTCTCAAGTGTTTTTTTTTTTCTCCTTTTTTTTTTCTTCAACTTACATGATGTTTGAATTGAATGTTTTTGAATGGCATTTGAAGCAACATACTGTTTTTATGCATTGATTATTATGCTCTTGCTGTTTGTGTGGACATGTATATGTCAAATGTGTCTGAGTATTATCAGGAGAATCTAAAAAAAAAAAAAAAACAAAAAACAATCTGGAACAGGGTACTTGGTGCTTTCCTTTCTTTGCTTTTTCTTTGCTTTCCATTGCGTCTGGCTTCATTGGCAAATTAAAAGAAAAAGGGGAATGGCAGGCTGTGAGCGTGTGTATACGAAGTGCCAAAATGGAAAGGAAGAAGAAACTTAAACCACACACCCACACACACACACACAACACCAAGAATCAGAACACACCCAACACACACACACACACAACGCGCGCGCGCGCGCGCGCAACGCACCACGCACGCACGCAAAGCCACCCACACACACCCTCCACACACAACACATACACACACACACACACTCACGCAGGCTTGCAATCCGGAGCGTGAGCGCACACAGCACGCATGTAACATGCTGCAACACGCTAGCATGCACGGCACGCTTCGCACGAGCACACACACACACACACACACACACACACACACACACAAACACACACACACAACCGAGAGCGAGAGATGAGAGAGAGAGAGAGAGAGAGAGAGAGAGTGAGAGAGAGAGAGAGTGCACAGACAGACAGACAGAGACAGAGAGAGAGAGAGACAGATGAGCGAAGCGAGAGAGAGAGCAGAAGAGTGGAGATGGAGGAGAGAGAGAGAGGAGGAGAGAGAGAGAGAGAGAGAGGATAAGGAGAGAGAGAGAGCGACTCGCAGACAAAATATAATGCGTTATTGAAAACAGAGAGAGAGAGAGAGAGAGGAGTGAGGAGGGAGCGAGAGAGAGAGACTTGATCCTTTTCATTTCAAATGCCAGTGAGGGAGAGGAGCCGGTAATGAATGAGGCTTTGATGTTATGACTGGTTTTCCGCACGAGTGGAATCTGTCTTTTCCGGAGTTTCCTCCATTTCCCGAGAACTGGTTTTTTTCTGCTTCTCCCTTCCCCCTCTTAAAGCTCTTCCTCCCCTTGCCTCCCCCTCCCCTCTCCCGGCCCCCCACCCTTTGCTCTCCCTCCAAGCTGTCCCTTACCTTTAAACCCTCCCCTATCTTCGCCTACGCCCCCCGTTTTCCTGATCCCCTCCACCACGTCTTTGTCCTACATTCCTCCGAATCAAATACGGGCATCCATTATCTATTGGTTAGTACCTAGTTCATTGGACGAACGTTTGGTTTTGGATGGTTCCTCGATTAGTTGGTTGCTTGATGAATTGCATGGTCTTGTGATGGCTGGTTTGGTTGTCGATCGGTTGCATTGTTGCAATGTTGGTTGTTTGGATCGTTGGAGTGTCAGCTAGTTCGAGTGTTACCATGATAGTGAGTTGGACTACTAGATTTTAAGTTGGATGAGATGTATTATTTTTGGTTGTGTTGTCGAGTTGTTAATTGTTTAGACTGCTAGTTGGTTGGATTGTTCGGTTGTTAACTGGTTGGCTGGTTTTGGGTTTCTTGGGTTGCAGGTGTGTTAGTTGACTGGGTGTTATGGTATTCTTCATTGGCTGGGGTTGCTGGCTGAATCGTCGGAATTTTTAATTGGCTGGATTGTTGCTTGGTTGGGTTTGGGTTGTTGCATGGTTGGATTGTCGGTAGGATTGTTGGACTGTGAGATGGATTGCTGGGTCGTTCGTTGGGTGGATACTTGTTAAATGCATTTCTGACTGTGGTTTCTTTGTTAGTTTTATGGACAGTGATTGGCTGGATCATTGCTTGGGTGGATTGTTTGCTGGTTGGATTGCTGGTTGGATGGACTGTTGGATTGTTGAGTGTTGGCTGGTTGGATGTTTGCTTTGTTGGACTGTAGGATTGTTCACAGGATTTAGTTTAGGTTATTGGTAGTTTGGGTTCTTGGGATGTTTGTTGTGCGGACTGATGGATGGTAGGTTGATTGGACTATTGACTTTTATTGATTGGTCAGATAGGGTGTCAGTCATTTGACTTGCTGAAGGTTTAATTGATTGGATCCTCGGTTGGACTGGCCTTTTATTAAAATATTGGATAGCTTGCTGGATTATTGGTTAGTTGGATCGTAAAGTTGTTTCTTGGTTGGACTGGATTGTTGGATTGATCGGAATATCGGTAGGATTCATAGAGTAAGATATGCATTGCTGGATATTCCTTTGGTTGGACTACTATTTGGGTGTATTATCAATTAGCTTGATTGTTGACCGGATGGCAATTTGATTGGTTGGGTTATTGGTTGGATTGTAGATTATTGGCTGGTTCGATTATTGTTCGAATGGATCGTTGCATTGTTGTGTGGAATGATAATTGATTCAATGTTGAACTGTTGGTTAAATGCATTGTTGATTTGCTGGATTAATGATTTGTGTGCTTGTCGGACTGTTGGCTGGAAAATCGTTAGATAGTTAATTTGTAGGACTTTTGGTCTGATGGAATGTTGGTTTGCTGTTTGGAGTGCCGGATTTCCTGGTTATAAGGTTAGATGCATTTTTTCATTGTTTGAATTGTTGGTTATATGGAATGTCAGTTGGAAGGGTTGTTAGCTGATTAGGTTGTTGACTGGTTGGTTGGGTTGGTTAGCTGGTTGATTGGCTGTCTGGCTGGTTCACTTAGTTAAATTGTCGGTTAAATGGCTGTTCTGATGAAAGATTGGTTGGTACATTTGCTTGTTCATTTATGAAAGTGGATGGTTGTGATTAGTTTAATTTATTGACTGACTGGCTTTAGGGTTGGATGAAGCGGCTAATTGTTTAGTTACCGATGCTTCTATATTTCCTCTTCGTAAGATTTGTTTTGAGCTGGATATAATTATGCTGCTCTGAGTATTAGAGAAAAGATTTCCTTTCCATTGGAAGATTTTGATACGATTGACATTTCGATATAGACTTATCATTCATCTCACATTCATGGAGACAAACAGGGCTAGATTATAATTACTGTGATTCTCTCTCTCTCTCTCTTCTCTCTCTCTCTCTCTCTCTCTCTCTCTCTCTCTCTCTCTCTCTCCTCTCAAGATTTACGCAAGATTTAGGTTGAGAACTTTAGGTTTTAATGCGAACAAAAGATGGTTTGAATGTGAAACATCCACAGAATCTCCTTGTCCTGCATGTAGACACATTATTGATGACGAAGAACACTTTCTGTTCCACTGTACTGCTTATAATGAAGTGCGGACAAATTGTTCACTTTTCCAGTTAGATATAGCGAAAAGACAAAATGTTGCAGTCGTGTTATCATCAGATGATGAACTTGTAATTAAATCAGTTTCGAAATTCATCGCAGAAGCATTGAAAATTAGACAGATGGACGATAGTGAAATTTAAAATAATGCATTATAAGAGATATTTGAATGAATATTATCATTCATCGCAAGTGGAAGAGATCAGTAAGATACATTATCATCATTTGAACGAGTGGATGGTCGAGTTAGTCTTTTTTTTTCTTTTTCTAATTGCATTACTCCTGTGCGTGAGGACATAAGTAAATGTTATGAATTTATTTGTTTTTAACCTTTGATTTGCTGCACCTTAGGAATGAATGTGTACTATTTGTTTGCAGGAAAGGAAGAGGGAAATGTTATTGTTCTGTTACCTCTCCCCCTTGTCAAAAGACCTGTTTGGTAATGACAATAAAATATCAAAGTGTCAAAGTGTCTCTCTCTCTCTCTCTCTCTCTCTCTCTCTCTTCTCTCTCTCTCTCTCTCTCTCTCTCTCTCTCTCTCTCTCTCTCTCTCTCTCTCTCTCTCTCTCTGGACGTGAAAAAGCACACAAAAACATGTCGCATTACCAGAAAAGTGTCATTGTCATTGTCATTTCTCTCTCTTCTCTCTCTCTCTCTCTCTCTCTCTCTCTCTCTCTCTCTCTCTCTCTCTCTCTCTCTACATACACATACACACAAAGCATAGACACAGCATCACAGAGAGAGATAGAGAGAGGAGAGAGAGAGAGAGAGAGGAGAGAGAGAGAGAGAGAGAGAGAGAGGCAGAGAGAGAGGCAGATAGACAGACAGACAGGCAGACAAATAGACAGGTAGACAGGCAGGAAGACAAACACGCAGTGGGAGAGATTGACAAGAAGCAATTATTGTTTTCGAGCATAACAGATGCACTAGTGCACTTTTTACTGAGAGAGAGAGAGAGAGAGAGAGAGAGGAGATAGAGAGAGAGAGAGAGAGAGAGAGAGAGAGAGAAAGAAGAGAGGAGAGAGAGACAGACAGACAGACAGACAGACAGACTGACAGACAGACAGAAGAGAGAGAGAGAGAGAGAGAGAGAGAGAGAGAGGAGAGAGGAGAGGAGAGAGAGAGAGAGAGAGGAGAGAGAGCGTTCCAGTGAACAGAGGTCACCAGGAATTATTTCTTTGTCTCTCGTAAACGAAGTCGTTAATCATGAGGTCATCATATTGATCCCTTTAGAAGTAACACATTCTGAATGATCATAATACATGCGCGATGCATCAACACTCAGCGAGCATAGGGATTTGATACACTGGTAATCACTCAGTTCGGCAGAATGGTGCTTGAGTTCATCTAGCTTTGCCTTGATGTGAGAGAGACTTTGAAATAAGAAAGTGTTTTATCTTATTCGATATTAGTTCATCTTCAGAAGCAGTGAAGGATCTTATTGTTGACGCGACTGACATGCACATTCCTGCAAAATGCTGATAAATCTAACGTTCACACAAGTTATTTACATTGGAGGAGAAAGAATAATCCCACCCCACCTCCTCGTCCATCCCCTTCTTGCCAGCCCCTCCCCTCCCCCCCCCCTCCCCCCATCCCCCCCCCTTCCCCCGTCACCTACCACACTTCTTCTTCTTCGCTTATGTATGAACTTCTGATTTCAGGGCCCTAAAGTGTTTGTGTGTCAGAGCCCTGCTTTTATTTTCTCGTGAATATAAACAGCTGTGAAAGGGAGGAAGGAAGCTTCATTGGCTCCCAGCCATTGTCAACATCACTGGCAAAGTGGCCCGTGCTGCTGTGCAGATAGTAAGAGATAGGGAGATGTAGGGCTGCTGAAAGAGCGGTGGAGCTCACATTCGTAGGCGTCAGGGGAAAGAACATGGAGTGGAAGTTGTTGGATTGTCCTTTTTCTCATATTTTCTTTCTTTCATTTGTTTTTCGAATAAGTCGGCATAGTATCTACACTTGCGTATGTGGGATCCCTTAGATATATTGGTATCGCATTACAAATTATGGAATCGTATGATTAAATAGTAAACCTGTTTGTTTTTCTCCCTGGCACTGAGGGTTATACTTTCATTTAAAGCATTTACATCAATATTGTTTATTACCACAACATCGTCAGCACCTACGCACGTATCAAATGCATTCGAAAACTAAAGAACAATTACCGTATATTCAGCTGAGTGCCCTAACAGATGCCAGTCACAATAAATCGCATTATGAGATGTTCATAGTCTTAACGGATATTGAAAAAAAAAAAAAAAAAAAAAAACAGTACGAACAGCTACATACACTAATTATAGCCAAAGTGTACATCTACAAACACAACAGGAACTGATCGTATCCTAAATGTACACTACAGGTTCTGATTATAGCCCGGTTGTACAGCTACAGACTCTACGGATACAAATTTTATCCCCAGTGTGCAGCTACAGATACAACATATACTGATAGTTTACACACACTACAGATGCTGATTTTTAATCCAAAAGGTGCGGCTGCAGACACTACAGATACTGATTATAGACCTGTTGTACAGGCACAGGCACTACAGACACTGATTTTATCCCAGTGTACAGGTACATACACCAGAATATTGATTTTATCCCAAGTGTACAGGTACATACATCACATATATTGATTTTATCCCAAAGTGTACAGGTACATACATCACTATATTGATTTTATCCCAAGTGTACAGGTACATACATCAGATATATTGATTTATCCCAAGTGTACAGGTACATACATCAAGATATATGATTTTATCCCAAAGTGTATCGCTACTGACACTCCTGATACTGATTTCATCCCTAGCGTGCAGCTACAGACCCTACAATATTGATTTAATCCAACCGTACAGCTACAGACAATACAGATACTGATTGTAGCCCAGGTGTACAGCTACAGACACAGCAGATACTGATTTGATCCCAAAGTGTACGACTACAGACACAGCAGATACTGATTTGATCCCAAAGTGTACGACTACAGACAACGCAGATACTGATTTGATCCCAAAGTGTACGACTACAGACAACGCAGATACTGATTTGATCCCAAAGTGTACGACTACAGACAACGCAGATACTGATTTGATCCCAGAGTGTACGACTACAGACAACGCAGATACTGATTTGATCCCAAAGTGTACGACTACAGACAACGCAGATACTGATTTGATCCCAAAGTGTACGACTACAGACAACGCAGATACTGATTTGATCCCAAAGTGTACGACTATACAGACGACGCAGATACTGATTTGATCCCAAAGTGTTCAGCTACAGACAATGCAGATACTGATTTGAACCCAAAGTGTACAGCTACAGACACTACAGATATTGATTTTATCCCAAGTATACAGCTACAGCCACAACAGATACTAATTTTATCCCAATTGTACAGCAACAGACACACCAGACACTGATTTGATCCCAAAGTGTACAGCTACAACACTACAGATGTTGATTTCATCATAAGTGTACTGCTGCAGACACCTCAGATGTTGATTTCATCATAAGTGTACAGCTACAAACACTACAGATGTTGATTTCATCATAAGTGTACAGCTACAGACACTACAGAGTTGATAGATGTTGATTTCATCATAAGTGTACAGCTACAAACACTACAGATGTTGATTTCATCATAAGTGTACA
>CM031595.1:80413171-80415671 GCA_018398815.1 Conus ventricosus | reverse complement strand
AAGTTCGGGGGATTCTTCAGTATGAAGATGGAGATCGTTTATATATAAATAGATGGAGATCGTTTATATCGTGTCTCCCTGATGAGTCCGATCCAGCGGACGAAAGGCCTCGGAGCAGGCAATACAAATAGATGTGCCTTCAAGAGGGATTACGATGGTTCCTCAGGCAGCTAGTGAAGGGTTTCTCATATTTATAATATATCCCCCATTTTTTTTCTTTTTTCTTTTTTTTCTCCAAAAGTTTAAATCTTTGTCGAGTCATTATTATAACGACTGAAGAATTGTTAGCCTGCACTTGTTTTCCCCCACTACTTAATTGTTCAGCATTATACTGTTTGGTCAATTGGTGGGAGATTGCATCTCTTGGAGATCCAAGTAAAGGTTGTTGTGTACAATTCTTAGCCACTCACAATGCTTGGGTTATTGAACAGCAGAGCTGACCACTCACACTGTTCCATGTCTTTTGATCTCCCTTGCATCCTTGAATGGATCCTCAAGCATAGGCTCAAAGATTGTCCCCTACATTTTATACTGTTTAAATAATGCTTTTAGTTTTTCAGCAACTTTTTTCTTCTCCGCACTTTCGTTTGGTTCCATTTACTACCCTTCGCTGGCTGCTTTGAGGGTGCTGTTGGATTCTTTTTTGAACCCTTGGTGGTGAGAACACCACAGAATTATGGACTGTGGTGTGTCTCTATTTGACACCAAGAGCACAGAAACAACCAGCCGTGTCTCCCTGATGAGTCCGATCCAGCGGACGAAAGGCCTAGGAGCAGGCAATACAAATAGATGTGCCTTCGAGAGGGATTACGATGGTTCCCTCAGGCACCTAGTGAAGGGTTTCTCATATTTATAATATATTCCTTTTTTTTTCTAAAAGTTTAAATCTTTGCCGAGTCATTACTATAATGACTGAAGAATTGTTAGCCTGCACTTGTTTTCCCCCACTACTTAATTGTTCAGCATTATATATATAATATATATATAATTGTGTAAGAGCGAATCGAACAATGAGTAATAGGGTACACCATATGTGACCGGTAATGTATTTGACGTTAGAAGAAATAAGACAGAGAGAAAAGAGAGGCATGGTGTACACCATCTGCCAACAGAACACTTGTTCCCTGTTCATTTCACTCCTCATTGATCCCGTGCCCCTGTCTCCCCCATCCTTCCTTCATCTCCTTTCCTTCCCCTTCTATTTCTTCTCCCACCTCCTCCTATCCACACCAACACACGCGCGCGGGCAGACAGACAGACACGCGTGCGCACGCTCTCTTTCTCTCTCTCTCTCTCAATACAACGCGGATGGTCACTTCATCTCATCCATCTCTGGTCTATATTACTACTACAACTAACCAAAGAGCAAGCATCTATTCTGATGGCAAGCGATATTACAAACCAACAGCCACTGCAGACATACAATACACCATCCCTTCCCCTGTCTCCCTCAGCATGCTGTAAATGAAACAAGAAGAGAACGATGAGAAGTTCAAAGAAGAAAAGGACTTTTGTACTTGAACTTTCTAGCGTCAAAAACTCGGAGCCACCGTCTTTATGTTGTGTTACATAACAAAACAGTAATAATCTCTAAAAGTGAAAATAATTATGACATGAAACCAACAATATATGCTTGTAAATAAAACAGCTGTTTTCAGCACTTTTGACGCTGTTGAAGTATCAGATAAAACGTCAAAAGAAAAAAAAAAAAAAACGATTTTATGACCCCTGTGAGCCGTGAACAATAAAAGTAGTTCACTATGGCGAGTATTCTGCGACGTTTTTGGGTAGGGTATCTCACTGTAAATGTGCAAAGGTTTTGAATACCCACAACTGAGTACACAACTGGATTGTTCTTCGAATAGGTTTATTGCAACTTAAAGTTGATTCGCCTTCTTTTCTCCCATGTGCTCATCAAATACCTGCTAGGTGATTTGGAACAGACAGATCAAAATAAAAGGAAGACTTCGTAAAGCCCCAGTACTAGCGTGACCATTGAGTTCTTCGGGCTGAAATATGACGTCAGTAAGGGTGAGTTCACGTTTCCTAGATTATGAGAGATGTCATCAGTAGGGGTCCTCAAAACCAAGTGAAATAACAGGAGGGAAGAAGGGGGTGTCCCTGCGAGCTATGTTCAGTTACATCTGGCGAGAGTCAACATTTGCTATGCCAAAATACACTTAAACAGATTCCATAGCGTTTTCAATTATATTGCCAATCGTGTCTGCCGCCTGCAAAGCAGTGTTTTAATGGCCTGCTCTCAAGCACAGAAGCCACACTTATCTGCTGTACACTGGGGATCAATTTCGACCTCCACTCCAGGACAACAAGCAAAACAAAAAAAAAAGAAAATGTAATAACAAAGTTAACTGTTGTGATAATTACTGTCGTCAAAATGATCACTTGTTTCCTAGAAAAAACACACGAAATCATTATGTTCATGACTTATACAGTTTTAAAGGGTTTCCTGGCTAGAAAAACACGTATAGAATAGTAAACT
>CM031595.1:80398171-80403171 GCA_018398815.1 Conus ventricosus | reverse complement strand
CATATTATGTTATATTAATTTGTTGACTCATTTATTTATTCATTTATATGTATAATTTGCCTGGGGGTGAAGATTGTTTCATGTTTTTTGTTCTTATCAAGCATCAGATCGACAGCTTCATGAAAATTTCTCTCTTTCTGTTTCAAGGTATATTTTACATGCGATAAAGAGAAGGATCAAGTCAATTCTTTAGTGGATAAATTACTGCGGACAGTTACCCTACGTTGGTTTTTCCCTTTAAATGACTGACTTCATTTGTATTGTAATTTCATGTACTCTAAACGTATCTGAATAATGTATCATTTTTTTACCCGCATTTTGGGGAATTAATATTGCAATGCTTTTTTGTTCTGTTTGCAATAACATATATGCTAACTCCTCCCCGTTCCTACCCACTCCCCCCCCTTCCCTTTGTACCTTGTATTGTGGCCCAAGGCCGATGTACATTAAAGCTTTCTGAGTTCTTAGTTCTGAGTTCTCTGTCTGTCTGTGTGTCTGTCTCTGTGTCTGTCTGTCTGTGTGTCTGTCTGTCTGTGTGTCTGTCTGTCTGTCCTCTCTGTCTGTCTGTCTCTCTCTCTCTCTCTCTCTCTCTCTCTCTCTCTCTCGCTCTCGCTCTCTCTGAGTCAGTTCTGATGGGTGATTGGAGGAGCAGCAGCAAAGAGAGAACAACAACAACAACAACAAATTCATATTTCATAATGAGAGGGCACCAGGGTCATACACCAGAAAGTTTAACTACAGCCCAGTTTGCCTGTGGCTCCATGTGGCTATAGTATCAGTGTGCCTGTCTGTCAGTCTGTTTCTGTTGATTCGAAGTGACCTGTCTGCCTCCTATCCACTGCCACTGCCTGCTATCTCCGACCCTGTGTATCCTCCACTTCCCCCTCAGTTCCTGCCCCACCTCCCCTTCTCCTGCTCCTACCTCTTCTCCAGCGCATCGCTCTATCCCCCCCCCCCCCCCCTCCCTACCTACCCCACATCCCCTCGCCTTGCCCTCCCCCTCCCCCGACCCTCGCCTAAATTCCTTCTGGTGAAGAAATGACAGGCCTCACAAGGTTTAGCTATCAGGAATACTTGATCCCGAGAAAGCCACTGAGTTGGTTTGCCCAGCATGTTTCTGGGAAAAACCCGCTGTGTGTGTGTCGTGCATGACAACAGTACCGGTCCTAACACACGTATTCTGTCTGTCTGGGCCTTCCGCTCTTTGCTGCGTGATTTAGAATAGGGTTGTGCAGGAAAAAAGGATAGATGCCACACGTTAAAGAGATCATTTGGCTCTCCAGTCCTCCTTTCTTCCAGACAATAGCCTGTCTTGACAATATTTGCATTGTAATGGCAGGCATGTGTTCTACTTTTGCATGCAGACGGAATTTGTAGTATTTTGTGGAGTTTGAAGGTGGTGTCATGCAGTTGTTGTTTGACTTTGTTTTTTGTTGTTGTTTGTTGCTTTGTTGTGAAAATTGCCTGTTTTTCTTTCTGGAACTACAAACTTTCCTTCCCTCTCCTTTCCTTCTGATCCAAAACGAACGTTGTATACATTTGTTTGTCTGTTAAATGTCTCTTTTATACAGACAAACATATTATATTCATTTGCTGTTATTCCAGTGCGTCAGATAAATGTGCAGGTCGGGCATCCACTAAGCCTTACCCATGAGAAACTCTTCCCACATCTCCACGTTTTTAGTTATTCACTTACTCAATCATTTAACTGCAAAGCCTGCACGTTGTTGTCAAATGACTTAGCAGATGTGGTGAAGCGAATATGGACCAGTCCTCAAGCTGTAACACTTCCATTTTAAATGAAAAAACTGAAACTGAAACTCCTCTAACCCCTTTCCCCATCTCTTCTTCTGACTGCACAGTACGAAAGCTGTTACAGATTGTCTTTAGCACTGAACTCTTAGAACCCCCCCCCCCCCCCTCCCCACTCTTTTATTTTTAACTTCAAACCGGACATGTACATGCTCATGATGAGATTTACGTTCTTTGGAAGGGGAGTTTAATGCAAGACCAACAAAACACTTTTTTGTGCTGCAAAACAAATAGTAATTAGAAATATTCAGTGTTTGGTATTGGACCATTTTCCAGGGAAATCTCAAGAAACATATATATGGGAATGATTTTGGTGACCAGTAAATCATGTTGATTTTGTTCTAATTGTGTTTGAGTATATCAAATAATATGATCTAAATGAATCAGAGTTTAATGACTGCTCTTCACATATGGATTCATTTTGCAAAAGTACAGTTGCCTACTTTGTTGCAACCATCTAAATATTTTGCACTATTCATTCTATATCTCCACATCATGCCTCCTTTTTCTTCTTGTATCTCCTCTCATTGAAAGCATTCCACATTCTGTTTTTTTTAATTAAAAAAAAGAAGGAAGGAAAACGTCAAATGGTCTTATTACAAAATAAAAATAGTAGAAATGGGATATATTGGAATGATCATGAAGACGAATTTGTGGGGTTGCCAGCGAGCAGAGGCACCCGATGCAAAACACCGATAGTCATACTTACGGTTGTTAGAGATGTAAAAGCGCTTTAGAAGTCACTGAAAAAAATTCTACAAACTCATGTTCAAACGACATGGGGAGCAAAGCTAGAATGGCTTGATGATTAAAGCAGACCGACTTAAAACGAAACTCAGAAAGTTAAACCACTTCAGAGTAGTTCAAGGAGAAGCCGCAGCTCAAAGAGAAATAAATAAAAAATTTTTTTTAAAAACTAGAACAAGCCATGCTCGAATACGTCAAAGAAAAGAAAAAGTATAAATGCTTACTGAAGATAAAAAGAAAAGTTTTAAGGAGAACAAAACGAACAAAGGCAGCAACATCAAAAGAAACTGGTAATGCATGACGTTGATATAAATCGAAGTAAAGAAGAAACAAATACACATACTGAAGACAAAAGCACAAGCTCCTAGATAAGAAAAATACGGAGCAATGGCACTACAATCACGTGTTGAATGCAGAAGTAACAGTCCTCTCCTGTCACTGATCAAAAGATGAAATATGTAATAAAATGTCTGTCATGTTCATCCTGGGAGATAAAGGAAATTTAAGAAATGGTGTCCAAGAACAAACTGACGAAAAACAACTGCAGAGAAATAGCATAAATGGAATAGTTCACACAACACACACACACACACACACACACACACACACACACAACCACAACTATGGGCGCCAGGTGGCGCCTTCTCTCTCTCTCTCTCTCTCTCTCTCTCTCTCTCTCTCTTTCACACACACACACACACACACACACACACACACACACACACACACACACACACACACACACACACACACATACACGCACACACACACTGCCTTGTCCGTCTTCCTTCTCTCTATCTCTCTCACACACTTACACACCGCCTTGTCCAGCCCTCTCTCTCTTCTCTCTCTCACACACCGCCTATCCATCGTTTCTCCCCTCTCTCTCTCTCTCTCTCTCTCTCTCTCTCTCTCCTCTCTCTCTCTCTCTCTCTCTCTCCTCTCTCTCTCTCTCTCTCTCTCTCTCTCCCTCTCTCTCTCTCAGTCAGTTCTGATGAGATGACTTGAAGAGCAGCGGCAAAGAGAAAACAGGAAAGAAAGTTTTTATTTCACAATGAGAGGGCGTGAGGACCACACACCAGAAAGTTTGAACCACAGCCAGTTTGCCTGTGCTTCTGTGTGATTGTAGTGTCTGTCTGCTTGTCTGTCTGTCTGTCTGTTTCTGTTGGCTTTGGCGTGACCTGTCTTCCGGTCATCCACTGCCGCTCCCTGCCACCTCCATCCCTCCACTTTTTCCACTTCTGGCTCCACCTCCCCTTCTCCTGCTCCTGCCTCTCCTCCAGCGCATCCCTCCTTTCCCATCCTTCCTATCCCCTCACCCCTTCCCCTTGTCCTACCCTCTCCTCCTTAATTCCCCCTGGAGATGAAATTACAGGCCTCACAAGATTTAGCCATCAGAATACTTGATCCCGAAAAAGCCACTGACTTGGTTTGTCCAGCATGTTTCTGGGAAAAACCCGCGGTGTGGGGTCGTGCATGACAACAGTACCGGTCCTAACACGCGTATTCTGTCTGTCTGGGCCTCCGGCTCTTTGCTACGTGTTTTTAGAATAGGGTTGCGAAGAAGAAAAAGGATAGATGCCACATGTTAGAGAATGTTTTTGGCTCTCCTGTCCTCTCTCTTTCCAGACAATACCCTGTCTTGATGATATTTGCATTGTAATGGCAAGCATAATGTGCTAATTTTGCATGCAAGATGGAATCTGTAGTATTTGTGAAGTCTGAAGGATGTGTCATGCAGCCGTTGTTTGAACTGCTTATGGTTGTTGTTGCTGTAAAGATTGTCTGTTGTTTGGTCTGTCTGGAACTACCAACTTTCCTTTCCTTTTCTTCTGGTCCAACGCGAAATTGTATATATTGTTTGTCTCTGCTGTTAAATATCTCTTGTATACAAACTATCATGTCCATTGCTGTTTTTCCACTGATTCAGATAAATGTGCATGTCGGGCATCTACTAAGCCTTACCCATGAGAAACTCTTCCCAATCAGTAAGTTTTAGTTATTCATTTAGCTGTAATCCTGCTCTTTGTTGTCTCATGGCTTAGCAGATGTGGTAAAGCAAATATGGTCCAGTCCTCACGCTGTAACACTTCCTTGATTAAATTAGAAACTGAAACTGCTCTAACCCCTTCCCCCATTCTTCCTTCTGATTGCACGGTATGAAAGGTGTTACAGATTGTTTTTGGCACTGAACTCATAGAACCCCCCCCCCCCCCGGCCCCCTCCTCTTTTATTTTAACTTTAAACCAAATATGTACATGCTCATGATGAGATTTACGTTCTATTGAAGGGGGATTTAATGCAAGACCTCTCAACTAAATACTTTTTTTTTGCTGCTGAAAATAGTCAATAGAAATATGCAGTGTTTCATATTGGACCATTTTCCGGGGAAATCTCAAGAATCATATGAGAATTATTTTGGTGCCCCAGTGAATCAGGTT
>CM031595.1:80385671-80388171 GCA_018398815.1 Conus ventricosus | reverse complement strand
ACCAGTCGGCTAAGTGGTAAATATTTTCCTGAAGAGCTGTTGAGACCTCGACGACATTGGTGCTACTGATGTGTAAGGTCGTGTCGTCAGCAAATAACTCAAGAGAGAGAGAGAGAGAGAGAGAGAGGAGAGAGAGAGAGAGAGAGAGAGAGAGAGAGAGAGTGTGGTGTGGTGGGGGTTGGATTGGGAGCGCTTGGGAGGAGAGATAGACAGAGAGACAAACAGGCAGACAGAATCGACTGTGGGAGACACAGCTTAGATTTTCTCTCTTTCGCATGGAGGGAAAGACGGCATTTCCGATTGACCGGCGGGCATTTCATACATACATAATCCCCATCCACGCCCCTCCTCTTCTGTTTTTTTTTTTAAGCCTTTGTTTTTAAAAAGGGGGAAATGATTGAACACCATAGCCTCTCTCCCTCTCTCTCTCTCTCTTTCTTTGTGTCTCTCTGTCTTTGTCTCTGCTGTCTGTCTGTCTGTCTGCTGTCTGTCTGTCTCTCTCTCTCTCTCGTCTCTCTTTCTCTCTCTCTGTCTGTCTCTCCTTGTCTCCTTCTCTGTCTCTGTCTCTTCTGTCTCTCTCTCTCTCTCTCTCTTCTCTCTCTCTCTCTCTCTCTCTCTCTCTCTCTCTCTCTCTCTCTTTCTCTCTCTCTCTCTCTCTCTCTCTCTCTCTCTCTCCTCTCTCTCTCTCTCTCTCTCTCTCTTCTCTCTCTAAATAATTGTTAATAAAATTACTGTCCTTTTCCTGCCTCGGTTTCTTTCTCTGTGGGAGGTTGAACCTGCACTTCTTAATAACTCCACCACACACAACAATCCTACGCCCCATCCCACTGCAGTATACTTCACAACGCAATACTCCTTTCCATTCTATTCCATACCAGTCCATACCATTCCATTCCCCTACCCACCCGTTGATGGCAGTCACTGAGGTAGCGGCGCAGGATGGAGTGTTTGTACTTGGGGAAGCTGGCACACATAGGTCTCGTCCAGACCAGGGCAAGGGTGGGGGTGTGGGGTGAGGGGGAGCGCTGGGTCCGCTGGAGGACAGGCCGCTGTTGCTGCTGCTGTTGCTGTTAGTTAGAATACTGCACACCAAACAGATGGATGGATTTCTTTGTGTCTCCAAGACAGATCCGTTGAGTGTTGAGAAGCCTAGCTGCTGCATGAGTGTCATTAATGGTTCTGACAAGACCATGGAATAGTATTAAGGAAAAAGCACACACATTACATTTTGTTTGTTTGTGGACTTAAGCCTAGTATACGATATTTCAAAGGCAGGTAAACAACAAGCGCAAAACTGAAAATATGATCATTGCTGAACACGATTGTCATGTGTGAAGGCAAAGGTTCTTATGTAAATAATGTATTGTTATAGATGACTAGAGAATAAAAGGAAATATTCCAATTTTCTATTTTTGAAAAAAAAACAACTGTAAACGGCACAGACGTGAAGTTTATTAACGTTTGTGGTAGGCTAAACAACCATAACGTTTAAGTAACTTGAACAAGCAGAAGAATTGGAAGTTGATTTTGTTAGAAAGATGACAGTCACTGAATGCACATGTTCATGCAAGTGTGTGAATGATTGTGAAATCGACTGTAACAATACAGACGCTGAAAACTGACGGTATGCATGAAGCTGCCCCAATGTGCAGTTGTTGAATGCTGACGACGATTACAACGACAGGTAGTCTTTGCTTTGCTCTATCTGCATTATTTAATTTTGAGTTTTGCAACCCTACTGGGCCTCTTTTGCCTCATTATCTGTCTTTCATTATTTTCCAGAGAGTTGTTTGAGGAGAGAGAAACCCTGAGGTAAATTACTTATCTTTCTCTTATGTAGTATCTGGAAAACATTATCTACTTCAGTTGTTCTCTAAGTGAATCCCTCGTATGACATTGAGCCCATGACAGCGGTGACGCTAGGTTTCTATCTATCTTTCTTTCAGCTGATACTCCTGCGGACACTCCCTGTGTAGACAGGCAAGGATTAGTCTCATCTACCCAACAAAGGGAGTGGAGTTTTGTGTGTATGACCGTTTTCCATCCCGCCATTAAGGCAGCCATACTCCAACTTCGGGAAGGTTTATGCTACGTGTAATGTGTCATCCATACCAACGGCCAAACTGGGCTTCTCTTCCGAAAGTTGGTGATGGGATTTTACGTGTGTGCAAGATGTTATGCGTGCGTTCACACACGGAACCTCGCTTTATAGTTTCATTCGAAGGACTGTATTGGAAATGGAGTCAGAACCAATGCTAACTCCGAGGGAAAATCCCCCTGTACCGAAACGTCCCGGCGGAGATTCGAACCCGCAACCCCAGGATCACGAGTCCGGCGCTCTACCAACTGAGTTATTCCGGCCCCCACGCTAGGTTTTATGCACGAGAGTAGGTCAGGACACGCACCCATATCCTTACTTGGAAATAAGTTAAATTAAGTTACCGCACTCCCTAACAATGATGCACAAAGCCTTCTGCCGAAAATCCATTCCGATCAGAAA
>CM031595.1:80357762-80367762 GCA_018398815.1 Conus ventricosus | reverse complement strand
CTCCTAGTTTTGGGGAATTATCCTCTCTTTCCAAATTCTTTTCCGGACTTTGGTCAATGCCAAGAGAGGTTGTTACACAACAAGAACAACAACAACAACAACAACAACAACAACAACAACAACAACAACAACAACAACAGCAGCAACAGCAGCAGCAGCAACAACAAGAACAATTTCAGTCTCTGCAGCCCACAGATGGCAGAAGAACAGTAAACGTAAGACTTTCCACAGTCTTACAGAGTGAGGATTCCAGAATGGAGGAGGTTGAGGAGGTCCTTCCTACTGAGTTGTCCGGAAGCAGGAAGTGCTGAGTGCTCTTCCCCAGAGTCGTCTGTCTGTCTGGTCTCGGATCCCGCTGTGCCATCAGGAACTCTGCCAAGATGGTGGACCCAAACGGATTGTCCGCCCTTATTTCCCTGCCACGCTGTCAACTACCAGAGACCTCTTTTTAATGACAGCGCTTTGCCTTCAGTTAATGTGATGCATGTTTGCGTGCGTGACTTTCAAAAGCATTGGCAGAGGCAGGGGGGGGGGGGGGGGGGGGGGGGGGGATGAATGGGGAATGGGTTCGGGACTGAGGAAGGAGAGGGGCCGGTGGGGGAGGGGGTGTTAATGGAGCGAGTGGCATTCGGCAGTGTGTGTGGAGATGAGCCATTTCGAGAAACAAGAAAAAACGGTTTGTTGACTTTTCTGTCAGGGGAAAAGGACTCTTTTTCCGGTATGCTTGCTGCTGAATGAAGCGTTGTCAGCTGAGAGATGTGAAGGTCTGTCCATTCCATGCCGTCCATTTTCCCTCTAATTAAACCATAATGAGGACAATTCTATCAGTCAACAAAACAGGCTTTCCCCAAATGAATTGTCGCCATGCTGTGCATAGTTTTCACTCTCTCTCTCTCTCTCTCTCTCTCTCTCTCTCTCTCTCTCTCTCTCTCTCTCTCTCTCTCTCTCTCTCTCTCTCTCTCTCTCTCCCCATTATCTACCCTACTTAGAGCAAGAACTGCATGTAAGAAAGCTCAATGGATGCTTATCTATTGTCTTCCCAGGATTCTTCGATTTTTGCATTGCCGTGCAGTTTTCTTATCTGCATATGTTCTAGATAAACAGGAACCACACGAATCTTTGATATGGATCAGCATACACTCAATTATTTTCACGTAGGAACAAAAGTATCCTTTCCTTCTTTATTTTTGACTGTTTTGCATCCCTTGTATCACTTAAACATTTCTTCATGTTAGCCATGTCGGACTACCTGTATTTGTGTCTGTTTGTGCTGGGTGACAAAGGCCAGGCCCTTTAACAATTGGTAATTTGCAGTTGTAATTTTCTTCTCTTCTTGTTTTTACCATCACGTCTTAACTCGGGATTTGTTGGCAAACTTGAAACTTTTTTTAATTAGGGGAGGGGGTCCCTGAAAGTTCTGCATTCTCTCATTTGTGTTGTACTAGGTGTATGTGTACTGCAAGTAGCATGTGTTAGAATTTATGGCATTTATGTGTTTGGTCATTGAATCCACATTTACCTTACTGGTTTATTACGTACTGTTTAATTCTCTACCTACTTTGAGATTTTCTTTCGTTTATACTTCTGTGTTTGGTCTTTCAGTCTCTGTCTTCACAGCTCATATTTTCAATATGCTTCAAAATTCTAATGCATTGCCGATTTCTAATGCCATTGCTCCATATGTTTGTTTTCTAGGAGCTTGTGCTTTTGTCTTCAGTAATTCCTTTCTTTTTCTTTCTTTCTTTCTTTCTTTCTTTCTTTCTTTCTTTCTTTCTTTCTTTTCTTTTCTTTTGTGGCATCAGTTGTCGGATCAATGGAGCACCTAAGGTGGTGACTTCTTTCTTTTAACCTCCTAAGGCCGAAATCCACCTCTTCATTTTTTGTGCTTCACACTGGCATCTTCATCAGCCTACCAAAACGGGAAAAAAGAAAAATAGTCTGTACATTCTCGCATAAATTGACATATTCTTGCTGATTTTAGTGTTTTGGCGTTTGACACAAAGTTTCTGAAATTGTTAATGTTCTAATGTGTGGTATACTGGTATACTCACTCTGAAATATGTGCTGCTTGTACAAAGAAAATAACAGACAGACAGAGAAAAAGGAGAAGAAAGGAAGGAAGGAGGAAAGACGTGTTTTTATATTTTCGTCATGTATTACCGGTTTCTTTTGATGTTGATTCCTTTTTTGTTCGTTTTGCTCTCCTAAAAACTTGTCTTTTTATCTTCAGTAAGTATTCATACTTTTTTTTTTTTTTTTGCCCTATACTAAATGGCTTTTCAAAGTTTTTTAAAAAAATTTTTCTTTGAGCTGAAAGTTTTCTCTTTAAAACTCTCTAAAGGGGTTTTAAATTTTTTTTTGCGTTTGTTTTAAAGCGTTCTGTTTTAAATAAAGGGTCATCCTAGCTTTGCTCCACGTGTCTTTTGAACTGAGTTTGTAAGATTTTTTTCAGTGATTCTAAAGCGCTCTCTCCCCTCCTAACAACTGTCAGTAGGGACTATCCAGCGTTTTGCATCAAATTTACCTCTGCTCCCAAAACCCCCCTTAAAGTCCTCTTCGGGGAAAATTCCAAATTTAAAAAACACTTTTTTTTTTTTTTTTTAATATTTTGCGTTTTTAATTTTCAATAAACCATAACACGTTTTCCTTTTCCTTCCTTTTTTTTGAAAAAATCAGAACGAGAAATTTACTTTAAAATAGAGGAGTAAAAAAAAAAAGAGGGGGCATGATTTTGGAGAAAAGAATGAATGTGAAAAAATTTTGAGGGAAACCCAAAAAAGGGTAGTCAACTGTTCTTTTGCAAAATGAATCCAAATTGAACAGCGGGTTCATCAAACTCTGTTTGATTGGGAAAATTCCCATATTAATTGTAAAATTAAAACCACAATTGTAAAGTCCACCGTTTCCCAACTGGTCACCCAAAAAAAACCCAATAGGATTTTTGGAAAATTCCCCCGGAAAAAGGGTCCAATTTTAAACACTGCATAATTTCTTTGGGACTTTTTTCGCAGAAAAAAAAAAAAAGTATTTATTGGGAGAGGCCCTTGCTTAAACCCCCCTTCAATAGAACGTAAATCCATCATGAGCATGTACATTTTTGGGTTTAAAAGTTAAAAATAAAAGGGGGGGGGCGGGGGGGGGGGGGGGGGGGTTCTAGGGTTTTTCAGTCCAAAAGCCAACCCTGTAACCCCTTTCCCTACCGTAAAATCAAGGAAGAAGGGGGGAAGGGGGTTTTAAGCATTTTCGGGGTTTCTAATTAATCAAGGAAGTGTTACAGCGGGGAGGACTGGCCCATATTTCTTTACCAAATTGCTAAGCCATGAGACAACAAAGAGAGGTTTTAAAGCAAAAGGGAAAAACTAAAACTTACTGATTGGGGGGGTTTTCAGGGGAAGGCTTAGTAGATCCCCCCGACATGCACATTTACTGAATCAGTGGAAAAAAAAAAAAAAAAGGGGGACATATAGTTTGTATAAAAGAGAAAATTTAACACCCGGGGCCCAAAAAAAATATATAAAAAATTTTCGCGTTGGAAAATAAGAAAAGGAAAAGGAAAGTTGGGTATTCCAACAAAAACAAACAACAGAAAATCTTTACAGCAACAAAAAAACCATAAGCAGTTCAAAAAAAGGGGTCATGACACTTCCCTTTTCAGACTTCCCCAAATCCCCCAAAACAAATTCCATCTTGCATGCAAAATTAGCACTTAGTTTTCCATTACAATGCAAATATCATCAAGACAGGGTATTGCCCTGGAAAGAGAGGGGACGGGAGACCCAAAAAAAAACATTCTCAAACCATGGGCATTTTTCCTTTTTCTTCTTGCCAAAACCCTTTTTCAAAACCCCGTAGAAAAGGGGGGGGGCCCGAAAAACGAAAAAACCGCTTTTAGGACCGGTTCCTGTTGCCCCGGGGGCACGACACACACCGGGGGTTTTTCCCCGAAAAAAGCGGACAAACCAATAAAGTGGCTTTTTGGGGACCCAAAGTTTTCCGAGGGCAAAATTTTGTGGGGCCCTTTAATTTCTTTAAAGGGGGAAAAATTTAAGGAGGAGGGGTGGGAAAAGGTTGGGGGGTGGGGGGATGGGAAAGGAGGGAAGGGGGGGATGCGGGGAAAGGGAGGGGGACCGGGGGAGCAGGGGGAAAGGGGGAGGTGGAGCCAAAAAATGGAAAAAGTGGGGGGATGGAGGGGGGGAAGGGGAGCGGCAGTGGATTACCGGAAGACAGGTCACCCCAAAGGGGCCGACAGAAAAAAGACAGACAGACAGACAAACAACAGACACTACAATCACCCAGAAGCACGGGCGGGGGTTAAAAATTTTTTGGTTTTGTGGCCTCATGCCCTCTCTTTGGGGAAAAATAAAAACTTTCTTTCCTGTTTTCTCTTTGCCGCGTTTCTTAAAGTCATCTCATCAGAATGACTGGAGAGAGGGGGAGGGAAAAAAGGGAAAAAAGGGGAGAGGGGAGAGAGAGAGGGGGAGAGAAGGGAGAGGGGAGGGGGAAAAGGGGGAAGAGGGGGAGGGGGGAGGGGGAGGGGAAGGGGGAGGGGAGAGAGAGAAAGCCTGGATGGGATGGGTGAGAAGAGAAAGAAAAAGAGGGGGGCTGACAAGGGGGTGTAAGTGGGGTGGGGAGATAGAGAAAAGGGAAGACGGAAAAGGGCCGGGGGGTGTGGGGGCGTTGTAGTGTGTGTTTTGTGTGGTGTGTGTGTGTTGTGGGGTGTTGTGTGTTTTTGTTGTGGGTTTTTTGGGGTGAAAGAGAGAGGGGAGAGAGAAAAGGGGAAGGGGGGGAGAAGAAAAGGAGGGGGGGAGAAAGGGGAAGAGGGGGAAGGGGGGGAAGGGGGCCAAAAAAAAACCCCTGGCCCATAGTTGTGTTTTGTGTGGTTTGTGTGTGTGTGTGTGTGTGTGGGGGTGTGTGTGTTGTGTGAACTATTCATTTATGCTATTCCCCTGCAGTTTTTTTTTCGTCATTTTGGGGTTCGGGAAAAAACCATTTCTTAAATTTCCTTTACCCCAGGTTTTAAACAGGGAAAAGAAAATTTTATTCCCATATTTTCATCTTTTGATCAGTGACAGGGAGGATGTTTACTTTTTCATTCAACACGTGATTTTTGTGCCATTCCCCGTTTTTTTCTTATTAGGAGCTTTTTGCTTTTGTCTTCATATGTGTTTTGTTTCTTTTTGCCTTGGGATTTATATCAACTTTATGCTTTAAACCATTTTCTTTTAAATGTTCTGCCTTTGTTCGTTTTGTTCTCCTTAAAATTTTTCTTTTATCTTCAGTAAGCATTTATACTTTTTTTTTTTTTTTGGGCGTATTGGGGCATGGTTGTTCTAGTTTTTTAAAAATTTTTTTTTTTTATTTTTCTCTTTGAGCGCGGGTTCTCCTTAACTACTCTGAAGGGTTTTAAATTTCTGAGTTTTTGTTTTTTAAATCGGTCTGCTTTAAAAATTTTTTTTCAAAAAAACCTTTTTTCCCCTTTTTTCCCCCTGTCGTTTGAACATGGTTTTAGAATTTTTTTTTTAGTGACTTTTAAAAGCGCTTTCTAAAATCTTTTAAAAACCCTAGTATGCCCCTTTGGGTGTTTGCATCGGGTCCTCCTTTCTCGTGGCCCAACCCCCCAAATTGTCTTCATGAACTTCCCAAATATCCCATTTTCCCATTTTTTTTTTTTAATAAGACCCCTTTAAAGTTTTTCCCTTTCCCTTTTTTTTTTTAATTAAAAAAAAAACAGGGAAAAAGGAATACTTTTAATGGAGGGGATACAAGAAAAAAGGAGGGGATGAGTGGAGATATAGAATGAATAGTTTGGCCCCCAAAAATTTAGTGGTTGCAACCCAAATAGGCAACGTACTTTTGCAAAATGAATCCCCTTTTGTTTAAGGGGCAAATCATTTAAACCTGAATTTTTTTTAGAAACCAACTTTTTTGATTACTCAAAAAACAATTTGGGAAAAAAAATCAAAATGATTTACTGGGCCCCCAAAATAATTTCCCCCCCCAATTTTTCTTGGTTTTTCCCCGGGAAAAAGGTTTCCCAAAACCAAAAAAACTGAATATTTCAATTACTATTTGTTTTGCAGCCCTAAAAAGTGGTTTTTTTGGGGCTTGGGTTTTAAAACCCCCCCTCCAAAGAAAAGTAAATCTATCCTGGGGGCATGAAAAAAGTCCGGGTTTTAAGTTTAAAAAAAAAAAGGGGGGGGGGGGGGGGGGGGGGGGGGATTATAGATTCAGGCTAAAGCCCCCCTGGAAAATTTCGTACTGGGCAGTCAGAAAAAAAGGGAAGGGGGGAAAAAAGGGGTTAGAGGGGTTTCAGTTTTAGTTTTTTTATTTAATAAAGGAAAGTGTTTTCAGCTTGAGGGCTGGTCCATTTCGCTTCACCACATCGCTAAGTTATTTTTCAACAAAGTGCAGGCCCTTTTCAGTTAAATTTATTGAGTAAGTGAATAAATAAAAACGTGGAGATGTGGGAAAGTTTCTCATGGGTTTGGCTTTGGGCCCCCACCCGCACATTTATTTTACCCCCTGGAAAAAACAGGAAAAGAATTTTTAAAATGTTTTTTCTGTATAAAAAGACATTTAAAAACAAACAAATTTATACCAAAGTTCGTTTTGGATTTAGAAGGAAAGAGAGGGGAAGGAAAAATTTTGTAGTTCCAGAAAAAAAAAACCGGCAATTTTCCCCAAACAAAGCAACAACCAAAAACCAAAAAAAAAACCCAATCAAAAAAACAACTGCATGGGCACCACCTTTTAAAAATCCCCCAAAATTTTCCCCTTCCGTCCCGCATCAAAAATAAAAACATGCCCGCCATTACAATGCAAATTATTTCCAAAAACAGGCAAATTTTTCCGGAAAGGAAAAAGGGGGACTGGAAAAGCCCAAAAGATCTCTTTAACCCTTTGGGACTTCCTTTTTTCCTGACAACCCAAACTAAATCCGCAGAAAGAGCCGGGAAAGGCCCCCCCGACAGGGGCAGGGAAAAAGTGGGGTTAGGACCGGTCTGGTTTTCATTTCCACCAAACCCCCACGCGGGGGGGGTTTCCCCCAAAAAATTGGGTGGGCCCAAAACCCCAAATCCTGGCTTTCTCGGGAAACAAGTATTCCTGATAGCTAAACCCTTTTGAGGGGCTGTCATTTCTTCACCCGAAGGAAATTTTGGGGGAGGGGGGGGAGGGGGGGGGAAGGCGAGGGGTTTGGGGTTTGGTAGGGGAAGGGGGGGGGGGGGGGGGGGTTTTTTGGGGATGCGTGGAGAAGGGAAGGAGAGGGAAGGGGGGGGGGGGCAGGAACTGGGGGGGGGTGGAGGGGTACACAGGGTCGGAGGGGGCAGGCATGGGAGGGTTAGGGGGGCAGACAGGTCCACTTTGAATCAACCGAAAAACTGACAGGACAGGCACACTGAAAAAATTGGGCCTGGAGCCCGGCAAAATGGGCTTTTTTTTAAAACTTTCTGGTGTATGAAACCCCGGTGCCCCCTTTTTATGAAAAATTTTTTTGTTGTTGTTGTTTTTGTTCCCCCTTTCCCCCCCCCCCCTCTTTCCCCCCCAATTTCCCCCCCCCCCCCCTCCCCCCCCCCCAAAAAAAAAGGGGGAAAAACCCCCAAAGGCGCTCCCCAACAAAAACCCCCAAAGACAGAAGACCGGGGGGGGAGAAAAAGAAACAGGGGGAATAGAAAAGAAACCCGAAAGCCAAAAGGAACCATCGGCCCCCAAAAAAACCCCAAAAGGACAAAGGAAGGGGGAAAAAATGGGTTTTTGAACGGGGGGGAGCAAATAAAATTGGGCAAAGGGGGAAAAAAGGGGGTTGGAAAAATTAATTAAAAAGGGGAAAAAAAAAAACAAATTGATATTTTAAAGGGAAAAAAATACATTGAAAATTAAAACAAAACAAATGAATTTAGTCCTTTCAAGGAAAACCCAAAGAAGGGGGTAAAATGTCCGCAGTAATTTATTCCCCCCCAAAAAAATTGACTTGGGTCCTTTTCTTTACGCAGAAAATTTTACCTTTTTAAACAAAAAAGAGGGAAAAGTTCAGAAGCGTCGATCTGATGTTGAAAGAAAAATAACATGAAAAAATCTTCACTTTCCCGGCAAAATTTTACATATAAAAGAAAAATAAAAATGAGTTTAAAAAAATAATATAAAAATAATATGAATTTTAGTGCACAAAATATAAGATAATATAACAAAAAAAATAACATACCCCAACATAATTAATGTATGTAATATTTTTAAAACTTAATGTTTAAAATAAAAGCAACACAAGACAATTTTAATAGGAAAAGGGAAAATCGTGGAGAGCGTGGCAGCAGAGAAATCCCTCAGAAAAGAACCCCCTTTAAGGAAGGTTTTTGGCCCTTATCTCCCAAAACCTAGGGGGTTTGGGGCCCCAACCCGGTTCATGCCCCCCGGAGTCCCCCCGCGCCCCTTTTTTTTTTTCCCCCAATTTTTGGGACGAGCCATGGGTGGGATTTTTGAAACCCCTGACCCCCTGGTTTAAACCCCATTTTCCACTTTTAAGACTCCCCCTTTAACCCTGAGGCCCCAGGGGGAACACCTGATATTTGTAGGGAAATTAAGCCTTATGAAGTTCACTTTTGTTCCTCCTTGACCTGATCCAGCTGAACACCTCTCTGCCGCTTCTGCCATTTGCTTTCAGGGCTCTGGTGTTTTCCTTCCCTGCAACTGAGAGCTGTTTCATGAGGCTGTATGCAGACGTTCCTACAAATCCCTAGCTCCCAATTTCTGCAGTGAGGACTTTGACCAGATAGCCTTCTCTCCTCAGGCTGTTTGCCAGATCAGCATACTTTTCAGTCTTGTAGATTTGAGCTGCCTCCATTCTGTTTTCATTATGGCACCGTGAGCTCGATCTTGATCAGCTGCTTGGTTGACTTAGAGTGGACTACTATGTCTGGTCTCATGCCACTCTTTGCTGATGATCTCTGGGTGACTTTTCCATTCTGGGAGGTCTGCAGTGCACTCCCAGTCATCTGCCCCGTCCAGCAGACTCTGCCTGCATTGTTTCGGAGTGGCACTGTTGTTCTTGGCCATGATTTGCTGCCTCCTGCCGTTGAAGAATGTTGCGGGTGCTTTTGGAGTCCTGATTCGCCCTTTTGTGGTGTTAGTACTAGCCCAGACTACTTGTACAATCTCTTTGAGCACTTGTTGTGCCTCCATGTGTACCTTCTTGAGCCAGGGCTACTTTACATGAGCTTAGAACATGCTCCACTGTTTGTTTTTCATGGCAGAGGGGGCATGCAGGATCGTCTGTTTTCCCCCACTTCACCAGGTTTGCATTTGAGGGCAGAAGGTCATATGCAGATCTGAGAATGAAGCTGATCCTGAGAGGGGCCATGTGCCAAATGTCATTCCAAGTGAGACTTCTTTGGAGTGCATTCTCCCACGTTGTCCATTGCCCTTGCTGGCTCTGCTGGACTGCTTTTGGAGTCTTTTTGGTCTTCTTCTTTTCTCATCTCTGAATCATCATGTCTCTTTGGCCTTTTCCTTTGGCCTTTGACCACCATTCAGTTTTGGTCACCCCAGTCCTTGTCTGTTGGTCTGTGTGTGTGTCCTGTTATTTCTCTGATCTTGAGACTTTCTTTTGCAGAATCCATCGCCTCTTGAACTTTCCATTTTCTGCCTGTCTTCAGCTGGGGCTTGATTGCTTCTACCACCTTGTCTCCTGAGTCCTCCAGCATGCTTTGAAGTCTGATCTTCCCTGCTTTGTATTCCACCAGGATGGATTTCAGTGGGTAGTTTGAGCTTTGCTTGGCGACAGTACAGCGCGATGTAATGTAATGTCATGTAACATAATGTAATGTCATTATATTATATAACTTAATGTAATATAATGCAACACAAGACAATGTAATATAACATAACATTGATATTGATATGATGTAATATAATATCGGGAAAATAGAATGCAATATAATGCAATCTAATGTAATGTATTATATATAATACATAACAATATATAACATACTATGATATAATAACTTTT
>CM031595.1:80342281-80357662 GCA_018398815.1 Conus ventricosus | reverse complement strand
TGTGTTTTGGTGGTGTGTTGGTGTTTGTGTGTGGTGTGTTGTGTGTGTGTGTGTGGTGGTGTGTTTTGTGTGTGTGGCGTGTGTGTAGTGTGTGATGTGTTGGGGGTGTGTGTTTTGTGTGTGTTGTTTAGGTGTGTTTTGGGTGTGTGTGTGTGTGTGTTGTGTGTGTTGTGAGTGCGTGCGCGTGCGCGGCATGTGTGTGTTTCAGGCTTACGCGAACGCAGGGAGTATTGACAAACGGGAAAAGGGGGGTGGGGGGGGGGGGGTCCGCTTGGGACACTCAGAAGAATGGGGGACAACGAAGAAGAAAAAGAAGAAGAAGAAAAAGAAGAAGGAAGAAGAACAAAAGCTCCGGCGGGGGAATTTATAGTGGGTACCGACAGATTAACTTCTCACGTTCTCCTTCGTCATCTTTTTGTCTTTTGTTTGTTTTGTTTTTGAAGGATATTGCAATTTACAAGATGCCCAACGTCACATCACCGAAACGTTCGAATAGCCATGAAAATTTTGAGTTTCGTGAGAAATTTCTAAAAACAGTAACTTCAATCAATCATGTTCCACGAAGAAAAAAAAATCTCATGATCTTGCTGGGGGGATCCTGGATCCACTTAAAAAAAAACAACTTTTCTCCAGATCTGCACACGCAGCTCCCACGCACACACACACACACACACACACACCACACACACACCACACACACACACAACACACACCCCACGCACACACACACACACACACACACACACACAACACACACACACACACAACACCACACACACAAACCGTGGGCGTTGTTGAGTATTTTTTTTTTTTAATAATAAATTTTAACCAACTTTGGTTAAAACCGGTCCAGCAGTTTTGTGTGTGTGTGTGTGTGTGTGTGTGCAAAATATTGCTGACACCACATTGACGTGGCTGAAGGCACAACCTCATGGGGGTTTGGGGTGGGGTGGGGGTGGGGAGGGGGGGGGGGGGACGTACCCGGGGGTTTTGACAGCAGCACGCAAACTTGGGCGGTTCGTTTGGAGTGTGACTCAAAACCCCCGCCCCCCCCCCCCCCCCCCCCCCCCCCCCCGCCCCCCCCAATAAAAAATTGGCAGTTAGCCATACGTTGTGAGGGGGAAGGGGGGGGGGGGGGGAGGGGCTTTGACTGCTTTACTGTAAGAGCGAAGCATGTGTTTCGTGGCTGAACGCTATCACATGCGATCACAGGTGATCTCTCTATGGCCAACTGTTGAAGGCGAAAAAAGAGCACCCCATCACCCCCCCCCTATCCCCTCCACTCCCCCCTCTCCGCCTGCCCTTCCTCCTTTCCTCCTCGCTTCGTTGCATTTTCTTAGTCATGACGCAGGCGAAATGTCAGTCAGGTCAACTCGGTCATTAAACAAGATCACAGGTGTCACGGCTGGCAAGCCAGTTTGGAGCGGTTCGGTAGGTCACACACACACAACCACACACGTGCGCGTGCGCGCGCGCAACACACACGTTCACACACGTTCACGCACGAACACCACACGCACACGCAACAACACACAAAACCACACACACCACCAAACTCACACAAAACACACACAAACACACTCACACACAAAACACCACACACACACACCACACAAACACAAACACACACACACACACACATTCTCCTTGTTAATTTAGACAAATTATTCTGTTCTTTAAATGGGCCAAACGGCAGCAAAAACTGAAAAAAATTATTGTCATTGTCATTGTTAAAACACAACACACACACACACACCAACACACACAAAACACACACACACAAACACACACTAAATAGTTAAACGAAGCCAAAGAATCGACCACCACAACAACGAGGGGGGAAAACTGGACTCTAATCACGTTGAGAGAGGAGAGAGAGTGAGGGAGAGAGAGAGAGAGAGAGGAGGAGAGAGAGGGCTGACATGACACTGACATCTTTTATTGACATTGCTAATAGCTTTGTAAGGGGTACAATGTCTTTTTGTCTTGCATAGAGAAAAGAAAACAAAAGAAAAACTGCAAATTAGGTGTCTACACAATAAGCAAAATTAAGAAATTATTTACATTTCCATCACTCATTCGTGTTTTTGTATTTTCTAGTACAAAGTCATCTTCACACAAGGCATTCCCCTTTACATACGCATACTGATCCATCCTAATCTTCCCTCGACTTGCACGCAGCAATTTTATCCTTATTCTCCCCTTTTCCCCATTCACACATATTCTCTGTACAGAGATTTATTGGCTTGTATTATGAAAAACTATTCACTTTAACAATCAAGCTTCAAGATCAAATAATATTTAAACAATAAAAATGAAATATATTTTACATCCCATCAGTGTTTTTGAACTTCGTTTATTATAATTTTATTCTGCGTGTCTAAAAGCTTCTGTTTCTTTTTTTAGCAGATCTTTAACAAAAGTTTATTACTTGTTTGCAAAATATTGTTAAGGTTTCGACTTGGACCGTGTTATGATCGAGTTTGATTTTTTTTTTTCCATAAGAGGACAAGTGAACCCAAAAAATGTACTCGTCTTCTCTCATTGCAATATCGTTACACAAGGACATGAATCGTCAACAGCTCATTTTAGATACCATCTTTTATAAGCATTTAATCCCAGTGTTCTATTTCTAAACCTTTCAAGGATACCTTTTTGCCACCGATTAGATACTCGATGTAAATACTTTTCTGCCTCCAAATTACTTTTGAAGGATAGGAACCGGGAATATTTATCATGCTCTTAGTTGGCTGTGCCAGTCTTTTTAAACGAGGAAATTAACCTATGTTTGAATTCAGACATAAAAACGGTCTCGTTTCCGACTCCCTGGCTTAACCACGCTATTCCCCAACACATTCTCTATTAGCACTTTCTTAATCTTAGAGGCCCAGTTAAACATTTCCTGACTCACATTGTGTGTGTGTGTGTGTGTGTGTGTGTGTGTGTGTGTGTGTGTGTGTGAGTGAGAGAGAGAGAGAGAGAGAAGAGAGAGAGAGAGAGAGAGAGAGAGTGAGAGAGAGAGAGAGAGAGAGAGACACACACACACCACACAGTACAGGAAATCTTCAGCGTCATCTTTTTATTTTTTCATCCACAGTCCTTGCCCACTGGATAGCTTTGCAACTGGCGAAGAGAGAGAGAGAGAGAGAGAGAGCCTCTCCTCTCTCTCTCTCTCTCACTCGACTACTTTTTGGTGCACATGCACTCATCTCCGATCTGGACACACCCACAGTCATAAGCCAAGCCACAATGAGATCGCTGAGCCGGCCGGGACCCTGCAGTGGGCTTAACTCGACTTGCACAAACATCACTTTTACTGCGCTTTGTGTTTTAAACACACACACACACAAAACACACACACAACACACACAACAAACAAAAACACAACAACAACAACAACAAAGCTCTCTCTCTATCGCGCGCGCGCGCTTGTTTCTCAGTCTTACTTCACATGTCGTTGACTCGGGCTAACTGCGCCAGCAGGTGTCAATCAAGCACGCGCTACCGGCGATGTGAAATGTGATTGGTCGGCAAGTGAAAGGTTGACAGCGCGCGGCGCGTTCAGGGCCAAATGTGTTGCCATGAGGTCGGGTCTAAATATAGCAGCCCGCGAGCTTGCCACATGGTGAATGTTTGGAGTTGGGCACACACACACAACACACACACACCCGAGCGATGGCAGGCCGGTAAAGCTTTTCGGCGAAGCGATTTTGAGAAAAAAACTGGGCGCTTCCTCAAGTTGTCGAGTTGGTTGCCGGTGGTGTCGGTGGAGGTGGTTGTGTGTTAGACCTCGCTTTTTCCCACGGAGACATGTAGAACGAACGTGTGTGTCTTGTCGCGTGCTTGTGAGTGTTACAGATCCCTGAGTGGTGGTTTCTTGTGAATTATCGTGTGTTTGTTACGCACTAACCGAAGGTTTCTGGATTTGTAAATGTTTGCGTCGGTTACTGGGATGATGATTGTTGGCTTCTGAATACGTTTGGTGATGCATGTTAAAAACATGAACAGGAATATGAACACTTGGGCGATCGTGGTAATGTGATGGCATTTGCGAGTTGAGTGTCAACCAAGTGACCAAGGTGAAGTGTGTGGTGAAATATGAAAGTGAAATAAAAAGTGGAAAAGAAAAAGAAAAAGAACCCCCTGAGTCATTCTTGTGGTGTGCGCTGGATAATTGTTGATGATACATAACGGATTTAGCTGTTTCAGGGATCGGTGAAAATGTAGTTTTTGTGAAAACCGTTGTTTTGTTTACGACAGAAAAAGAAGACGGCATAGGTAGGTACTTGGAGTCTATTCTTTCAAACATGTGTGCTTGAAATAGTGAAGGCAGACACCTATTCGTTGCAGGAGGAATATCTTCTGCGCAAAACATCGACGACCACACTTCCCACAGCAGCAGCGTGGTTGGTGTTGGGTATCATCCTGTGCTCAACGTGTAAGCGATGCGAAAACTGTCCCAGGTCAGCAGAAATGCGTCAGTACCAGGGCAGCCGGTGGTTTGTATGTGGTGGTTTTGGTGGTGGCGGCGGTTGTGTGGAGTAGGAGGAGGAGGAGGAGGAGGGAGGAGGAGGGGGATCATCGAATCACGGGGCAGCGTTCAGGGCCGGGGCGTTCAGGGCGCTGACTCAGCGATTTCCCCTGACGGGGTCCTAGCTGACCGCAGCGCAGCAGCGACACGGGAGACTCCATCAAAGTTGGGTCAACCACGCCGTAATAAGCTACCTCTCGCGCCCCGGCACACTCCCTCCCCCAACGTAACGCCTCAGCGACCGTACCCCAGCGAACTATACAACACCACCACTATAATTCGGGGAATCCCACTTTTGGCACGTGACACTACCACCACACAACCCTCACCACCCTCGTTGATTTTCTCGGTGCCGCCAGGTCAAGATGAACGTCGCCGAGTCGCCGCTGAACTCTCACCCCCTCTCCGCGCTGTCGGCCTCCTCCTATTCCTAGACCTCGGACCGAAACACCATCCCCTCATCGATAGTTCGGATAAGGTGGGAGGACGATGATGATTGAGAAACGAGGATGATGATTACGCAACAACAAACTCGGCTTCTTGGTACCTGGGAACAGTAAAGACATCGTGACGGACGGACGTAGGCGAAGGTACGGTGGTTGCGGTAGGCGTGGGAGCTAGTGGCCGCGGCAGCGGAGGTAGTGGCCAGTTCGCAATTTACGTGTCAGGAGGACAAAGGGGGTGGGAGGATGGGCTTTTTCCTTGGTCTTGTTTGTTTTCATTGTGTTCTTTACAAAGTGGCTAGAACTCGTTAGTATTTTCTTTTTCTATGGACTAGCGCGCGCGGGCGCGCGGAACACACACACACACACACAAAACACACAACACACACACACACAAAAATACACACACACCACACACACACAACCACACCACACACACACACAACCCTCACAAACACAAACCACACACATCACAACACCCACACACACACACACAACAACACACACACACACAACAAACCAACAGGAGAAGAGAGAGAGATAGGAGAGAGAGAAGAGAGAGAGGCGAGCGAGAGATGGAAAGGATGGAATTATTTTTTTCATTGCATAGGCGTTGTCCTCACGAGAGAGGAGAGAGAGAGGAGTGAGAGAGGAGGAGAGAAGAGTGAGAGAGAGAGAGTGAGAGAAGAGAGAGAGAAGGATGAATTATTTTATTTCTGCATAGGCCGTTGTCCTCATGAGAGAGAGAGAGAGAGAGAGAGAGAGAGAGAGGAGAGAGAGATGAGAGAGAGAGCAGAGAAGAGAGAGAGTGATGAATTATTTTATTTCATGCTAGGCGTCGTCCATCATTGAGAGAGAGTGAGGATGAGAGAGATGATGAGAGAGAGAGGAGAGAGAGGAGTGAGACGGAGAGAGAGAGGAGTGAAGAGATGGATGGATGGATGGATGGAGAAGCTTTTTCATTCTGCATAGGGCGTTGCCCTCATGAAGGGGGTTACACTTTCAATTTACACGGTATTATGCATACCGTTTTTCAGGATCTGGAGACATAGCAGAGATTCGAATTTTAAGCGCTTTATAGAAGAATATTGTTACATTTGACGATGTTTTTATTTCAGACTCCAACAGTAAAAGTCAGTCGAAAAAATGGCTGGGATGAGTAAAATTTTAAGGTATATAATGTTTTCGTTAGATTACTTTATGTAGGCCCAGCATAACGGGAAATGAACTTCATCTTCCTATGTAAATTGACAACGGCCAAATCAAATCTGTTTCTGGAACGATATCTGTAACGATAGTAGTCACATATATATCAGACCACTCAAATCTGAACATGTCATATAGATTTAAGTGCTATTAAATTTTAACTTCAAATACGTTTTATAACATTTACAGTACAAACGTTCTATATGTTTGAAAGCGTTAACTTTTATTTACATGAAAGTTCATTCTTGCCACCTACACAATATCAATGTTTGTCTTTTAAAAATGATTCCAAAATGGCCTTATTTTTTAACACCTTGGTTCTCTGAAGAGAGGACGAGAGAGAGAGAGAGATGAGCGAGAGAGAGAGAGAGAGTGAGAGAGAGAGAGCGTGTCTGGACAAAATACATACACAACGACGCATCCACGCTGCAACGCACGCACGCACGCACGCACGCACACTCATAATGCACCCAAAAAATGCGCACGCGCGGCAGCAAGCAAATACGCTTACACGCGCTCGCCACATGCGCACACACACATGGCGCGCGCGCGGCGCGCGCAACACACCAACCACCACACTCACCAACACACACACACACAACACACACACACCACACACACAATACAGCAGCGAACTGTAGATAAGAGATCAAGAGTACGTCAAACAACCTGCACTACCCAGTCATAAAACATGCAGCGTTTGCATTCATTTTGTTCTCGGCTTCAGCCAGTGAAAACGTCCGCCGGCCCGTACGAAGATCAGTATGTGGTACAGAGGACAGGTGTGTGAGTTGCGTACGCAGCGCGGTGGTGGTGCGTGTGTGTGTGGGTTGTGTGTGAGTAGTGGGTGTGTGTGTGTGTGTGTGTGTGTGTGGTGTTTGTAGACAGGAGAGGTGGAGCAGGCAGAGAGAGAGAGAGAGAGAGGAGAGGAGAGTGAGAGAAGAGAGAGAGAGGAGAGGTGGTGCACCTTCATCCGGTTCCTCTTGTTTTGATAAACATTTATTTTGTGTGTGGGCGGTCGTGTGTGTGTGTGTGTGTGTGTGGTGTGTGTAGTGCGCGCGCGCGCGCGCGCGCCGCGCGAGGGCGCGTGAGTGCGTGCGTGCTGTGCGTGTGTGTGGTGTGTGTGTGTGTGTGTGTGTGTTGTGTGTGTGTGTGCGCGTGGCGCGCGCGCGCGGCGTTGGCCGGTTATGTGATGGAAAGCACCAGAAGAAAAACGAATTGTGTTTCTTTTCACAGTCTGTAACTGTTAGACATCATGTAGCTGGCAATCTCATATGCCCAGCGGATAATTCATTAATTATACACACATGTGTATATATTTATGCATGGAGATGCACTCGATCGAAATTAGAGCATATAATCTAGCTCTGATGTTCACTTTACACTAGGCATCATCGGATCGCGAAAGGAAGCAACGGAAAGTCAAAATTGTCTCTTCTTGTGCATGCTGAGTTATCCAAACGACGACTAACTAGTGGACGATCTGATTCAGGCGTAATGTTCAAAGTGTCGTTGCATTGATCCGTTTTATCAAGGACTGATGAAAGAGAATATTTTTAAAGTAAGCTTAGTTGCAGGCCGCCTTCTCTCTCGATTTTGAGCATTTGCTGGCCACGGAAAATCGGCTAGAACTTAGAGAACTTAGAACATGTAGGCTCTAGATTACATCGAGCAAAAATCCGCCAATTTTCTAAAAAATTGCGCGAAAGGAATGGGAGAAGGGATGGGGGTGGGTTTGGAGGGATAGAGGGCGATGAGTTGGGAGCAGAACAAAGTATCGGTTATCTTTTCCTGATGTATGGCACGAAAGCTTTCTCAAACAGAACTAAAGGACTTCCGACCACGAGGCGCACCACATAGTGAGTGTCACGTCAGGTACACCGACTTTGCTTAAATTGCAATGAGTGTTTTCACAAAGGGCAGGTGTTCGTTGCGTCCAAACTTAGTGCAACCGTGTGTTAACAATTTCGTTGTACTTCGTAGATCGTTGTCGTGTGTGTGTTTCGGTGCACACCGTGTGTCGCGTTTCCACCGGTCCTCGTCGCGCAGAGAAAGTTTCTTGGTAGCGCAATACTGTTCGTACGGTATATATATATTTATATATTTATAGATGAATATTACCAAAAGAGCCTAAAATGGATTTTTAAAAGTGCTCGTCCCCTTGGGGAGCAAATTTTGTCAATGATGTTAAAGGAAGGTTAAAACTCGAGGTTAAAATCTACAAATTTGTTTTCTTCCCTCTCTCCTCCTTCTCCTTTTTCTTTCAAGCTTGCTATGATGACAGCACAGCAAGTCGAAACAAATTTGTAGGGTTTTACCTCGAGTTTTAACCTTTTTTTTTTTAACATCTTGACAGTATTATATATATTTATATTATTTATTTATTATTTATATATATATATATATATATATAAATATATTATATATAAATGCTGAAACAATTATGTACTATATATATTATTGTATTTATATATATATATATATATTTATTTATATATATATATTTATATATATATATATGTGTGTGTGTGTGTGTGTGGGTGTGTGTGTGTGTGTGTGATGTGTGTTTGTGTGTGTGTATGGCTGGAAGCGGAGAAACCAAAATGAACGCAAACGTTGGGTTTTATGTGTGGTTAGGTTCAGCGATGTGTATGTTGTGTTTGACCGCACTCTTGATTAGCCTATTGCGTCGCTGACACCAGCCCCCCCCCTCCTCCTCCTCCTCCCCCCGCCCCTCCCCCCCAACCCCGCACCTGCCCCCTCTCCGCATCGGGGGGCTTACCACCGTTTCTCTCTCTCTCTCTCTCTTCTCTTCTCTCTCTCTCTCTCTCTGTCTCTCTCTCTCTCTCTCGCTGTCTGTCAATCTCGCTCTCTCTCATCTCTCTTAGAACGTTTGAATGAAAAGATTCTGACTCTGACAGGCTTAATCCAACACGACTGTCAGTCTCACACTATCACATCACTTATACTGTTGTTACAATTAGATAACACCTGTACATTGTTACAGTTACGTGTTCGGTTCATTCTCAGTTCTCTCTCTCTTCTATCTCGCTCTCTCTCTCTCTCTCTCTTCTCTCTTTCGAAGAGAGAGATAATGGAGGATTCTCGGGTGGGTCTTGGTCGACGGAGGATGGTGTCAGAGAGGGAGGGAATTGGTTGATGGGATGAGGAGAGAGGAGGAGAGAGAGGAGAGAAGAGAGAGGAGAGTCTTCTTGTTAATTGTGTATGGTTGTGGAGCACGAACGTGTGAGAGTTGTGCGCAAAGATATCGGGTAGGTGGATGTGCAGCGTGCATGAGTATATGGCGTACGTTAGGCGCGCGCAAGCGAAGTTCGCTTGTGTGATGTGCGCTCGAGGTAGTGGGTGTGTGTGTGGTGTGTGGTGTGTGTGTGTTGTGTGGTGTGTGTGTGTGTGTGTGTGTGTGTGTGTGTGTGTGTTTGTGAAGATAGAGAGAGAGAGAGAGGAGAGAGAGAGAGAGAGAGAGAGAGAGAGTTGTTGTGTTGTGTGTGTGTGTTGTGTGTTGTCTGTCGGTCTGTCTGTGTCTGATGCGAGCAACGGGCGCACGGCGCAGTCATTCGACAGTTCCAATAATAATGGTCCACGTGAGAGTTGTCCGATGGTATTGCTCCGCTGTGTGCACGGCACTGTATGTACCGTGTGCCCCGCTTTCGCCCTTTATTTCATTCTTTGGGCGACTGCTTCATTCAACGCCCTGTGAGTGTGTGCGTGTGTGTGGTGTGGTGTGTGTGTGTGTGTTGGTGTAGTGTGTGTGTGGAGAGAGAGAGAGAGAGAGAGAGAGAGAGAGAGAGTCCGAGAAGAGAGAGATGAGAGAGAGAGAGCGAAGGGGTGGGGGTGGGGGCTGGGTGGTTCGCCTTTCCATGCTTAATGTCTATGGTGATTAGTGCGGTTGTGAGCGATATAAACACACGCTTTTCAAGGGAATATGAAAGGAGGGATCAAATATTATTGTCGTTTGATATGAGTTCATGATCATTGCTATTGCGCGCGGTGCTGTTAGTGAGTGGTGAGTGTGTTGTGTGTGTGTGTGTGTGTGAGTGTGTGTGTGTGTTGTGTGTGTGTGTGTGTGTGTTGCATGTGTGTGTGTTGTGTGTGTGTGTGTGTGTGTGTGTGTGTGTGTGTGTGTGTGTGCCACTTCCACATGTTCTGTTTCTATCTCACGCTCTTTTCTCTCTCTTTTCTCTATATTATATTTAGATATATAATATATATTATCCCTCTCTTCTCTTTATATATATCCCCCTCTCTTCTCTCTCTTCTCTCTTTCTGCTCTCTCATTATTCCCCTCCCCCCACCATGGCGCCTGCTCTGGCAAAGAAAACTTGATTAAGCCAGCGGCGGGCAGCAACTACTCCAAAGTGCTTTTATGAGTTTCGCTTCAGCTAGACGGCCTTCAAAATGCCTGTTCCAGCTTTCACAGCTTCACAAAAGCCGGATGGCAACACATTTTGGCTATCAGAGATCTATGAATTACAGGGCGGGAGGAAGAGGTTGGTTGTGCACATTCTGTCAGAGAGGAATCAGGTTTGAACTGAGCACGCTGGCACCAAGCGCTTTGTCTGTTTTGTTAACAGCCCCCCCTCTCCCGTCGCCCCCTTCCTTTATGAGAGTTTTTACCGTTTGTTTCTTCCTTTCTGTTCTGTCTGTCTGTCGGACTGATTGTCAGTTGCCACTGTCTGTTCTCTTTTTTATTTCAAATTGCCTCTAAGAAAATTTGAAGGTTGAAGATTTTTAGATCAATACTCTCATTTTCTCTCTTCTCTCTCTTCTCTCTCTCTCTCTCTCTTTCTCTTTCTCTCTCTCTGTTTTTTGTTCTATGTTCTGTCGTCTGTATACTGTCCTTCTGTCTCTCCGACACGCAGCACACACACACACAACACCGCACACACACACACACTCAACACACACACACACACAAACACTCAGCGCGCGCGCGCGCGCGGCGCGGCGACAACACACACACACTACACACACATGACTCAGAACAGACACTTTAACACACACGCTTCTCTGTGTCTGTCTGTCAGTCTGCTGTTCTCTCTCTCTCTCTCTCTCTCGCTTCTCTTTCTCTCTCTCTCTCTTCTCTCTCTCTCTCTCTCTCTTCTCTCTCTCTCTCCTTTGCACGCGCATACAATAGTCTCTCTGTCTGTCTCTCTCTCTATCTATCTCCGCATGCGCACACACCATGCTCTCTCTCTTCTCTCTTCTCTTTCTCTCTTCTCTCTGTCTGTCTGTCTGTCTGTCTGTTCTCCTCTCTCTTCTTTCTTTTCTCTCTCTCTCTTCTCTCTCTCTCTCTTCGCGGCGCGCGCGCGCGCACAACCCATCTCTCTCTTTCTCTTCTATCATTCTTCTCTTCTTTCTTTTCTTCTCTTCTCTTCTCTCTCTTCTGCTCTCTTTCGCTCTAAGTTTTTAGACACGAAATGGGGCTCAAGACCCTCAGTGTCGTATCGATTGAGAGATGGATTATATATGGCGCTGTAAAATTGCTCGAAATCCTTTCATCAAATTATCTAGTTCGATCGTGAGGGTAGCGCGGCGCGCGGCACACTACCACACACACAACCGACACACATACACACTACAACCACCCTCCACCCAACACACACAACCACACACGCACACGGGGTGGCCACACAACACAACAACACACAACACACACACACACAACAATCACACAACCAACACACTACACGACAATTGACAACAAAACTTCTTTCTTCCCGACCACAAACAACGACACACCTCACACACAACAACACAAAACAAACACACACACCACACAACACACAACACAACACAACAAACACACACTCACTCACACACACAAAAACACACCAACCACAACACAACACACAACAAACACACTCTCGCACGCACACAAACACACAACACACAGAACAAATACACAACACAACACAAACAAAAACAACAAACAACACAACAAAACACACCACACATACACAACACAAACACAACAAAAACACACAACAAAAAACACAAACCACACAAAAACAACCCCCCACAACAACAATACACAACACAAAAACCCAACAACACCACAAACCAACACACACCACTACACAACACACACACATACAAACAAAACCACAACACAAACAAACACACACAACACAACACAACACAAACACAACACACACACCACACCACTCAACACTGAGGCAGGAACAGGGAACAGAACAATAAAAAAAAAGTGGGGTAAACTTTGCTTCATGATGAAAGGGGGCAGGGGGGGGGAAATACACGCGAGCTTTTTGTTTTGTTTGATTTTGTTTTGTATGGGAATGTTTCCTTGTTTGCTCGTGTGCCTCTGTGCTGTGTATCTGCAGGCGTTCCTTGTGTTGTAAGCAGCAGTCCTTTGGAGTGATGGCGTGTATTTGTTTCATCCTGGGTAGTTAGGAGTTACCCTACTTTGTTTCTTATTCCTGCTTTGTTTTGTCATTTAAGATGTTCTTTCTATGCAGTTTCCCCCCCCCCCCCCCCCCCCCCCCCCCCCCCCCCTGCACTTGATACGTTCAGTGTGAGACTTGATTACCCCCCCCCCCTCCCACCGGAACGCTTAATAATTTTGGGGAAAGGAATTAATCCAGTCACTGTACTGTTTAGTGGTAGCGGTGCGGATTTGCGGGCATGGAGGTCATAGGTTTGAATTATCAATGTAATATTGTGAGATTTTACCTACAAGTTGTCAGTGTGTGATTGGGAAGACTGGAGCGTTTGGTTACTTGCTGGATTATTGTAGAGTACGGTAAAACTTTCTCACCAGATCAGCAGGTGCTGTATTTCAGTCCCTGTGATTACTTACTTATTATTTATTATTACTTAGGCCCATAGCTCAAGGGTGAGCATAGGCCATCGACAACACTGCAGCGCACTCGGTTTCTGGGGCCTGCTCGCAGAATGCTCTGTCCAGGTGGTCCCTGCCTTTAATTTGCTCCGTGTCTCGCCTCCAGTTGCTGGGAGATCGGCCTTTTCCTTTTCCCTGCGGGTTCATGTCAGGGCATGGCGTTTGGTGCTGGATGTTGGGCTTCTGAGAGTGTGTCCAATCAGCCCACTTCCTCCGCAGAATCTGCTTGGTGGGTCATGTTGATTCCGGATATATATTAATCAAAAGGGATGCGTAGATGCAGCATTTCATATCACATCTGACTAGAATGATCGCGTAGCTTCACTTTCCCGCTCCTCATCCTTTTGTTGTAATTATAAAAAAAGAATTTGATATTCTATGGTCTTCATACGCCTGCACGTTGCGGCGAGTGACATTTTTCGTTTTCCTCTCCGGTCCATGTGTGGAGAGTCCATGTGGAATTAAGTCATGGGTGTGGGTAGTAACATGAGAACAGGAAGTTCCATAGCTTCATATACTGTCCCTGTGTATTTTGACATTCGTTGTGGGATATGTGACTCTTGTTCTCAAGGAGGTCCTTGCTCATAGGACTAATTCTCCCTTACCTACTTGTACCCGGGGATCCGCGTGGTCCATAACGATCGTTCTTCATAATCGCCCTGCTGTCCTTTCGGCCTATGTCACTGCGCCAGAGGTTTTTTTTTGTGTCATTTTGGCCCTAATTAAACAAAATCGATTCCTGTTGGCGACGAGATAACCAAGACGCACATGTTACTATAACATGAACGGTAGAGAGATGGACAGAGAAATGGTGACAATAAGTAGCCACAACACATCTTTTCGTCTCTTAGATCCTTTGACAACTACCTTTGTATTAAGGTTGTTTTGGTCCGAATCTAACTACAATGTTTTAGGAGGTATTTGATTTAACACGCGGAGATGAAAAGGTGACTGAAACAGGTAGATGGGTTTTTAGAAAAACAACCAAACAAACCACCAAAAAAAAAAGAACCCAAACAAAAAAAAAAAAAAAAAAAAAACAAACCAAAACAACCAACCAACAAACCCAACAGTTAAACCAACAACAACAACCAAATCCAACCAACCAAACAAACAACAATAAACCCCCCTGCATAACATTCAATATAAACCAACCGAAAAAGAAAAAACCACCCAAAACGACCAAGTCCAATTTTTTTTTTTTTTTTTTTTATTTTTTTTTTGTCCGTTGTAGTCGTGTAGTTCGCCGGAAAAGGAAACCCCTGACCAAATCCCATTTTTCACCCCACCCACGCCCCACCCCGCTTGCCCCTCCCCTCCCCCCCCCCCCTTTCCCTGCCTTTTCCTCACCCCAGAAGCTCATGAAATCGCTCACATCCACCCCCGACCATACTTTGACATTAACCATCGATCAATCAAGAGCAGGTTTGAAGCAGGTTGAACTTTTTCGTGAGTTGAAACTTTGTTCACAGTTTTTGCATGCGTAGGCACGCAATCCAGAGAGAGAGAGAGAGAGAGAGAGAGAGAGAGAGAGAGAGAGGCGCATATGCTCCCCACCCAAAACACCTGTCCTACAATAACCTTCAGGAAGTAATATCGAACGCAAGATTGACACTTCCTCCGTCTCAAAAGGGGACAGGCAACCACTGCACGGAGATACAATAAAATGAAGACAAACAGGTTCCCCTGTCGTCCCCACGTCTCGAGCGAACGAGAATTCACGCCGTGGGAGATCTGCTCCGTCCCACTGTTCAGTCAAGTTATTTTGGTCCGTAACGTTACTACATGACACAGCGGAGTGAGTGACGACACAGCAAGCAATGCCTTACCAGTACACAGATAATGGGGGAAAGAGCGGGCCTGGTCTACTTGGTTGACTTGAAGTGTAACGTCCTCGCCCGCCTCCGGTGTAACCTGGGTGACGAGGGATAAATAACCCTCATAAGAGAATGGTGGAAGGAAGGAGAGGGGGGGGGGGGGGGGGGGTACGCATATAACACTACACTAATACCACCAGAACGACAACATGCTGAGATGAACAGCGGAAAGGCTTTTATTCTTCTGTTGGGTGCCACTGAAGTTGGAACATATAGTGTCCGATTACAAGCAGGTGTTTAACCGCTGAGCCAAGCATGTGTACCGTAGAACTTGATAGCTACCCAGACAGCAAGGGTCCTAGGACTCACCTAGGCCCACCTATGTTCTGGCTAGATTCAGCTTGTCCAAGCTGGAGATAGCTAGAACCTAGGTGGACCCTAGTACCCTTGCTGTAAGGCTAAATTGAAAGATAAAAAGGTGAAGCCACACAACACCCATGA
>CM031595.1:80327281-80337281 GCA_018398815.1 Conus ventricosus | reverse complement strand
CGTGGCGAAGGATCAGTTCTTTCAGGTGCCCATCAAGCAGAAAGACTGGAGCAAAGATACTGAAAAGGGGGAGGAGGAGGAGGAGAAGGGGGAGGAAGAGGTTGGAGAAGGGGGGGGAAGAGTGGGAGCAGGAGATAGAGAAAGAAGCAGAAAAAGAAGAAGAAGATAAAGAGGGGGGGGGGGGGAGTTGGAGCAGGAGGAAGGGGTGGAGGGAAAGGAGGGAAGAGGTGGAGGGAAAGGAGGGAAGAGGGTGGAGGGAAAGGAGGGATGGGGTGGTCTCGGGGAGGGTGACGGTGAGCTAAGGAAATTAAATAGATTCGGGCGGACCCTCCATCAGAATCCTTTGAGCAATGTTCATTCCCAAACCAAATTTGTCTCCCCTTTGCTGTATTCAGCACATAGGGAGAAAAAAAAAATCGATCCAGGTTGTCTGCTGTAGGAATAGTTTGCAATAAAAACTATTTCGGGGGACATCCTGCCACCCCCTCCCCCCCCCCCCCTCCCCGATCCCCACCGCCCCATCCCCTCACCCCTGCCCTTACACACACACACACACACACACACACACACACACACACACACACACACACACACACACATATAATATATATATATATACACACACAGCATAAACTCGCTTGGATGCTATTTTCAAAAATATCTAGATCCTTTTCGGGGCGGCTTGTAGGCTTAAAAAAAAAAGAAAAAAAGAAAGAGAAAAGAAAAACAAAAGAAAATATTACAGATAAATATTTGTCCTTCATCGGGCCGAGCTGATTAGGCAGAGAGAGAGAGAGAGAGTGTGACTCATGTACGCCGATCAGGCGGCACGCAAGACTCTCATCCATAACGCGATGACTCTGCCGACGACGACATTAATCCGCCTTCACACAAACGGACACGTGCGCGGCTGTCTGGGGTCCCCGGCAGGTACGGTTTGATCCAGGAATCCAGGTCGCCGGGCCAAAATGGCAGGGGGAGATACCATAGCACTCCGATCACCGGGGGAGTCAAGTGCTGTCAGACTTTGTAAAACGAAATTTGATTCAAGTCATCGAAGGGTGATTGTGAGGGGTGGGGTGGGTGGGGGTGTTAGGGGCAGGGGATATAAGGGAAGGTTCGGGGTAGTTCCATCGGTGAATCATTTATCAACGTAATTGCTTTTCGGGACACGATTTTCTTTACTTGTTTGGGTGGTGGGGGGAGGGGGTTAGGGATATGTAGCTACCACGAAGGACCACATACTTCCACCACCACCACCACCAGTTCAGTGTACGAGAGAAAATTGTGACCTGTAGGCTTCAGCATTCAAAGATGGTTTTCGGGAAGGTCATCCTTTCACCAAGTCTGGTTCCAGTCGATTCGATAGCATTTTGCCTGATCATAATGACAAAGGAAAAAAAGAAGAGAGAGAGAGGGAAGGAGAAGAGAGTGGAGAGGGGAGAGAGAGAAAAGAGAGAGAGGGAGAGAGAAGAGATAGAGAATGAGAAGAGAGAGAGAGAGAAAGAAGAAAGCAAACAAGCAAACTAAAAACTCACAAAACAATCTGCTGCAGTTAAAACGTAATTTTCAAGTATGTTAAATACAAAAACGCTTAAAGTAGTATTTCCATTATCATTTTGCGGGGGGGGGGGGGGGGGGGGGGGGGGGGGGGGGGGAAAGAAAAGAAAGAACAGTGGAGCAAACCAATCAACTCTCACGGGTGAAAAGATAACTCCCCATTGCGAAGGTATTGTAGTGTTGATAACAGCGAGCTCAGCGCCTGCAATGTCATCACAACCACAGTGCGCATAAATGATGATGATGGTTGATGGTATACTTTGATAACGAAATGCACATTTTGCGAAACAGTTCACTGAGCACTCGGACTCTTTATCAACTCGACTGGTTTTTGGTGATAAACGAGATCTGTGGAAATGTGTAAGGATGTTCAGATCAATGGTTTCAATGATTTGAATCGAAGGTCCTCTTGGGTAGAACGACAAAGGATGTGTAGTGTTTCACCGCCATGTGCTGTGTTCTTTGTTCCAGTTTGTCGTGTGGAACTTTTTTCTCTTTTCTTTTCTTTCTTTCTTTCTTTCTTTCTTCGTTCCTTCCTTCCAACCCTTCCTTCCTTTTATTTCTTCTTTCTTTGCGCGTGCACAGTGTTAAATTATAACAATAACGTTATTGTTTGTCATGCTTCTATGCAAGCAGTAAGCTTTTCTAACAAACCATTTAAATGTGTAACACTTGCTGTCAGTTACGCCATTTCCTCTTAATTTCTGAGTTGCCTGAGACGAAGGAAAAGACGAAGGAAACTGTACCTATATAGATGTTGTTCTTTTCTCTCGTGAGAGAGTTTTGCAAAGGTAGACTTAGTCGCCATGGATGTCACTGGCGAAAAAAAAAAAAAGAAGATCGTGGCGGTAGGTGAAACTATGGTTCGAAAGTGTGTCATGAACAACCTCTGCGGAGCTGAGATTAACCCAAAGGTCAAAAACTTTCAAATCAAGTGTCGGAAAAGTGTATTACGGTGCTGGCTGTTTCATAGGTTCTCCGCTGCCAGATCGTGATTGCTTTTGGAGTGTCTGGCACCCACAAAAGATTGGCTGCACTGCCGCTGAACCAGGGACCGGCAATGTGATTTACGCTGACGGAGCTCTGTTCCTTCCTCTGTCCCCCCCATTCCGGCCATGCCTGACCCCTGTTTATCACGCTAACTGACCAGTCCGCGGGACAAGAAGTGACCGGCTCATCAGCATGTTCTGTCTCGTTTAATTAGTCAGACTGACACTGAAGACCTTTCCCGTGCTTTATTAACTGACCAGGGGTCAGTCCGATAGGCAGGCAGGCAGCCGGGCTGACCAGGGGCAGGTCGGGGGCTGTGGCATCTGTCAGGGCCGTGGGCAGTTTCAGGGAGATGCCTGTAGCTCGGCTGTGGAGAGAGAGCTTTAGGGGAGATGGAAATTCTTTAGGCAGCAGCGTTGAGAACGTTGGCATCTCTCTCTCTCTCTCTCTCTCTCTCTCTCTCTCTCTCTCTCTCTCTCTCCTCTCTCTCTCTCTTCTCTCTCTCTCACCACCACACACCGCACGCACGCACGCACGCACGCACGCACGCACGCACGCACGCACGCACGCACGCACGCACGCACACACACACACACACACACACACACACACACACACACACACACAGATTGGAAGAATAGTGTAAAATCTTAATCCTTGATCGAATAAAGATTTTCTGAGTTCTGAGCTCTTCTTACTCTCTCTCTCTTCTGTCTGTCTGTCTGTCTGTTCTGTCTCTGTCTCTGTCTGTCTCTGTCTCTCCCTGTCTGTCTGTCTGTCTGTTCTCCTTCCATCGTCCCCTCCGTCTTTCTCTCTTTGGGTACCTGTCTGACTCTCTTTTTATCTACATGATGACTGGCTATTGACGATAGTAATGTTGTGTATCCAGCAGTTTTGTTTTGTTCTCTATCAAAAAGCTGGCAAGCATTTCAGCCTTAATGTTGTATAGCCCAAGCCCAACCATCCACAGCATTCATGACGACTACACCACATTCAGATAAACAGCAACGACAATGGCAGTTTCTGCGTTTATGTTGAGCGTAATGGGATTTGAACATGCAACATCGATTCAAAGCTAGAACCACTACCGCTGAGCAGACATTAAGGCTCCATATATAATCATGGACCTGTACATTGCACCGATTGTGGTGGAAATCCTGGGACATAGCCTACCAGGGTGTGGCGAGCCACAGTTAGTGTGAACTCGGTTCATTCACATTTTTGAGTCCTGAAATGCGTGGTATATCTTGACACCAACATTGAGTTTTATGTTTCGCTATCTTAAAAATCAGTTTCTTTGTTTGTTTCTTTTTATCTGACGTGGTCTCCAGCTATGAGCTTTAGAGGCCATAGTTGGCCGCAACCGCCATCATCCCGAACTTCTACACTTTTTTGAACTTTTTACCACGTTGAAAGCGGAAGGCGACGACATCGTTCTAGCTTGGGTTCCAAGTCATGTTGACATCGGAGGGAATGAAATGGCTGATCGCTTGGCCAAGAATGCCACAACAGGGACACTGTCTAACATATCTATCCCCTGCACTGATCTGAAACCAAAATTAATAATTATGTCAGAGACCTCTGGCGGGGACTGGAATACACAGACGAATAACAAACTCTTTCAGATCCGTCCAAACCTGAAAGAGTTCCTCTCATCCACGTCTGGTGGTCACAAAAAAGAAAACGGTTCTATGCCGATGGCACACCGGCCATTCGTATTTTACTCATTCATACCTTTTAAGAGCGAAGAAGCTCCGTGGTGCATTCCATGTCATGTGCCACTCACAATGAAACATATTCTTTTAGAGTGTTGGGACCTGCATGATGTGAGACACAAACATTTTACAGCAGATTCCATGAAAACCTTGTTCAGAGATGTTCCCCCTGATGCGATCTTTGAATTCTTGAAGGAGATCAACATTTTTCATCGGATTTGAGATTTTATAGTGGAAAGATTTTTAACAAAATTTAGGATGGGTTTTTAGAAGATGTATTTTAAAAGAGTTGTGTGAATGAATGACTTGTGAGTTGACTTAAACGTGGTGACAGCCCTGATATATGGCCCTTTGCTGTCGGCTGGGCTATGAGCAACATTACCTTACTTACCTCCAGCTACGAGGGTATCCCAACAACCCTGGTGTGGCCTAGGCGGTCGGCTGAAAGGCTGCCGGCTGTTTTGAACTGATCAGCCAGCTGCATGATAGTCTTTCAGGGAAGTGGGTGGTGGTGGAAGGAACGCAACAGTTGCGTTCTGAAAGGTTTTGAAAAGTACAGATTTCTCTCTTCTTTTCTTCTTTGGGCTCTCCTTCATTGAAGCTTATCACGTGTCTTTCACATGGACACTGCTGTCTCTCTGTCTGTCTGTCTGTCTGTCTGTCTGTCTGTCTGTCTGTCTGTCGCTCTCTCTCTTCTCTCTCTCTCTCTCTCTCTCTGTCTCTGTCACACATACATACGCGTGCGCGTGCACACAAAATGTTTCTCTTTCCCTCTGTTTCTTGTGCTTTCTATCACACAGACAGACAGACAGACAGACAGACACACACACACACACACACACACACACACACACACAACACACACACACACACACACACACACACTGTCCATTAGCGTCAGAGAGAGAGAGAGAGAGGAGAGAGAGAGGGAGAGAGAGAGAGAAGAGAGAGGGGGAGAGGGAGGAGAGAAGAAAGAGAGAGAGGAGAGAGAGAGACAGAGGAGAAGAGAGAGAGAGAGAGAGCACAGAGAGAGAGAAGAGAGAGAGAGAGAGAGACAGAGAGAGAGAGAGAGAGAGAGAGAGGAGAGAGAGAGACAGAGAGAGAGACAGAGAGAGAGAGAGACAGAGAGAGAGACAGGGAGAGAGAGAGAGGAGAGAGAGAGAGACAGAGAGACAGAGAGACAGAGAGAGAGCAGAGAGACGAGAGACAGAGAGAGGCAGAGAGAAGAGAGACAGAGAGACAGAGAGAGAGAGAGAGAGAGAAAACCCTCTTCCCCCCCTCCCCAAATCCCTTTTACTTGCAACCCCCTTCCTCCGCCCATCCCATCCCATCCCTCCCTTCCATCTCCGAGTCTGTCGTGAACTCGCCCCTCCCGCTGGCCATTGTAATACATCTTAGTAGTCTGGAAGCGTTCTGGAAGAGAAGTGAAGGACAATGGCCACATTGCCAAGCGCCCAGGAACTCCGTTCCCGCTAGCCCACTACACCCCCACCATACCTTTCTATTCGTCTGAGAGCCCTTGGCCATTCATTGCCCGGTCACTGTCACTGCTCTATGGAAGAGGATTAGCCTCAAAGATGTACAGTAGAACATGTTTGTTAGGGGGAAAGAGCCATTTTTTTTGCCATGGAAAGTGGAACTTTGTGCCAGATGAGTGGGTACGCTTGTAGCATTGGGTTGGAACGAGGTTTATTTGACTAGTCCTCAACGAGACTAAAAAAAAAAAAGTATTTGTTTACTCTTTACCAATGAATACACCTTAAAGAATGTAATACTAGCGTTTTTAAACCCGGCTTTCCCGGTCATCCTTTGAGCGGCTTTTCCCTTCCACGCGCATTGCCCCTTCCCTTCTTATATCTGTCTGTCTGTCTCTGTCCACAACACTGTAGCAGTTGCAGCAGCCGTGGTGATTGTTCACCACCAAAGAGTACAAAGTACAAATGTTTAGTCTTTGCTTTAACGTCTGCAGACTGTCTCCCCCCCCCCCTCACCCACCTTCTCTCCACTACCGTGTCTACCACCACCACCACCACCTCCACCTCCCTACTTTCTCTTTGATCCACTTGTCCTGATATTTCTGTATAAATGTAATGAGGTGTCAAAGATGTGTTGTTAAAGGATTTCAGTGAGACGTATCACCGTCGTTGTGGTGCGTCTAGGGCTGATGCCTTCCCGTGCGAAAAAGCCCGTCGCTTTCTAGTCTTTAATTATAGCCTGTTCCTTTGACTGTCAAAGAGGAGAAACATGTAATGGCACGGGCACCTTTCAAGACCAGCCAGCCTGGCATGAAAGCCATTGTGCAAGCGTGCACTGTGCCAGTGGGATGAAGAAGAAGCAGACAGAAGGAAAGGCAGCAAGATAGCATCATGGAGCGGACAGTGGAAAGGAAGGCAGCAACACACATCACGGAATGGTCCTGCCTGATCCTTCGCTAGCTCTCCGAGAACGGTGACAGATGCAGCGACGGTGTCAAGCAATCATCCACGGTGCCTCGGCGAGCTAGGCAAGAGACAAAGCAAGGAAATCAGTCCTGATTCAAATCATGTAAGTGAACTCTATGGTTACTTCTCCTGTCAGCATTGGAGTGTGGAACCAGCAGGCTCATGAAGACCTTGTTTAAATTAAAGATGTTCCGTCGGATCCATTTCGAGTTTCAATCGAGGTCAGTGTCTTTCATGTGATCTAGGATTCTGTGGAAAGTGGTTTCAGTTGTCATGGCATTTTTGACATATTTGTATATTTGAACGGGATGATGTTGTCTATTTGTTTTAAACAAGTTTGTAGATGGAATCGATTTTTTGACGATGCGACATCTCTGATATGCTCCCCCCTAACCCCCCCCCCCCCCCCCCCCCCCCCCCCCCTCCCCCCCCCGTCCGCACTCCCCTATAGAAAGCTGGGCTTTAAAGAATATGATGTGGTTTGATTTGATTTATCGTGAGTGTCCGCCAGGTAAGGTGGATCTTTAACTTTAAATCCAATCGAAATCGTTTTTCAATCAAGCTGTCTGAGCCATGCAGTTGGTCTTTGTATTAATTGATTACAGTTGGTCGTTGTATTTATTGATTAAAGTTGGTCTTTGTATTAATTGATTAATTTCTGCCACGCCTGTTCATTGGATCTGTGCAAGATGTTATTATTTATGTGATTTTATGGTGCGAGCAAGTATTCATGTGTGTGTGTGTGTGTGTGTGTGTGTGTGTGTTGTGTGTGTGTGTGTGTGTGTGTGTGTGTGTTGTGTGTGCGCGCACGCGCGCGCGCGCACGCGCGTGCGTGCGTGCGTGCGTGCGTGCGTGCGTGTGTGTGTGTGTGTGTGCGCGCGCGCGCGCGCGCACGTGTGTATGTGTGCTGGCTTCATGAGTTACCAAGTGTGGAGTAGCGTTTAGGACTTTACATGGTGACTCATCGATCTCACTGTAAATGACTCATGCAATTCCATATATTTATAATGAGTGTTTTGTATCAGTTCACATTGTCTGATCGACTAACTTTATCAAAAGCTGTCAGCATTTTGATTTGGATGTCGAACTCCCAGTACAGCTCACAATGGCTGTCATCAATATCAGATGAAATATAGCTATAGGGTATATAATCACCCTGTTTGTGATGTAACCCGATGATTAATTAAAAAAAAAAATCTGTTAACAAGGTTCAAGCTCATGATATGATTTAGAGTTAGAAATGACTCTTTTCGTCACAGACCTTTTGGGGCGAGTGATTCCCCATACTCCCCTTAGAGCTGCTTGTCTATGGTGGCAGGCAGATTCTGCGATAATGATCTGGGAAGGTCCCTGGTTCATCTTTGGGCTACAGGAAGATGGACGGTTCCATTAAGGGTGCGGGTGACGGATGCTCTTCTAAACGGTGGCTTTGCCTTCAAGTCATCTTTCCCCCCCCCCCCCCCCCTCCCCCTCTACTCCGGCTTTCAAGGTGCTGGCTGAAGCAGGAGGAACGGGACAGGGGCCGGCTGCCAATTTCCATAGGCTGTTACACGCTTTGGCCAGTAGCATGGGACGTGTGTGGACGTCTGTCTGTACTGTCCCGTCTGTGTTGTCTGCGTGTCTGCCTGCTTGTTACGTCTGTCACCAGAAGACCAGGTTTCCTTTCTGAACTCCTTGCCCGTCTTTTCGTTGTAGCAAATATCGAAGGTCAGTTTGGTGGCCATTCTCTGACTAGCGTATAGTTTCTCTTGATGGTTTGTGGAGGATTTGTGAACATTTTCACGCTACACTCTTTTGTCGGAGGTAAACGAAAGTTGCTTAATAGCTGTAATAAATGGCCAGAGAGGCAGAGGTTGTCTTTTGAGGTATGAATGGGCAGGAAGAGAGGGGGAGGGGGGGGGGGGATGAGGAAGAAGGGACAGAAAGCAAATCTTGAACAAAAGATATGCAGATCACATTCACAGCTGGGAAAGATTTCCTTTCTGACACCCCCACGCCATAGCTATAAACGCTTTTCTCTGTGTTCGTCTGTCAAGAATTAAAGTCAGTTTAGTATTTAGTAGATTCGATAATGAATTTAATTATCATTGCCAACGGAAACACACACACAGGAAAACATCTACTGATCGCTTCAACCATTATAATTAACGAAAAACAAAGAAAGAAAAGAAACGAACATACTGATTTGTGCCAAGAGAAAGAATAGGAAGGAACTTCCGTCAACTGAACGAGCCTAATTCAGCCTACACAGGAAGTAGATGCATTCAGTATTTCCAAGTATCAGGTGAGATTTTGTTGTTGTTGTTGGTCGCTTTGTAAATTCATGTCAACAATGTTACTTCGTTACTTTGGAGGCAATCTCTCTCTTCTCTAGCTTTCGTTACTTTGGAGGCAATCTCTCTCTTTCTCTCTCTCTCTCTCTCCTCTCTCTCTCTCTCTCTCTCTCTCTCTCTCTCTCTCTCTCTCTCTTGTCTGTCTCTCTCTGTCTCTCTCTCTCTCTGTCTCTCTCTATGTCTCTTCTTATGTCTGTCTCTGTCTGTCTGTCTGTCTGTCTGTCTGTCTCTTCTTGTGAAATAACTCTCTTTGAGTGAAATAAAGGTAAGCAGTTGCATTTGGTTGCAGTTACAGTATCTAACGGACTTTCTGTGTTTCTAGCGTCTAAAATACGTCAGTTTGAAGAGAGAGAGAGAGAGAGAGAGAGAGAGAGAGAGAGAGGAGAGGAGAGAGAGAGAGAGAGAGAGAGAGAGAGAGAGACTTTTGTTTCAGCCAGTCTACAAATGTGTATGAACTTCTATCTTGTGCGCATCCTCCTATCCCCAACTAAATCCTGAAGCAAAAACTATTCAACACAACGTTATACAACTTTCTTGCTATTTCGTGATACGTGCGAGAGTGACCCCCAGATCATGATATTTTGCTCTTGCAGAAACGTGTTGTCTTTCTCCTTTCCGTTACTGTCGTGTCGCTTGAGTTAATGTAGAAATCGAGCGTCGTTGTTGAGCCCTGCTGTGGTAGTTGGCTGCATTGGAGCTGATAAACATGGGTCAAGTTGGAGGCTAAAGTGGAGGGGGTGATATTATTAAGGGATTCCCAAGTTTTCAAAATCACTGGGTCACGTAAATTCTGTAGGCAAATTCTCACCCGACAGTTGTTCACTAAATAAAGGTCTTCCTCATAAATTCTGTAGGCAAATTCTCACCGACAGTTGTTCACTAAAATTAAATTTGTGCTTCCTCACTAAAATTCTTGTAGGCAAATTCTCACCCGACAGGTGTTCACCAAATTCACCAAATA
>CM031595.1:80317281-80322281 GCA_018398815.1 Conus ventricosus | reverse complement strand
CACCTGCTGTCCACTGGGCCGTCTGGCACTCTCATTAAGTCTGCCCACTGCTCTGACATCATCCGCCTTTTGTTTATTTGTCTGACGGATCTGTCTGTCTGTCTGTCGGTCTGTCTGTCTGAGACTAGCTGGGGCGCGGTGTAATGGTGGTGAGGAGCGGTGGTAGGGTAGGGGGTGGTGGTGGTGTGGGGGGGGGGGGGGGAGTTGGCTTTGTAGGAATGAGGTGGAGAGGGAGGAGGGTTTAGGTGGACTGAAATGAGAGATGGCGGGTGGGGGTGGGGGTGGGAGTGGATGCCTGCAGACACGACAAGGGAGCTGTCTGAGTCTGGCATGCCTGTCTGAAGTCTGGATGTAATAGGATGATGATGATGATGAATATGGTGGTGATGGCGGTGGTGGTGGTGGGGTGGGGGGGGAGGGCGGGGAGGAGCAAGGTGGGGGCGAGGACGCATGAATACCTTGCAGACATGGTACAGAGATATCCATAAGATGCCTGTCCAGTGTTTGGGTACAACATTATTGTTTCTTTGGCCATGTATGCTCCGGTGCTGCTCTCTCTCTCTCTTTCTCGCTCTCTGTCTCTCTCTCTCTCTCTCACATACACACACACACACACACACACGCACGCACGCACGCACGCACGCACGCACGCACGCACGCACGCACACACACACGCGCGCGCGCGCACGCACGCACGCACGCACGCACGCACACACACACACACACACACACACACACACACACACACACACACACACACACACACACACTGAATATCCGCAGACACGGTACAAGGATGTCTCTAAAGGGGCCTGTGGATGTTTGGGTATAACATTATTATTTCTTTGGCGATGTCCACTGCTCACTCTCTCTCTCCCCCCTTCTCTCTCTGTATCTGTCTGAGTCTCTGTCTGTCTGTCTGTCTCTCTCGCTCACACACTCACAAATGCGCGCGCGCGCGCACGCGCGCACACACACACACACACACACACACACACACATACACACACTTACACGCACGCACGCACGCACGCACGCACGCACACACACACACACACACACACACACCACACACACACACACACACACACACACACACACAACGCACGCACGCACGCTGATACACACACACACACACACACACACACACACACACACACACACACACACACACACACACACACACACACATTCAGTGTTAGTAACTTTTCAGTGCGAGAAAATCATCCACCCCTTTCTGGCAATCGGAGTCTGATTTCCTGCAAGGAGAAGACACACAGGTGAAAATAATACGGGGTCAGACAAGTATATACAATTCAACACTCAGACTAACACTCGTTTCCAAAGGGAGATCAGACAGGTATATACAATTCAGCACTCAGACTAACACACGTTTCCAAAGGGAGATCAGACAGGTATATACAATTCAGCACTCAGACTAACACACGTTTCCAAAGGGAGATCAGACAGGTATATACAATTCAACACTCAGACTAACACACGTTTCCAAAGGGAGATCAGACAGGTATATACAATTCAGCACTCAGACTAACACACTTTTCCAAAGGGAGATCAGACAGGTATATACAATTCAGCACTCAGACTAACGCACTTTTTCAAAGGGAGATCAGACAGGTGTGTACAATTCAACACTCAGACTAACACACTTTTCCAAAGGGAGATCAGACAGGTGTGTACAATTCAACACTCAGACTAACACACTTTTCCAAAGGGAGATCAGACAGGTGTATACAATTCAGCACTCGGACTAACACACTTTTCCAAAGGAAGATCAGACAGGTGTATACCATTCAACACTCAAGACTAATACACTTTTCCAAAGGGAGGTCCAACAGACAAGTATATATAATTCAGCACTCAAACTACCACACTCTTCTAAAGGGAAGTCAGTCAGGTATATACAATTCGGCACTCAAAACTACTGCACTTTTCCAATGGAAGGTCAGTCAGGTATGTACAATTCAACACTCAAAACTACTGCAATTTTCAAAGGGAGGTCAGTCAGGTGTGTACAATTCAACAACCAACCACACTTTTATAAAGGAAGGTTAGTCATGCATATACAATTCAACACTTGAACTACCAATTTTTCCAAAAGGAGGTCAGTCAAATATCCCACAGTTTCAAGCCGATCGCCACCAAATTTGGTATCAAGTATCCTTGGTGTCCTACAAACAGCAACGTCGGGTCGGCGATCACGTGACGCATTGCGTTGTGACGCAATTTGCGTCCACAGACGCAAAACTGCACATCGGAACACTACACGACAAACTCACCGGGGCGAGACGGGGTCGAAGCGCGTAAGCGCTAGTGTATGTATAACCCAGAATGCGAGTTCTAAAAATACATATAATCCAGAATGCAAGTTCTTGAAATAACAGTTTATCATAGCCCGAGAACACAATGATGATGCTCATATGAAAACACGTCATGCTTGCACGCAACGAATGCGTCATTGATCATGACGTAAAAGACGTATCTGCCGTCAGGGAAGAGAATCATACAACCAATAAAAGGACGCCGAAAATTACAAAACCAGCATGAAAAGAAACTGGAACACAAGAAAGAAAGTGGTTCCAGATTTCTAAAAGCTGACATGTAACATAAATACACACCCTCCTCCTCCCAACATCCGGCTCAAAAAAAAAGAAGGGACGGAGAAGAAGACGGAGAAGAAGAAGAAGAAGAAAAGAAAAAGGCAAAAGAAAGAAAAAAAGAAGAAGAAAAAAACGGGGGGAAAAAAAGGAAAAAAAAAGAAGGGTTCTCACACGCACACGCTCGCACACGTGCGCATCGTCGTTTGGAGAGACTTGGCAGACGGGGCCGGATTGAGGGAGGCAGTGATTGTCCAGCAGGGAGAAAGAAAACCTGCTTATCTCGCCCACCAAGCTCCTGGCTGGCTGGTGTGCAGGTCATTGAAGCGTGAAGCAGCTCCTCGTGATGATTATGGCGTCCAGGCTCGTGCAGCGCGTGCATTTTTTTTTTTAAACTGCTTTTTTTCTTCTTCTGCGACTGCGGCAGTAAATCCTGCTTATTCTATGGCAGTATCTTGGCGTCAAAAGAGAACAAAATATATTTTAAAAAAAAGTATCTCCCATTCTCAATTATCTTCTCCCCTCTTCCCCCCTTCCTCTCCCTACCCCGCACCCCTTCCACGCACACACACAGAAACACGAACTCTCTGAAACAAAGGCAAAAAATACAAGAGAGAGAGAGAGAGAGAGAGAGAGAGAGAGAGAGAGAGAGCATATTTGCTTCATAAATAACCGCTTTTTATGTCGTTCCATGCTTACCATGGGAACGTTAATCTTTAAACGGGCTTAAGTAGGTCAAGTAGTTTAAAAAAAAAAATCATTGCCCAGCCGACTGCAAAAGGGCTTTGACCGGCTGCCAAACTCATATGGAAAGAATAGGTTGTCCTGAGAAAAAAAAAGAAAAAAAAAAAGAAGAAAGTTAACTGTCGACATTTTCAGCATGGATGAGAGTTAGCCATTCCGTATACTTTCTCCACTTATGGGCAAAGCAGACATGGCGAATGGACTGCGAGTCAGGCCAGTGTACATAATTGTCACGACCAAATAGAAGAGAGAAAAACAAACAAACAAACAAAACAAAACAAAAAAAACAGTGAACATATTGGTGCACATTACTGTTTACTTGCAGTGCCAAAAAGTAACTTTCACCGTTTTCTTTACAATGATTTTTGTCAGCTGAAAATAGAGTAATCATAACGGTTTGAATCGAACAGATTCCCATAGGCTCTCAGATCACCTACACCATCCATCCTTTCCCACCCCACCCTCCTTTCACTACCACCTCTCCCCCCCCCCCCCGCACTCCAATCCTCCCACCCCCCCCTCCTGCCCCCCCCCCCCCCCCCCCCCCACCCCCCTCATCCAGCGCTTTCAGCGTATTTTTTATGTTTTTATTTTTTATTTTGTTATTATTATTTTTATTGTTGTTTTGTTTGTTATTATTCTTATTTTTGTTTTGTTTTCATTTATCTTCTGTTTTCATTTGATGTTCCTCTATGATTACATGACCGCTTTGCTTGCTTCTTTGATTTCTTACATTAATTGATTTCACTGCATGTTGTAGTCCCTACTCAGGGCAAGGACTGGATGTAAAAAAGCACGTTAGTGCTTATCTATTATCCTTGTAAATAAAGAATTTTGTCTTGTCTTGTCTTGTCTTTCAGACAGCTCCTTCCAGACAAACAAACAAGTGGCTGATGATGTCAGAGCAGTGGACAGACTAATCAGTGCCAGACGGCGGCCGGTGGACAGCAGGTGGTCAGTCAGTCAGGCCCGTCTGGCACTGTGGGGGGTGGGGGTGGGGGTGGGGGGGGGGACGGGGGAGGTCACTGTGTGTAGGTGAGAAAGCCTGCTCAGCGAAACAGAAATGCTTGACGACGGTTACTTGCCATCCGCACCCTCCGCTTTTACACCCTCCTCCTCTCCTCCTTCAAGTCCTAATCACCACCATCATCAACTGCAGGGGCAGAAGGCGAAGATGGTGGTTGATGTTGACAGGGGGTGACGGTTTCCTTCTGGCTGTGTATTACACAGTTGGGTCTGAGTCCACGCTTACAGTTTAGGCCCCAAACGTTATGTATTCTCTATTACACTCAAAGCTGCACCTAGCTTTTTCTCAGAAGACGAGCCAGTACCTAAACATATTCATGGCACAGCCTAGCCCTTGGCCCATACCATACCTGACTCTATGGAGGCAGATGTCATGTACTTTTCTTTTTCTGTGCAAGCATGATCCACATGACCCTTCATTTTCCTGTCGTCTGCAAGTCTCTTCACTCCCAAAATCCTAGTGCTCTACCAGTGGTGTGGAAACACGAAGAGTCCACAAACCATGCATCATTCTTGCTATTTTTTGTAGACACCTGGCATTGAACCAGTGTACTGACACCAAATTCCGGGTGAAAATAATCTTTTTCACCTTCAACATTTTTCTTCTTTTTTTTT
>CM031595.1:80292281-80312281 GCA_018398815.1 Conus ventricosus | reverse complement strand
GTCAGGTATGTACAATTCAACATTTCAAAACTACTGCAATTTTTCAAAGGGGGGTCAGTCAGGTGTGTACAATTCAACAACCAACCACACTTTTATAAAGGAAGGTTAGTCATGATATACAATTCAACACTTGAATACCAATTTTTCCAAAGGAGGTCAGTCAAATATCCCACAGTTTCAAGCCGATCGCCCCCAAATTTTGGTATCAAGTATCCTTGGTGCCCTACAAACAGCAACGTCGGGTCGGCGATCACGTGACGCATTGCGTTGTGACGCAATTTGCGCCCACAGCGCAAAACTGCACATGGGAAACTACACGACAAAACTCACCGGGGCGAGACGGGGTCGAAGCGCGTAAGCGCTAGTGTATGTATAACCCAGAATGCGAGTTCAAAAAATACATATAATCCAGAATGCAATTTCTTGAAATAACGTTTATCATAGCCCCGAGAACACAATGATGATGCTCATATGAAAACACGTCCATGCTTGCACGCAACGAATGCGTCATTGATCATGACGTAAAAGACGTATCTGCCGTCAGGGAAGAGAATCATACAACCAATAAAAAAGGACGCCCGAAAATTACAAACCAGCATGAAAAGAAACTGAACACAAGAAAGAAGGGGTTTTCCAGATTTCAAAAAGGGCTGACATGTAACATAAATACACCCCCTCCCCCCTCCCTAAATCCGGCTAAAAAAAAAAGAAGGAGGGAAGAAGACGGAGAAGAAGAGAAGAAGAAAAGAAAAGGCAAAAAAAAGAAAAAAAGAAGAAGAAAAAAACGGGGGGAAAAAAAGGAAAAAAAAAAGAAGGGTTCTCACACGCCACGCTCGCACACGTGCGCATCGCCCGTTTGGAGAGACTTGGCAGAGGGGGCCCGGGATGAGGGAGGCAGTGATTGTCCAGCAGGGAAAAAAGAAAACCCTGCTTATCTCGCCCCCCAAGCTCCTGGCTGGCTGTGTGCAGGTCATTGAAGCTTTGAAGCGGGCTCCTCGTGATGATTATGGCGTCCAGGCTCGTGCAGCGCGTGCTTTTTTTTTTTTAAACTGCTTTTTTTCTTCTTCTGCGACTGCGGCAGAAAATTGCTTATTCTATGGCATTTATCTTGGCGTCAAAAGAGAACAAAATATATTTTAAAAAAAAAGTATCTCCCATTCTCATTATCTTCCCCTCTTCCCCCCTTCCTCTCCCAAACCCGGAAACCCCTTCCACGCACACACACAGAAACCGAACTCTCTGAAACAAAGGAAAAAAAATACAAGAGAGAGAGAGAGAGAGAGAGAGAGAGAGAGAGAAGAGAGCATTTTTGCTTCATAAATAACCGTTTTTTATGTCGTTCCATGCTTACCAGGGGAACTTTAAATCTTTAAACGGGCTTAAGTAGGTCAAGTAGTTTAAAAAAAAAAACATTGCCCAGCCGACTGCAAAAGGGCTTTGACCGGCTGCCAAACTTTTAAAATGGAAAGAATAGGTTGTCCTGAGAAAAAAAACAGAAAAAAAAAAGAAGAAAGTTAACTGTCGACATTTTCAGCATGGATGAGAGTTAGCCATTCCGTTTTAACTTTCCTCCCACTTATGGGCAAAGCAGACATGGCGAATGGACTGCGAGTCGGGCCCAGTGTACATAATTGTCACGCCAAATAGAAGAGGAAAAACAAAAAAAACAAACAAAACAAAACAAAAAAAACAGTGAACATTTTGGTGCACATTACTGTTTACTTGCAGTGCCAAAAGTAACTTTCACCCGTTTTCTTTAAAATGATTTTTGTCAGCTGAAAATAGAGAAAATCATAACGGTTTGAATCGAACGGGATTCCATAGGCTCTCAGATCACCTACACCATCCACCCTTTCCACCCCACCCTCCTTTCACTACCACCCTCCCCCCCCCCCCCGCACTCCATCCTCCCACCCGCCCCTTTCCTGCCCCCCCCCCCCCCCCACCCCCACCCCCCTCATCCAGCGCTTTCAGGGGTATTTTTTATGTTTTTTTTTTATTTTGTTATTATTATTTTTATTGTTGTTTTGTTTGTTATTATTCTTATTTTTTTTTTGGGTTTTCATTTATCTTCTGTTTTTCATTTGAGGTTCCTCTATGATTACATGACCGCTTTGCTTGCTTCTTTGATTTCTTACATTATTGATTTCACTGCATGTTGTAGTCCCTATCAGGGCAAGGACTGGATGTAAAAAAGCACGTTAGTGCTTATTCTATTATCCTTGTAAATAAAAATTTGTCTTGTCTTGTTTGTCTTTCAGACAGCTCCTTCCAGACAAACAAACAAGTGGCTGATGATGTCAGAGCAGTGGACAGACTAATCGTGCCAGGACGGCGGCCGGTGGACAGCAGGTGGTCAGTCAGTCAGGCCCGTCGGGCACTGTGGGGGGTGGGGGTGGGGGTGGGGGGGGGAAAGGGGGGAGGTCACTGTGTGTAGGTGAGAAAGCCTGCTCAGCGAAACAAAAATGTTTGGGACGACGGTTACTTGCCATCCGCACCCTCCGCTTTACACCCTCCTCCTCTCCTCCTTCAAGTCCTAATCACACCATCATCAACTGCAGGGGCAGAAGGCGAAGATGGTGGTTGATGTTGACAGGGGGTGACGGTTTCCTTTGGCTGTGTATTACACAGTTGGGTCTGAGTCCACGCTTACAGTTTAGGCCCCAAAAACGTTATGTATTCTCTATTACACTCAAAGCTGCACCTAGCTTTTTCTCAGAAGACGAGCCATTTACCTAAACATATTCATGGACAGCCTAGCCTTGGCCCCCATACCATACCTGACTCTATGGAGGCGGGATGTCTGTACTTTTCTTTTTCTGTGCAAGCATGATCCACATGACCCTTCATTTTCCTGTCGTCTGAAAATCTCTTCACTCCCAAAATCCTAGTGCTCAAAACCAGTGGTGTGGAAACACGAAGAGTCCACAAACCATGCATCATTCTTGCTATTTTTTGTAGACACCTGGCATTGAACCAGTGAAACTGACACAAAATTCCGGGTAAAAATAATCTTTTTCAACCTTCAACATTTTTCTTCTTTTTTTTTTTCTCAACAGAGCGAGGGTGATTATCATCTGTTCAAACTTTGTTGTTGCTGCTTGACCTTTGCTGTGACCCCGAACTCTAAACTGTAACATGATGTGTCCAGGTTCGTTGTGTAGGGTCGAAATCCAGCTGCCACTCTTCTTCTGGTCGTTGTTGTTCCCAAATTTTTTGGGAAGAGTGAGTGGGTGAGAACAAGGTCGGGGAAGATTTTGTGAGGGGAGTTAAGGGGAAGAGGCTCGGGTGGTGGTAGTGAGATGGGGGGGGGTTCTTTTCTTCGCCAACGGATGGGAAATTGAGTTCCATGGTGAACAGATTTGACCTTCAGTGGCACAGAGGTCAAAATTAATGACAGTGTCCGGTTAGTAGTGTGTCCTGTTCATTGGTTGAGTGTGGAAAGGGAAACAGCTGTGGGGGTTGTTAAACCACGCGTCGCAATAAAAGTGCAAAATGCACGCGCGGGCGTGCAGTCACACACACACACACACACCCCACACACACACACAACACAACACACACACAACCACACACCCCAACGCAGACACACAAAACCCCACACAGACATACACACAGACAAACAGCCCAGGGAGACAGACAGACACACATACATTGTTTACTTCTAAAGAAGGCTAATATATACATCTTCATACTAAAAGACTAGCATTTCCAGAAATGAGGAATGACGGTCGGGAAATTGCAACACAATGCAATACAATATTATGTAATACAATAAAATATAAATTCAATGCAATGCATTGCGGGTACAATACAACACAATACAATACAATACAATACAATACAATACAAGCAGTAACCGTCGCTTGAGTGCCGGGTATAGTTTCTTTGGGCCAATATTTCATGTTTTTTTTATTGGTTTTCACCACCCCCCCCCTCCCTCTCTCTCTCACCCTCTCCTTCCGTCACTCTTTTCACTCCCCCCCCTCTTCTCTTTCTCTGTATGTGTGTGTGTGTGTGTGTGTGTGTGTGTGTGTGTGTGTGTTGTGTGTGTGTGGTGTGTGTACGCACGCACCAGTGCATGTCACCCGTCTTTTTATTCAGTAGGTTCATATGCAAATCCCATTTCGTGAAAGGCAGTGATTGAATCTACCAACCAGCGGAACCAGTCGAGAGGCTTGATGAATGATGCAATACCACGCATCTCTCTCCAGTTAATTCCCCTGTTCCTTTCGTGTCGTTCAAATTGGTTTCTTTTTATTCTTCCCCCCCCTCTCTCTCTCTCTATCTCTCCCCTCCTCTCTTCTTTCTCTCTCACTCTCGAGTGGAATTGACATTCGCATATGTTGGAAAATTTTAGGAATCGTTTGTTTGTTTTTTTTGTTTGTATTTTTTTTTGTGTTTCGTTCCCGTTCTTTGCGTCATGTGAAAAATTGTCTGCCGGCAATAATGCTGTGAAGGAAAACTTTTCTTTCTCTAAACTGTTCTTTTTTCTGCTTCTCTTCATCTGCAGTTAATCAGCGCCACTTCTAATGTAAAAATTCTACAGCATCAACTCCCACCCTGCACACACAGGTATGGACACACACACTCTCTCTCTCCCCTAAGGCTAGTGTGCACACGCGCACGCGCGCGGGCACGCACGCACACACCACACACACACACACACACACACACACACACACACCCACAGACACACACACACACAGACACACACACACACACACACACACACACACACACACACCACACACACACACACACACCACACGCGTGCACGTGCGCGCGCGCTCGACAACACAACAACAACAACAAAACACACACACACATACACACTCACACATACATACACCACAACTCTCTCTCTCTCTCGCGCGCGCGCAAAACGCACACACACACACACACACACAACACACACACACACACACACCACAACACACACACACACGCGCGCGCGCGCGCGCGCGCCTTTTATGTAAAATTAATGTAAGACTAAAGAATAAAAGTGCAGCCGTAACAATGATAATATTTACAAAAGAAAATTGAATATTGAACACAGTAAACTTAAAATTATCAATTAAGATTTAAAAAAAAAAAAGGTATGCAGCATACGGGTGATCTTGGCGTTGATCAAATCCAAAACATACGGTGTAGGCGTCTGGTATGGTATGGCATGTCGAACAAAACGGTCGTTTTTGGCCGAATTGTAGATTGCAGTTTTCAAACCTTACTGGATTAATGATATTAAATATGTTGAGTACCCCGACAAAGAGTACCTGTTACACGACAAAGAGTACCTGTTACACGACAAAGAGTACCTGTTACACGACAAAGATCCTGTTACGTTTTAAAACTATTGTCGGGATTGCCACTCGGTTGAGAAATAACTTTTTATTTTATTGTAAATCATCAGCCCTGTTTGTTTTTTTTTGCTTTATGTTTGTGTGGTGTGGTATGCGTGTGTGTGTGTGTGTGTGTGTGTGTGTGTGTGTGTGTGTGTGTGTGTGTGTGTGTGTGTGTCCGCACGAGCATGCGCGCAACACGTGTGTGTGTGTGTGTGTGTGTGTGTGTGTGTGTGTGTTGTGTTGTTGTGTGTGTGTGTGTACGCGCGCGCGCGGGCGCGTGCGTACTTGATTTTGAAACAAAGATCTCTGGCCTGAATTCTTAAGTTATTTCTTATGAACCATTATAACTTAAGAATTTCTTTAATTTTTACGAGGCGGGTACAACACATGACACGGTCTATAGGATACGGTGTGATCCAATGTACAGCCTACATTTTGATGCAGTGCGTAACGAAACAAGCATGGTGCAGCACAACAGGGAAAACGAAGAGAGACTTGGACAGAAACAAACAAACATGTAACAAAAACCAACAAACAAAACAAGAAAAAAGGAAAAAAGTAAACACCCCCCCCCCCCCCTCCCCAAAGACTGAAAAGCAACAACCACAGCAACTTCTGCAATTGCTAAGCACGCAGTTTTTGCAAACGGTACTAATACTCTAAATAGTTCGATCGGGCGTTTGACCACGTCAGCTCATGGAAGAGAGATAGTGTGTGACTGAAAGGATGTGTGAGTGTGTGGGGTGTGGTGTGTGTGGGGTGTGTGTGTGTGTTTGTGTTGTGTGTGGTGTGAGTGAGTGAGTGAGTGAGTGAGTGAGTGAGTGTGTGTGTGTGGTGTGTGTGTGTGTGTGTGTTGTGTGTGGGTGTGTGTGTGTGTGTGTGTGTGAGTGAGTGAGTGAGTGGGGTGAGTGAGTGAGTGAAATGGTGAGTGTGTGTGTGTGTGGTGTTTTGTGTGTGTGTGTGTGTGTGTGTGTGTGTGTGTGGTGTGTGTGTGTGGGGTGTGGGGCGCGCGCCGTGTGCGTCTAATGTGTGTGTGTTGTGTGTGCTCGAGCTACGCACGTGGGCATGTCCATGCGGTGCCTGGCGGTTGGAGTGGTGAATTAAAATGCCCGCCCCACGTAGCAAGTTTTTTGGGCTTGATTGTGTCTGTCCGCAAGATTGACAGCAGAATGTTGAAGATGACAAAAGTGTTCTATTCGAGTTATCATTCCCTACGAACGTAGCTCGAATTATCCCGGTCAGATTTGCTTTCTGAGATCAGAAGAGAGAACCTTTATGTGGCTTACTCCTCATCAAATGCTAAATGCTTTTACTTATGCTGATTCAATTTCAGATTGGGCCCCACCGAACTTGCCTGTTTGAACACACGTCGCGGTGAAAACAGTGAATTGTACAATGCAGACTGAAGGACACCCGAGGACACAAAATCAGCTGAGAGAAGGAATGTGAAAAAAACCGGTTCTGTTGAGAGTGTGCATGTGAGACGGGAGGTCGGACCCACGACCCAGCGATTTCATAGGTCTCTCGTGTCAGAAAGGCCTAATACCAACGTTTTTTCGGGGTTTGATATCTGAGTCGGTGTTAAATCATTATTATCCTACTGCTTGCGCAAACCCGACAGCTACCAAAGTTTTTATCTTCGGAATTTTCTACAATATCTGTGTTTGAATCACAGGAATTCGTGCCTTCAAAACAGATTGCGCGCGCCACACACACACACACACACACACACACAGAGAAAGAGAGAGAGAGAGAGAGAGAGAGAAAAGGAGAGAGGAAAGTTAGCTATGTAATTTACGAAGTGTCTTATTGTTGAATTACCTCGTCTGCGGCCGATGGCTTTCGCGACACGGGTTCAACACGGAAAATTTATCCTACGCCTGATGGGCCACTTTAGAAAAGAAAGAGAGAGAGAGAGAGAGAGAGAGAGGAGAGAAGTGACACCCAAAATGAATGCGCCCAAAGGGCCCTTTCTTAAGGAGTCGAGTATTTATAGACTGGCCACATTGAATTATTTTGAGAAATTTCCTATAGTGTCTGAAACTTGATTCTCATTTTCTTTCATATGGCCGTCAAGGTACAGCCAGGTGGCTCCAAGCAGACAGATTAAAATCAAAGGAATGGGAGTATTTTGGGGGAACCCCCCCCCCCCCCCCCCCCCCCGGCGCAAAAATAGGGTCACGGGTGAGGCAAAGGCCTGGAAATATGTTGTCAACTAAGGGCAAGGTCATGTATTTGAAGATTGAGGTGTGATTCATCGGTGATTGTTCCCCCCCAAAACAAGGGGAAAAAATTGGTGGGGAGTTGTTCTTTGATGAATTATCAGTTTAACATTAAAGGGTGGCTCAAATTTATGTGGACATAAAACGCTTACATGGATATAAATGGTGTTTTAGTGCAAATTCCTTATTGTGGCGTTTTTGGCCGGCTAGAGAGAGAGAGAGAGAGAGAGAGAGAGAGAGGGGGAGAAGAGAGAGAGAGAGAGAGAGAAGGAAGGGCAGGCTTCCGCCCCAGTCACCCCACTCCTTTGCTTGCCTTCCCTCATCGAAGTGATCGCATGTGATCCGCATTACATCCTGGTAGGAAAAGGCCTCTGGACCAAAACTGATGGGCGTGGGTGGGTACCTTTCCACCCCCCCCCCCCCCCCCTTCCACGTCTCCCTTTAAACCCCTTCCTTCCTTTCCTGGGTTGTTCAAGGGGTAATGGCCCCCCACTGGCCCCCATGTAGTCTCGCTGTTTCCTTCCGGATAGCAGTGATGTGAGAGGGTCCCAAAGATCTCTCTCTCTCTCTCTCTCTTCTCTCTCATCTCCCCTCTCTCTCTCTCTCAGTGTCTGCCTCTCTGATGTTGAGGTGGTCGTCGTTTGTATGTAAAGAGACGGCGATGGGATTGGGTTCGTGTGCAGTCTGGGTTGCCCCATCTTGGCCGATTTTTAGTAGTGTGTGTTGGTTGTGTTGTGTTGTATTTGTTTGTTTGTTTAGTTTTTACGTCTTTTCACATGGTGTGTTTTAGACGATTGTGATATTTGTAAATGATATACATAAGATGACATTGATTTTTATTATACAAATGAAAACATAATTAAAAATAAAGCTTAAATCAGTGAACATGAACAACATAAAAAATGTTTGCTTCAAAATACTGAAATCTCATACTAATGAACCCAAAAGGACCCGCAAAGTAAATATTTTGATAACGTTAGCCAAAAAATGGATGATTTGAAGTTTAGAGTCTTAAAAGTATCAATTGTAGGATTATTTGGTACTGAAAATTAGGTAGGTACTACCGCGTAATTGGACAATTGAATAGTACATGAAATGTCAAAAGTTTTTCCCCCCTTTTGCATTTTGCAGTATCAAAAATATTTACATTTTAATGAATTATATTTAAGTCTAAAACACAAACTGAAAATTTTCCCCTTGGAAAAAACATTCAACAAGACTTGCTATGCTGTAAGAGGTGTGCCCATTTACATTATAACCCCCACGAGCTTTGGTGTCTTTTTCTAAAAGATTTTAGCATCCTTTACAGACAAAGGGAAAATGAACGTTTTCACAACGAATTCTTTGTCCTGCACCTCTCAGCTACTCTGTCCCGCCCTTCATTTCATAAATACCCACAATGTGATGGAAAACCCAGTAAATGTTACACTGGAATCCTTTTGAATGAGAAAATGTATGAGATGATTAATTTCAATTACTAAGTACATCTGTCTCTAGACTTCATGTATTCAGTGTAAATTTAAAACAGACTTAGAGTCAACACAATAAATTTTGGAAATATAACTGTCCAGGACGGGGGAAATCGTGATGGTATTGCTTAAGTGCACTAGTGATGTATTATTAGTCAGGCTTAACACACCAAGGTTATCTCTGCACTCATACACGCATAGCACACTCATGCACGCACCAGACATTCACCTCTCTCTGGGAATGGGATGTCACGCATTCGTTTCTCTCCAAACACGACTGAGAACAAGAAATACAATTTCTATGCTACTTATAATTTAATCATGAACAATCAATCACACACAATAAAATATCCAAACATAAAGGATCAATACATCCTAATCCCGGGTTATAATAAAAATGACTTCTTACCTGGCCAGGTTTTCACACACACAACCACGCTTTCACACCACACCACAGTTCTTGAAAAAAGTCCTTCACGTCTTCTCAGCATGCTTGATGGTGATGCCCTTGGTTGATCTGGCTCCAGGCTTCAGGACTGGGTCTTCGTGGTCGTCTCTGGGATCTCGACGTCGAAAACTCTTCTTTTTCTTCGTCTTCTTCACCCACCTCTGGGTTCAAATTCAGTTTGTCTGTCTTCACACCACCTCTGGGCTTCAAACTTAGTTTTCCTTCTCTTCCAGCTTGTCTTTAACTCTAAAGACCTTCTGTCTCTTCTATCTCCCAGACCACGTTTCTCTCGACCCTTCTCTGTCCTGCTCACCCTCTCCTCTCTCTCTCTCCTCTGCCTTCTCTCTCTCTCTCTCTCCTGGTGTTCTTCTCATCCCAAACGTTTTCCCCTCAGTTTATATAGGAGGGAAACAAAGGATTCCCTTCGGGCCAGCCTTTGTCCACGCTGTTCTCAAGCCCCTAGTTCACAAGTACCCTGAATTCTCCCTCGCTACATTCCAACACACATCAGCATTTACACACACCCCTACCTAATTGATTAGCAAACACTCTCTTAGCCCAGATGGACATCGAAACATTCCGCGCCGACTTCGTGGTTACTAACACAGTAATTATCTTAAGGAGGCTACTACAACCTCCACACGCATTCAGCCAGCCTGACAATAGAACCAACACAGTGACTCACGGCAATACCATCTGAACAAATCCAAGGCCCCCTGCTCTTCACTGACTTTTTTACACAAAACCTCAGCTGACCGAGCATTTAGCACTCACTTGGGGCCCCGAGGTCGTAGTGGTTACAACCCTTCCCCTTTCGCCACTGGGCAGGTCCGAACTCTCTCCTAGGTGTTGTTTGTCACTGACCATTTCCGGCCGCGCCGTTTTTAATTGGTAAATTTAAACCTTTTGTATACCACGTACAATGTCCCTTTGTCTCCAAGCGTCTAATGCCTTTTGTGAGAGGTTTCACGCTCCTTGACAAATTCCCCCACTCGAAGACAATGCCCTGCATTGGCTAAAACTTAACATTCAAGGAGATGAAACTCATAATTTTCCCATTTAAACCAGTGTACTATCGGCCTCTCATAAGCCTACTTACACCAGAGAACGCACGCAAGATTTGTCTGCAACAAAAATATAGAGAAAAATCAAACTACACACTATCAAAGCAAATCAACAAAAAATCGAAATCTCCACCAGCTCTAAGGTCGTATGGCCATAATTAAAAACCTTTTATGTTTCTACAAATTTTCTCTCCCCTTCTCGTCATACACGTGGCCCGCAACCAGCCACGTCACGCAAAACGCGCCCACTGCAAAAGACACACGCACCCACTACCTGTCTTCCCTCGACCGACCATTTTATTTTGGCCAACTTTTGTAAGACCAGTCTGACCCCCCTTTCTGTACACGCGCCTTGCCTACCCCGCGGCATGTGCTGCATTGTGAACAGAAACGCCTGACGTCGCCAAGGATACCGGGCCAGTAGTACTCTTGCGTCACTGCCTTTTGTGAGGCCTTCTTAGCGAGATGGCCCGAGGCTGCGTCACATGTTTTTCTGACATCACCGCCTTTCTGCGCTTTATAGCACAACATCTGTCGTTTTGTCTTCCCCGAACTCGAGTGAGTGAACGTTCGGTACAATAACCCCATCCTTTATCTCAAACCGATTGTCCTTCCTTAACACGTTTCTTCTGCCTTGTATGAGCAAAACCGAAACAGCTTTCTGAGCGAGTGATCGCCCTTTTGTTTCTGCCCCAAAGTGGAGTGTGGTAGGTCTCACTGGACACGCTTTTCCTCACGTGATTCCTTTTCCCTGATTCAACACAGAAATCCCGGTCTGGGTCTCCGTACCCACGTGCTCCAGGGATGTTTCCGATTACCAAATCATACGCGGCTTCGGAACAGCCAAAGCCTGTACACTTCCACTATAGAATGGTGTAGCAATAAACATCTGGGCCGTTCTGAATTCTGCTACCGTTCCATCTATTTGTCTACACCTCTGTGTTTTTACCTGTGAATTGTCCCTCTCAACCAGGGACTTCCTTCACCATAACACCAGTGCACCCAGAGTCTCTAATGACATCAACCACATTGTCCCCTACTCTGCCTTTGTGCACATCCATGTTATCGCCTGAATCTGTGAACACACAGCACAATCCAGACAAAATAACACTGTCATCTTGTTCATCTTTTTCTACCTGCCTCTCTCTTGGCCTGATCCTCATTGCTGCAGCTTTCTGTGACTTAAATATAAATCCCTAGCCAAGTGCCCTGTCTTATTGCACAGAAAAACAGGTACGCTCATTCCTAGCCACGTGGCTATTGGTTTTCACCCTTGTTTGCTCACGTGACGCCGTAGGCCTACGGGTGTGTACTGCTGACTCATTGCGTGAGTCATGTGCTGGCCTGCTATCCTCTGAATAATGCTTCCAAGCTTTCCTCTTGTTCAGGCAAATCACGCCTCGCTTCCCGGTATGTCTCTGCTGTCTCAAGTACCTCAGCTATTGTGGTTGCACCTTTTCTTAATGTGGATGGTAAGGCCCGTCCCACAACCATCAAGTATCTGTTCCTTTATCACCAGTGTCTTGAGGCCTTCAAAATCACTGTCCACTCCACTCAGTTCTACCCACTTGTTGAAATAGTGGTCCAGTCTAACTCCGAACTGAGTGTATGTCTCACCCTGTTCGATTCTCGCCTCGCGAAACTTACGCCTAAAACCTTCTTCAGTCAAATCATATGCCTTTAGCACCGCCTGTTTCACCTTGTCAAAATCTCTCTGATCACCTTTGGGTAGGGTGGATACTGTGTGTAACGCACGACCTGTCAACAAGGCAGACAGGTTTATTGCCCAGTTATCTTCGGGCCAGCCCTCGTGCTCGGCAACCGATTCAAACCGACTGATATAGGCGTCGATTGAATCAGTTTTCTTCTCTGAACAGTGGGAGTTTAAGTCTAGGTGCGCAACTTTGTCTGCGGCCTACTGACTCAGAACTGGTGTCTATTTCACTGCGATTTTCAGACTTTATTCTTTCCAACTCAATTTGTTTGGCTAAAATCTCCGATTCTGCTTCTGCTCTCGCCCTTGCAGCCGCACTCTCTGCATCTGCTCTTGCTCTGGCAGCTGCACTCTCTGCATCTGCATTTGCTCTGGCAGCTGCACTCTCTGCATCTCTCTCTCGCTTTAACAGCTATACACTCTGCACTGCTTTAGCCTTCGACGCAGCAGTTTTCAAGTCTAAGTCTCTCAGCCTCACATCTGAGTTTCTTTTGACAGCGTCGAGCTGTTCCTTTCAAACTTCCTTCTTTCAGCCCTTTCATCTCTCTCAGTCTTCTGCTGAGTTTCAATGAATCTAACGCAGTTCATCTCCTGTTATATCCCATTTCTTTCCCCAAACTTACTAGTTCTCTATGGGGGTAAAACTTTCCTCAGCCATCTTCTTTTCTGATATGTTTTAGCACCACTAAAACAGTTACGCTTATAAACCCGGAAAAAGTCAGTAAACAGTTTACTAAACGTTACGAGTACACTAACCAGTGGTAGTGTTCCTAACACAAAGGAGCCTTAATCTTAAACCACAGCTTCTGTGAGAGTTAAGAACTAGAACCTCGTTCTTCGTTTCTCTTGAACGACCTTTGATTAATACAACCACCCTACACACAAGTCAACACTCAACACTCAAAGAACTAAAGGAAATAATTAGAAGAGCTAATTAAAATTGCCTTTAGTGGACGCTTCGCCCCAGTACTACTCTAGTACTCACTTTGTTTCCCTCCTGAAAACTAATTTGGGCCATGCAATCCTGCAGGCTCGCCACTTTGTCCAGGACGGGGGAAATCGTGATGTATTGCTTAAGTGCACTAAGTTGATGTATTATTAGTCAGGCTTAACACACCAAGGTTATCTCTGCACTCATACACGCATATGCACACTCATGCACGCACCAGACATTCACCTCTCTCTGGGAATGGGATGTCACGCATTCGTTTCTCTCCAAACACGACTGAGAACAAGAAATACAATTTCTATGCTACTATAATTAATCATGAACAATCAATCACACACAATAAAATATCCAAACATAAAGGATCAATACATCCTAATCCCGGTATAATAAAATGACTTCTTACCTGGCCAGGTTTCACACACACAACCACGCTTTCACACCACACCACAGTTCTTGAAAAAAGTCTCTTCACGTCTTCTTCAGCACTGCTTGATGGTGATGCCCTGGTTGACTGGCTCCAGGCTTCAGGACTGGGTCTTCGTGGTCGTCTCTGGGATCTCGACGTCGAACTCTTCTTCTTCGTCTTCTTCACCCACCTCTGGGTTCAAATTCAGTTTGTCTGTCTTCACCCACCTCTGGGCTTCAAACTTAGTTTCCTTCTCTTCCAGCTTGTCTTTAACTCTAAGACCTTGCTGTCTCTTCTATCTCCCAGACCACGTTTCTCTCGACCCTTCTCTGTCCTGCTCACTCCTCTCCTCTCTCTCTCTCCTCTGCCTTCTCTCTCTCTCTCTCCTGGTGTTCTTCTCCCGACACGTTGTTCTCCCTCAGTTTATTATTAGGGAGGGAAACAAAGGATTCCCCTTCGGGCCATGCCTTTGTCCACGCTGCTTCTCAAGCCCCTAGTTCACAAGTACCCTGAATTCTCCACTCGCTACATTCCACACACATCAGCATTTACACACACCCCTACCTAATTGATTAGCAAACACACTCTTAGCCCCAGATGGACATCGAACATTCCCGCCGACTTCGGTGGTTACTTAACACAGTAATTATCTTAAGGAGGGCTACTACAACCTCCACAACGCATTCAGCCAGCCTGACAATAGAACCAACACAGTGACTCACGGCAATACCATCTGAACAAATCCAGGCCCCCTGCTCTTCACTGACTGTTTACACAAGAACCTCAGCTGACCGAGCATTTAGCACTCACTTGGGGCCCCGAGGTCGTAGTGGTTACAACCCTTCCCCTTTCGCCACTGGCAGGTCCGAACTCTCTCCTAGGTGTTGTTTGTCATCTGACCACTCCGGCCGCGCCGTGTAATTGGTCAATTACCTATTTGTATACCACGTACAATGTCCCTTTGTCTCCAAGCGTCTAATGCCTTTTGTGAGAGGTTTCATACGCTCCTTGACAATAACAATAGGAAGATTAACAATGTATCGCAGAGCCATGAGAATGGCTACCAGTTCTGCGGTGAAAATAGAATGACCAGCACCAATATGAAACGATTTTCTTTCTTTAGTCCAGTATTACAAACCCAGCACCCGCCACATTAGTGTCAATAAGAGAACCATCAGGTATATACCTTAAAATGGTTAGAATAATTTAAATGAACATGAATCGAAAAGAAACAGCAAGTAGATGAGGGTTATCACTCTTTTTAGGCTGTCTGTAGGTCTGCCAGAAAACCGGGGCCCCCTCCCTGTTTCCTACACGCATGTCATGTGACGTAGCCTCACATCAAGGCATGTGACGCTCCATCACATGTAGTTAGTGATATGAATCATTTTCCCCATGCCACTACTAAAAAGGAAGAATATTCATGTGGCTTGACTAGTGTAGCGGCGTCCCCAAATAATGGCGAGAATGACTCATTAAAGAAAGAAGGGTGGTCATTGGGTGAAAGTGACCACTGAGAGATAGTTTATTAAGGGCTGGTAAGGTGCTGGTCATGTGTTTTGAACACTGAGTATGCACTCACTAGGAGGAGGGAGGAAAGAATCAGTTTTAGCCCAGCAGATGGCCTAGAGACTCGAACCTGTCAGGACGCTGGTCCTCACTGCTGACCAGTCATTTACCAGGTGAGCCATAGATAGTTGGGGAAAGCTACAGGGGAAAACCTAAAGAAAAGAGAAAGAAAGAATTCATAATTAAATTGGGAAGCAGTTACTTACACGAACCTTATTCGTGTTTCAGCCCTTCGCCCTTCAACCCTTCAACTTTCACCCCGTGAGGTGGTTAAAGATGGCCATGGTGTGGGGAACACACCGGTAGTTCAGCCCCAGCAATTAAAGACTCCAGGGAGAGGAGTTGGAACTCATCATCTCTCCAGTGACAGGAGAAGTCAAGGGAGAGGAGTCGGAACTCATATCTCCAGTGACGGGAGAATTCAAGGGGGCGATACGATGTCTGAGAGAGACAGGGAATCATGACAGTATGGAGCGAGTCTTATATCTGATGCAGGCATAGCATCAATGATTGAAATAATTACTTATTCTCCTGGTCTGGATCTTGGGTCAGTGTTATGTGAAGGCCATGACTTTACAGAAACTTGTATTGATGTAAATGGGAAAATTGGTTACAAGGATGCATGTATAAAATCTGTTTATAAATTGTTTGATGTGATTTAGTAAAGTGTTTTTCCCCGAAGGAGAGGGGGAGAAGAAAAAACATTCGGTAGTGCGCCTTTTGGTTGATTGGAAAGATTGCGTGTGCGTATGGAGTAAAATTAATGCTGTCATGAATGCGTGTGTGCAAAAGTGACAGTGTGACAACGCACTTGTCAGCTTAGAGTAAAACAAACAAACAATAATCTATGTCAGTAAAGGTTCTGAATAGCAACAACTATCATGTTGTGTATACCTGAGATGATGGTATTCCTATCGACATGTAGTGATGAGATGAACATTAGGATGTCTTGACTGCCCACCATAGTGCAATAGAGTGGAGCGCACACTGTACTAACCATCGTGCACCAGACTCAGTACGGCTGCCAAAGTGGCGAAGTTAGAAAACAAAGAAATAAAGTGGACGTCGACCCTGCACACTCTTCGTCATAAACAAATGCTCGTGGGAATGGGCGCACTCCCAGCCACGAAGGCAGTCGACTGGGCGGAAAATGACCCGACATAACAGAAGAATGTCTGGCATTTGGGACAAAGTCTGTTTAGTTCTTCCGGTACGGGGAAAGCTAGAGGAAAACCATTTTTCAGTCAAGTAAGACCGTGGTAAATGTTGCTGGCTACTTGGAGTACGTTTTCCATGACAGAACTGTTCGAGACACTAAGGGGAGATGATAGGCTTGTCTATGTGTCTAGAGCCTCTTCAGGCAAAGAGGTAGAGAATGGTGCAGAGACAGCCTCCTTCTGTCTTCCCAGAAGAGAGAGAGAGAGAGAGAGAGGCCATTACAGCATGCTGGAAGGAGAGGTCTGATTAGGAAGACATTTCTTTGATTGGTGCTGAAAGATTCCTTTCCTCTCTTTTTTTCCCCTTCTTCTCACTCGTCAGAAGAGTGCGCCATTGAAAACTGTCGAGAGGTTTTCAGGGGGTGAACTAGCGATGGCTTGTAATCAGTTATCAGTGATTAAATTGTCTGGGCTTCCTTTCTGATTGTAGTAGCCATCTGGCGTGAATGGTATGCCTTGTTGTGTCTGCGACCTGTCACCGGAGAGGTAGTTTTCTGTGCTGCGACCCCAGCATTACTGATAGGCGTGCCTCTGTACTTGAAGGTTACTTGCAAGAGCGCAGGTGTGTGTGTGTGTGTGTGTGTGTGTGTGTGTGTGTGTGTGTGTGTGTGTGTGTGTGTGTGTGTGGTGCGTGCGTGCGTGCGTGCGTGTGTGTGTGTGTGTGTGTGTGTGTGTGTGTGTGTGTGTGTGTGTGTGTAGTGTAGATATTTCTACCCCCCCCCTCCCACCTTCCTCCCCCTCCCCCTGTCCCTTTTCTTCCCTCATTTTTGTACTCCCAGTTCTTGTAGAACAGGGAGTACTTTACAATGGGAACGAAGAAATACTGCCTGTGTGTCTGTCTGTCTGTGTATCTGTCCGTGGTCAAAATGTGTTCCACTCGCTCCAGACAAGACTTCTGGGTCGATCTCTCTGAAAATTTGTACGTATCTTCATTATGGGTCACGGATGATGCCCGATGTTTTATTTTACAAGAATAGCCGTTACTAACGGCTATAACGGCCCAAAACGGTTTTTCTTCTTCATGGAATATTTCAGAAAGTACTTGTATTCAAGATAAACTGGGAGTACGTTTATATGCTTTTCATCTTGTTTTGTCTCATTTTTCAAGGCCTCTCAGGGCAAGTAATCTGAAACCGTTCACTTTTGCTCCGTCTATCTTACGCAGCCACATCTGAAGCAGTTGTAGTTGTCTGCTACAGCAGTTCCTCAAGAAACTCAACCACATCGGGCCGACATGCGGTTACTCAACAACCGAGATGCCGCGCTGCTGTTCGGTGGCGTTCAGCCGTGCCTGTTCTGGACGAACTCACGGGAGAGTGACTATTTACTGACAACCCCCCCCCCCCCCCACCCCTCCTCCCCCCGCCCCCTCCCACCACTGACTGCGAGAATGACATGGTCTGGAAGTGAGACTCAGTGAGCCACCCCCATCCCCCTCCCCCCATCCCTCCACCTGTCCCCACTTCACTGGAGTTGAGATCACCATCGCACTTCTCCCATGTCAGTGCCCATAACTCTGGCCGGTATATTGAAGTATTGAAGGAAGACTGGGCGAACGCCGACCGACTCAGTTCAGTTTAGTTCTAGTTGTTTATGGCTCAGCCGACCTCAAAGGCCTTTTCATGGCTGAAAGCATGTTAATAAAACACACACCAAAAAAACCCTCTATTCCAAATTGAAACATGAAAAAGAAAGAAAGAAAAAAAAAAACACAAGCGAAGAAACAAGCAAACCCAGGGCAAACCCATGGCAGCGCACTCACCCATTCCCCTTCTCTCCTTTCAAAGCCGGGAAAAGGCGGTAAATGGTTACACCTGGTGCTATGTGTGTGGATACCCCTTTGTCTCATTAAAGGAAAAGGGAATTTGAAAAAAAAAAAAAAAAGCAACAGCCAACAAACATAAAGACAGAAATCGAAAGGAGTACACGCAGTCGCAGCAGCAGCAGGTCCAGAAACCCCGAAGAGCCGACAGGAAGACATTCTCCGGTCATTAACACCATATCATCATCACTGATAACCATAGCAGCAACAGCTGCAGCGGAAAAAAAAAAGAAAAAGAAAAAGAAGACAGACAGACAGACACACACACACACACACACACGCACGCACGCACGCACGCACGCACGCACGCACACACACACACACACACACACACACACACACACACACACACACACACACACACACACACACACACACACACACACTCCCCTACGCATCGCTACGACCACAGTATCTCTGCAGTCTACAGGAAACATTAGTGTCAATAATGCATTTCCATAAACACAACGGCGCGATGACCAGTTTCTGTATAGTATATGGGAGACCATTAGTGTCAATAATGCATTTACACTCACGCTGGCCATGTTTGCTGCTTCAGCGAATCCCATCGAAGGAACCAAGGGGCGGGTGAGGAGGTACAGGGCGACAGACCTGGTTAGGAGGGGAAGGAGGGAGGGGAGGAGGAAAAGATAAGGGGAGGGGGGAGATGGGGGAAAGGGAGGGAGGGGGTTGGGGCTATTGAGAGGAAGACATTTTCACCGCTGATGCCATATCGACAGCGACCGAAAATGAAACCAGCACCCCCGTGATCTTGCATAACTGGGCACCGAATGGTAAATCACGCCCTAGGGTCCCTCCTTTGAAAATCTCTTTTGCTTCCCATCGATGAGTTTTCCCCCCTAGATACTCTCCTTCCCCGCCCCCCCCCCCCCACCTTCCCCCATCCTCTCCCCCTCCCCTACCTCCCCACCCCACCTCCCCGCCCCCATCCCACTCTCTTATCCCAGACACCATTGCGAAAGATACTCGCCGCTGCCTGCCCGGCAGAAAGTGAAAATAAAAAGTAGCCAGACCAGCCCATCGTCTTGCCCCCCTCCCCTCCAGCATCATAGATAAAAACTGCCGAGCGCCTGCCGATGTCTGGCACGTAGTCTCAGAGACTGTTCTACTTCAATGAACTTAATGGGGGGGGGAGGGCCGCGCCGTGCCCCAGGCTCTGGCCGTGGCCAGGGCTTCAAAGAGAGGCCCGCATTTTACGGTCGCCACGATGGGAGACAAAAAGGCTTATTTACACAGAGATAAAATAAAAATATAAAAAAAACACTAAGTCAGGGCTTTAGATCGTAGCGAGATAACACCTACCACTAACACCCCCCCCCCCCCCCCCCACCAAAAAAAAAAAAAAATCCAAAAAAGAAAACCCAAGAAACCCGTGGCTGGTTGTCTATGCTGGTACTTGGTCCGCCATGGGTTTTGTTCGACGACAGATACTTCATTTAGACTTTTATTGGCAGTAGGTTTACGGGACTGGTTGGGCTGTTTGTGGGACAGATTCTAGAGCCCTGGAGGATGGGTTGTTTCTTTACTAGCTGAGGCTGATTGGATAGAATGCTCTCCCCTTTTGACTCTTCAGACTTTGAAGAAACTCCCCCCGCCCCCCCCCCCCCTTCCCTCCCCCTCCCCCCGGTTGAAAGATGAAGGATTATGGATCTGCTGTCTTTCTTGTTTCGTGGTCGTTCCCCTGTTAATGGTCTTCTTCTTGGGCTTGTGTTTGTTGGACAATTTCCTGGGCTACTTCCGCCTCTTTTCCTCCT
>CM031595.1:80249781-80267281 GCA_018398815.1 Conus ventricosus | reverse complement strand
TACCTCACACACACGCGCGTGCGCAAGCTCTTGTATCAGTTTCTCACACACGTGCGCACGCACCAGCCCCGTGCTCGCTAGTAACCGCTCGTGCGTACACAGACATGCACTCTCGAGCACGCGCGCAAGCGTCCTCCCTTACTCTACTCGACCGCTCCCCCTCCTCCTCCGCGTCCATTCCCCTCCCCCCTTCCCGCTCAGACTCGTAGTTTTGTATCTGAATTGATTCAATCAATTCCTCGTAGAGCGTGCGTCTTCAGCTTTAATCATTACCACCTCCACTACCACTTACCACGACCACGACATCATCATCAAGAAGGGTGGTGGGGGGTGGTGTGGTGGGGGTGGTGTTAGTAATCAGAGCAGGGGGGTGGGGGCTGATCTGGAATGGGACAGTCATCCCCAACAACCTGCAGTAAGTGAGATAACATATTGATTGAGATCAGGGATGACAATATGTGTCTGTTCATTGGCATTTATGCTAATGAATGAACAACAATGTCTGTACCTGTGAGACATGTGTGGGCATGGGCGTCCCCTGATCCAAGTAATTGTATAACGCATGGATAGATCTATGTCCGTCTTTCCTGCAACCACAGTGAGTGGGGAAAGAAAGCGAGTGAGGGAGGTTTAGCAGCTTCTCTGAAGTAGAGGGGAAGGATGAGGAATCCTTACCCCTTGGGCGATCAGTCGCTGCACCATCAGACCAGGAAAGGAAGGAAGGGAGTGGAGAGTTTATTACAACTGGCAATGCAATTACATCAAAGTTCTCTGCTCTTTTGTTGTCAACCCTTGTGCGCCTGTCACGCATCAGACATCAGCCTGACTGATGGAGGGATAGAGGGAGATGAGGAGGGAGCAAAGGGGTTGAGGGATAGAGGGAGATGAGGAGGGAGCAAAGGGGTTGAAAGTGGCCATTGAAAAATGACGTAAACTGATAATCCTCATCGCAGTGTGTGTGTGTGTGTGTGTGTGTGTGTGTGTGTGTGTGAGAGAGAGAGAGAGAGAGGTGATGGCTTTCAATTGTCCCATCACAGCACGAAATATTGCGTTCCGTTTGCACTGGGTTGAACCGAGGCATGTTATTACACTCCATTGGAGCAGAATTGGACTGGCTGCTTATTGCTGTGTTCAGTTTAGACTGCCTTGGACCAAGGCACATAACATCACGCTGCACTTGGACTGGGTTGGACCTAGGAATATCAAAATAAATGTCATGCCCCATTGGGACTGGCTTGGGCAAAGGCATCAAATGCATGCTGTGTTCAGTATGGACTGGATTGAAGCGAGGCGCGTAATATTATGCTGCACTGAGACTTGTTTGGAACCAGGCATATAATATCATGTTCCTTTGGGACTGGTTTGAGTTGAAGCACATGAGATCGTGTTTTGGACCAGGGCTCATGATTGTGCTTCATTTGATCTGGACTGGACCAGGGCACAAACTATCATGTTCCATTTGGTCGGGATGGATCGGGGCACATAATATCGTGTTCTCCTTAAACAAGATTAGACCGACGCACATAATATTGTGTTCTTTGTGGACCTGACTGGACCATGGGACATTTTAATCATTGTGTACCGTTTGGACGGGGTTTAAACCGAGGCACAATACCATTTTTTGTTGGGGCTGGATCAGATGGGAGAAGAAGGGTGGGGGAAGCACATAATACCGCTCTTCATCCGGAGCGGCGCCTAATTATTGGGCTTCATGCATACCCCCTTGTGTATGGGGGGAGGGGGAGATTGTGCACAGCGGTGCTAGTCACGCAGCGCGTGAGGGAGCCGGTGATTTATGAGCTGAGGAGGAAAGCTTTGAAGTGACGCTTTAACACTCTCGCAGGCTTTCATCAGCCGGCTTACACTGTCAGCCTCCTTGGATCGATCAGAATGCCCACCACCACCACCATCGCCTCCTCCATCTCACCGCCCGTCCTCCCACCCCTCGCCTTTGACCCTCCCCCCCCCCCCCCCCGCCTCTCACCCATCACTCCAGTCCTCGTACGCTCTCCACTCTCATTCTCTTACTCTTCCGTCTTCTCCTTTTTCCTCGCTCTTCGCTCTGTGACTATTTCTGTCGCTGACGTAGTGGGGCGCAGAGAGGGGGTGGGGGAGGGAGGTGGTGACAAAGAGGGAAGGGGCGGGGAGGAGGGGAAGGGTGTCGGTAGGAAGAGAGAATGGGGAAAAGGGATGCTGATATCTATCTATCTGTCTATGTCTGCCAGTTCGAATTCAGCTAACTTCAAATCATCAAGTTCACTCTTACCGTGATGTCCTTCAGGCTCACTTCATGTTGTTTATTGCTCAGCCGACCGCAAGAGGCAGCCATATCAGTGCTACCGTGATGCCATTCTAAAGGTACAGTGTATAGGGAGACAAGCGCCCCTCTCCCCTTCCCTACCATGCATTCTTCCCGAGAAGGTTACGCACCCATCCATCCCTCTCCTGTCTTGTCATATCACCTGAAGTGGCTGTGGTACTTTAAAACGTGAGTGTAAATCAAGTGTGTGGTGTGTGTGTGGGCGGGGGGGGGGGGGGGGGGGGGGGGGGGGGGGGGAGGGGGGGGGGGGGGGGGGGGGGGGGGCCGCACGCGCGTGTGTGTGTGTTCAGTGGGCCGATATTCACCAGTTGCTAAAACACCCACATCGCTCTCCAGCGGTTGCGAGTTCGATTCTCTGATGCACAGCCTATAATAAAAATGTTTTGGCCTTTTCTATGTCTGTCGGTCTGAAACCTGCTGGTTTCCAAGACAGGTCAAGGAAAATATGCGATTTTACTGTGTTGTTGTTCTGGTGGTACCAATGTAGTATTAGGTTCTCATCCCTGTACCCTGTACCCAGCACCTCCATCTCCCCCCCCCCAACCCTCACCCTCACCCTTCTTCACTCCCTACGGATTGTTATCCTCGTCGACCTTATTACCCGACGTGGGTGTGTTGGCAATTCCTAATAACGTGTGTGATTGTATTAAGGGCATAATTAATGAGTGCCAGGAGGTGTACGTTGACTACGGTGAACAGCTTCCTCCTTTCCTTCTGTTTCTCACATTCAGCTCTACACGTACTACTGTATTCTCTCGTGTAAATGTCTCTCTCTCTCTCTCTCTCTCTCTCTCTCTCTCTCTCTCTCTCTCTCTCTCTCTCTCTCTCTCTCTCTCTCTCTCTCATCAGTAGCCGTGCCCATAGCAGAGAAACTCACGTGCTTCTGTCTGTCTGTCTGTCTGTCTGTCTTCCCCTCTCTGTCTCTGTCACTCTTCCTCTCTCTCCTCCCTCCCTCCCAAACTCTCTCTCTCTGTCTCTCTCTTCCTCTCTCTTTCGCTGTCTCTCTGTCTCCCTCCCTCCTTCCCTCCCTATGTCTGTCTGACTGTCTGTCTGTCTGTCTGTCTGTCTCTCTCTCTCTCTCTCTCTCTCTCTCTCTCTCTCTCTCTCTCTCTCTCTCACCCTCTCTTTTTCTCTCTATTTAGAATCAGAAGCCGTGCCGATAGTAGGGCAACACACGTGCTTTTCTGACGTATGCGTTAGAAAAGACTTTTTCTTTTCTTCTAGAATGAGTTTTAGGTTTTTTTCTCTGAATGAGGGCGGAAGGGGGGGGGGGGGGGGGGGGGAGACGGTGCAGAAGGGGAAGGAAGAGAGTGGTTTCAAAATCTCTGTAACAGAGACAGTTATTCGACAGAGACCACAATTTTGCCAACCAGAGTCTGCTATCTGACCTTTTAAGGATTAGGAATGTTATTTATTGACGTTCTAGAGACTGCAAATCGACATACTACTGTCATTTAACCTACCAGAGACTGTCATTCAACCTACCAGAGACTGTTGTTTGATCTACCAGAGACCCGTCGTTTGACTTTTGAGGATAGTTATGCGACCTACCAGAGATTACTTGACCTACCAGAGACTGTCATTTGACCTACCAGAGGATTGCTATTTGACCTACAGGCGACAGTAAATAGACCTACTAGAGATTCTTATTTGACCTACTAGAGATTGTAAATCGACCAACTGGATACTGTCATTTGACCTACCAGAGACTTGTTACCTGACCCACCTGAGATTCTTTCCCATCAGAGACTGTTATTGAATCTACTCGAGAACTGTTGTCTGACCTACTTGAGGCTGTTATTCGACCTATCAGAGACTGTTACGTGACCTACCGAGGGTGTTACGTGACCTACAAGAGGCTGTTACTTGACCTACCAGAGAGTGTTACGTGACCTACCAGAGATTGTTACGTGACCTACCAGAGACTGTTACGTGACCTACCAGAGACTGTTACGTGACCTACCAGAGACTGCTACGTGACCTGTCAGAGGCTGTTACGTGACCTGTCAGAGACTGTTACGTGACCTACCAGAAGCGGTTAGTGACCTGTCAGAGACTGTTACGTGACCTACCAGAGGCTGTTACGTGACCTGTCAGAGGCTGTTACGTGACCTGTCAGAGACTGTTACGTGACCTACCAGAGGCGGTTAGTGACCTGTCAGAGACTGTTACGTGACCTACCAGAGACTGTAACGTGACCTATCAGAGGCTGTTACGTGACCTATCAGAGACTGTTACGTGACCTGTCAGAGGCTGTTACGTGACCTATCAGAGACTGTTACGTGACCTATCAGAGACTGTTTCTCGACCTATCGGAGACTGTTACGTGACCTACCATTAGCTGTTACTCGACCTACCACAGATGGTTATTCGACCTACGAGAGACCGTTATATGTATGACATATCAGAGACTGTCATTTGACCGACCAGAGACTTTTTGAAATTCGACCTGTTAGACACTGTCCCTTTTTGTTCCAAACTACCACAGCCTGCTATTCGAACTACAAGAGACTTGTTATTTGACCAAACAGAGACTGTAATTTAACCTACTAGAGATTCTTGTTCAATTTCCCAGCAACTGTGAGTTGACCAACCAGAGACTGCTACTTGAGACTATTAACGACCAACTTGAGAATGTTATTCGAGCTACTGTAGAGTATTTCAAGACCTGCTAGAGAATATCATCAGAGCTACATGACGATGAACTTCCGGAGTACCGAATTATGAACATTCTCAACTGTATTCTGTATAGCGAATTTGACCAACATCCACAGTGTAATCCCTCCACCCATACCCACTCCCTCATCCCTACCTGTTCTGCCTTTCCCCCCTCCCTCCCGATCTTTTCATGCCATAAAAATTGTGTATATTCGATTACGCATGCGTGTGTGTATTAAAAAAAAAAATTCAACATTTAATTTTTTTTTTTGCTGTCCCATCTTCTGTCCCACTTCAATGTTGATCGATGAGAATGAGGATAATGAAGATGATGCTACGGATTTCTATTCCGGTCTGAGACTGCATGACAGGGCTGTATACCACGCTTACTTTAATAGTATATCCCGGCGTCAACCAAGCCCGAGAGATACAGACACCTGCAGTGTTGGTCAGGGAATTTGAGCAACACTCTCAGAGACCATTTAGTGGACGAAACTCGACTGTGTGATCCCGGTCTTCCCAACTGAGCGCGTTGCAAACTTAACTATGGGTAGGAGCCGGTCGGGGCAGAAAAAAAAAAAATCCCACATGGCCCTGATGGGAATCAGACCCACGACTTCCCAGCCGGGGGTCTGCGACATTAACCACTTGGCCACGGCGGCTGGTGCGTGTGTGTATCTTTTCTTTGGTAATTTGTTGTAGGCCTACATCTGAATGGTCAAAATTCGGTGTCTAGATGACACCAATGTAGTAGTAATCAATACTAGGAAAAGGAAGGAACAATTCCGCCGTGTAGTCTCCAGGAGAAATGGATTCCCCGTGAAGTCATCGTTATCATCCCCATCATGAATCCATCATCATGAAAACGTAGTCACGTTCCGTCGACCTTAATGCCGGGCTTACCCGGTGACGCCAGTCTCTGTTTGCCCTCCACTTCGTCATGCGTTTGTTGAGTGCGTGTGTGTGGTGCAGGGCCCCCTTCGGTGGGGGAATGTCTAGCTAGCAATATGGGACACTGATAGCTAGCTCCTAGTGAGCTGTGTAGGGTTAGCTGGTTTGAGGGCGGGGGGGGGGGGGGGGGGAGGTAACACGAATCTCGTGTGTGTGTGTGTGTGTGTGTGTGTGTGTGTGTGGTGAGAGAGAGAGACAGACAGATAGAGGGAGAGCGGGGGGAAGGGAGAGAGGCAGGAAGGAGCTGTAAAACGATAGGAAGAGGGAGTACAATGGACTGGTATTTGAAAGAGAGAGAGAAAGAGAGTCGGGGAGGGGGGGGTGAGGAGCTAGGGAGAGAGGGGGACAGTGGACTGGTATTTGAGAGAGAGAGAGAGAGAGAGAGAGAGAGAGAGAGAGAGAGAGAGAATGCGAATACGAACGCGAATGCGAATGTTGATTGAGTTAGGCCAAGGCCCATAACTGAAGGGGAAGGGGAACACATATAGAAAACATATTACCAATACATCATGCAGCTGGTAACACAACAACTACCACATTAAACAAAACAAACATCATGTTAGAAAACAACTGGCACAATAAATCGTGCATTACATAAATTTACATTGTAAGACGTTATAGTGTCTAGTATTTTCTGCGCTTTATATAAGTATTGAGAGAGAGATAGACAGAGGCAGAGAGAGAGAGGGCAAGACAGAGGAGGAGAAGGAGGAGGAGGAGGAGGAACACACACAGAGAGAGAGAGAGAGAGAGAGAGAGAGAGAGGAGAGAGAGGAGGGGAGAGAGAGAGGTGGGTGGGTGGGAAGATGTCGCTACGAACTGAAGGATAAGGAAATGATGGCGGAAAATGATTTTAGATTACAAGGGCAACCGGGTGAGCGCAGACTTCCCCCACCGTTTAAAGGATCCAGGAGCCGCCCTTTGAATCAGTTCATGAATGTAAACAATTTTCGTCCAGCCAGGGGAAGTAATAGTAGCTATGGACCACAAGAGTTTTCTCCCATATTTCTTTTAAAACAAGATGCGGAAAATACAAAATGTCCACGTTTATGCCACTAGAAAGTATTAATGTTGCATGAAAAAATATAACTTCATAGATGGTCATTAAATCGGAATGGAAACTTCACAATGTCAACGTTTATTTCACTAGAAAGATTTAGTGTTCCATCATCATCATCATCATCATCATCATTCTCTTGCCCATGATGGGCGTAGAGGAGAGATGAGAGACACTCTCGAAGCCAGGCACCGCCATCCGGCCCTGTCCTCTGCCTGTCGCATCAGCGTAGGGCCATCCATCCTGGTCCATTCTTTGATGTTGTCCATCCAGCATTTGGCTTGTCGTCCCCTTCGTCTGCCGCCTTCCAGCGTGCCCTGGATGACTGTTTGGGGCAGTGAATTGTGGCGTTATGACATGCCCGAACCACGACAGCTTCCTCTTCTTGACTGTTGCCAAGAGGGGTTCTTGGGGGCCTGCAAGTGATGTTATTTGGCTCCTTACAAGGTCGTTTGTCTTCCGGTCTTGCCAAGAGATCCCGAGCAAGCGCCTGAAGCATTTAGTTTCAAACGTCTGGATTCTCTTGGTGGTCTCTGCTGTCATGGTCCAGCTTTCGCAGCCATACAGCAGGATGGACAGCACCAGGGACTTGTACAGCTTCATCTTTGTAGGAAAGCTGATCTCCCTGCTCTTCCAGATCTTGTTTAGCTTTGCCATTGCTGCTGTTGCGATTGCTAGTCTGGTCTTGATTTCTGTTGTAGAGCGACCGTCTTTGGTGAGAGTGGCGCCAAAGGTATTTGAAAGCGCCCACTTCTTCAAGTGTTGTCCGTTCATGTAGATTTCAGCATGGGGTGTTGGTTGTGCTGTTGACCAGGACTTTGCTTTTTTCTGTGCTCACTTCCATTCATATGCACCTGCCCTTTCTTCCAGTCTCTTTGTCAGGTCTTGTAGTTCTTCGTTGCTGCCTCCCATCAGGTCGATGTCATCTGCGAAACCTCAGATTATTGATGGTTCTTCCTCCGATGGAGACAGTGGAGTGGAAGTCATGGGAGGGTTTCACGCATGATGTTTTCCAGGAAAAGATTGAACAGTACGGGAGATAGCAGGCAGCCTTGACGGACTCCAACTGTGGTCTTGAAGTAGTCCCCTATCTGGTTGTTGAGGAGGACTGCGCTGCTGGCGGTGTTATACAGCGCCTGGATGGTTTGGACGAGACCCTCCTCTATGCCAAACTTTCTGAGCACCTGCCACAGACCCTTGTGCCACACCTGTCAAAACGCTTTCCTAAAGTCAATGAAGTTGTGGAACAGGTCTCTTTGATGTTGTAGATGTTTCTCCATCAGTATCCGGCAGGTGAAGATCTGTTCTACTGTGCTTCTGCCTGCCCTGAATCAGCTTGTTCTTCCGCCAGGTGTTCTTCTGCCTCTTTCTTCAGTCGATTCAAGATGACTCTGAGCATGATTTTACTGGTGTGGCTAATGAGACTTATTGTTCTGTAGTTCTGGCATTGGCGTAGATTTCCCTTTTTGGGCAGGGGGATGATGAGTGATTGAGTCCATTCTGTCCATGCCTTCACCACACTGAAAAACCTCACCAAGACGCAGCAAAACAGATCGTCAGTCATCGAGGATACCTCAGGCGAGCTGCTGACAGAAAGCTCCGCTGTTTTGAACAGATGGACACAGTACTGCCAAGAACTTTACAACTACCCTATACAGCCAGACGACAGTCTGTTTGAGGGGGATCTCAACACCATCAAGGGAATCCTCACCACTACCAGTGATGAGAGAAGAAGTGGAAGAAGCCATCGGCAGCCTTCCGGCAGGGAAAATCACCTGGAGCAGACAATATTCCAGCAGAGCTGCTCAAACATGGAGGGAAGGAATTGGTCACTCTAGTAACATCGATTTGTCAGAAGATTGGGGGACAAAACAGTGGCCCACAGAATGGACTCAATCACTCAGTGTTCCATAGGTGGTTATTAAATCGAAACAATAACTTTACAGTGTTCATTCTCAATGCAGAATTCGTGAAAGCTGAAAGGTTACTGGTTCCGGTATGTGATCTGGATAGGCATTATCGGTTTGCACCAAAATTTTATGCAATCGTTCTTTAGTCATTTGCATCTCTTTCGTCTAGACAGAGTGTATAGAATCCAGTATTTTTGGTGTAAGCTGGATGACACATGGGCAGACGGACAAACAGACGGACTTGGAAAACAAAACCTTTGTTTTCGGAGGTAAAGGTAGAACAATAATGAACGTGATGGGGAACGAATCTTGAGGAACAATAAACATAGGGACATATTGTCATTTTGGAACGTCGACATAAACATATGGACATGTTATTTTGGAGCGTCCAACACAATCTAGAAATGATGGAACATTGACATGATGGAATATAGATACTATGGAACGTAGGCATTGTGGAACACAGACATAGTGGAATGTGAGGGAACAGTGATACGATGCACTAGTTTTAGGAGAAACACTTGGCGGAACACAGACAGTGTAGCACAGACACACTGGATTGCATGTAAACACTGTGGAAAGAAGTCTAAATTGAATAGTGTTGTGGAACACACAGATACGGTTAAACAACTTGGCGGAACGTAGGTGTGGCGAAACAAGTTGGTAGAAAGAACATAGATATGGCGAAACGATTTGGTGGAATATTATGGCGAAACAACTTGGTGGAACATAGTTATGTTGAAAACAACTTGATGGAACATCGAAATGGTGAAATGACCTGGTGGGAACATAGATACGGTACGGTGAAACAACTTGGTGGGTACAGATGTGGTGAAACAACTTGGTTGAAACATAGATATGGTGAAACAACTTGGTGGAGTACAGATGTGGTGAAACAACTTGGTGGAATATAGATATGGTGGAAAATTTTGGTGGAATATGAAATGGTTGAAAACAACTTGGTGAAACATAGATAATTATAGTGAAACAACTTTGTGGACCATTAGATATGGTTAGAACGGGTTTGTGGGACGTAGACATTATGGAACAACTTGTAAAACAAAGTCATGATAGAGCAATTTGGTGGAACATAGTCGAGGTGTATGGACATAGTGGAATATGGGCAAGATGGAACGTGGACAACATGAAACAACTCAAAGAAGCGAAGCCGGGAGGAACGTACAGATAACGTAGAATGTAGACAGATAAGAGACAGGGAGAAAAACACTACAATAAACTTAACGTACGTGTTTGCCCCTAAGGATGGATTTCAGTTGTCTATTTTTATTTTCACAGATTTCTTCTTCCACGTGCCGCATTGATTTGGTTTGGAAATGGCTCGTTTTCACTTTGGCTTACCCTCAGCAGAACATAGACAAAGTGAGAGAATTGGGGGGGGGGGGGGGGGGGGGGGGGGGGGGGAGGGAGGAGGGGAGCGAGAAAAATATCTATCCAAACTGACGTTGAGACGCGGACGTGGGCGTGCGCGTGTGAACTCCCAGGATCTTTTCCTTTTCTCTGTCTGTCTGTCTGTCTCTCTCTCTCTCTTCTCTCTCTCTTTCTTTTCTTTTTAATCTTCCTTGTCCGCTTTATCTCCGTTGAAATGCAACCAGGAGCCTCTCTACCTGTGCTAATTCCGCGGTTGTCCTGGCTGTGCAATGTTGAGTAGAGAGAAGAGCGCGTTGTCTTGTTTTAGCCTGGGGGTCACACAGCAGGAAACCCCCCCCCCCCCCCCCCCCCCCCCCCCCCCCATTCCCCCTCCCCCCCTCCCTCGTCCCCCTCCCCCCTCCCCCCACCGCCCTTCCCTGGAGAGGTGGCGAACAAAGGGCAGGCATGTCAGACAGGCTTGGCTGGCAACAAGGAGGGCCTGGGCCACAGGGTGAACTTTGATCGCCTGGTACTACTACAACGGCTGACTAATGGCACTATAGATACCATCACCGGCAATCTGGGTCGCAGAGAGGTGGTGGTGGTCATGGTGGTGGTGGTGGTGGTGGTTGCAGTGGTGGTTTGTATAAGCTTGGTGAAAGTTGTCCCCGTGGCAGTTTTGACTCTCCTCGTTGGTGGGAATCGGTTAGGGACTTCTAGCCGTGTTTGTTCTTTGGGGATCCGGTTGCTGATTAAACAGTTCAGAGCTGATCGTGTGTTCACTTTTGCAGGCATCAGTCGAATAATCATCATTCATGTAGACTTCTGTGGTGTTGTATAACTTCTTCGTCTTCACAGATTTATCTGTGGAGAATATATTCGGGTTGGCTTGTCATAATACAGCTGATTATGTCAGCGGATGTTTTTGTTTTAACCCTAATAATAACAGGACGGGTTTATATCATTTCGTTTGATTTTATTTCATTTTATTACCTTTTTTAAACATTTATTTCGCTATGGAATCAGATTCCTTGTTGCCCTAGGTTGTTGTACGTGTAAGAAATGAAATGCTGCACAAAGGACCTCGGGTTACGGTCTCGTTCGAAAAATTGTTGGCTTACGTGAACTAGCACCTCCATGATAGAAAATATAGTATACATTCGGCTGTACGGTCACAGCAGGAGAGAAGAACCCAAACCATGCAAATGAGGTGTTAACGCTAGACACTAAACATCAGAGACACTGGTCACATCACCGATCACCAAGTGCGTCAGACCAGCAGGCAGCACATAGGTCAGTCAGGAAAAGACAACTACATTGCAGTCAGGAAAAGACAACCACATTGGTATGGTCATAGAACAAGATCTAATGGCCTGGCTTAAAACAGCTCTCCTGGGAACTGTTGAAGGAGGGCGACGGAGGGGGAGGCAGAAAAAAACCAACAACAAACAGACCGATAGACTGACACATTGCAGGGTGGACAGAGAACACATGTGCAAAGACCCAGGCCTTGGTAGACAGCCGACAGAACCGGAGGAACCTGGTGAACTGTTCTTCAGTGTGGTGCCCCAATGACTCCCCACGGAGCTAAGAGTGGGGGTGTGGGGGTGGAGGGGGGGGGGGGGGGAGGAACGAAACGAAACTAGACGAAAGTTTATTTTACCAGCGTAATGAGAAAAGCAAATATGAATGCGGTGGGGTTTTTGTCCCCACCCATCCCAGTGAAAGAAGAAGAAAAAAGGTGTATATTTGTTGGAGGTGCTCATTCAGGAGGAAGCCGCACTGTTTATGTCTTGAACTTACCAAAGATTGCGTTCCATTCCTGCACATTTTGTTTATATTCATATTGCCAAACATGCTTTTTTTGATTAAGTAAAACTACATTTGATCAATGAACAGCTTCAATTTTTATCAAGTCCAAAAAGAAAAATTGCAAAAGTGTACACACTTCAACACGGAAAACTAACCACTGTGACAGTTGAGACCTAACGCTATGCACTTGAATCATCCGCCTCCTGTCTGTTTCCGCAGATCGCCGACCTATTGGACAATGGCCACTATCATCACGCTATTTCCAAAACCAGTTTAGCATACATGCCACAATAGCGACAGTGGCAAAAAAACAACAACAAACAACAACAAAAAAGAAACACACACACACACACACACACACACACACACACACACACACACACACACACACACACGTGGAAGAAATTAGTGTTAATATTCCTTTCCCCAGCTGTTTCATTCAGTATGATATTGCACCAAAACGCCAGTCACTAGGGTTAAAACATATGTACATGCCTCTAAGAAAACACGGCAATACTGTAAACAATAAACAAGTAGGATAACTCTTGCTCCCACAAGAAAACATAACTCCAAAGGAATGCTGCTTACGACACCGAATCGCCTAGCAGACATGACAGCACAGAGCACACACAACAAACAAGGAAACATCTCCCAAAAGGATGCTCCAAGCTTGCCCACATACCCTGTACCGAACACATCTACACAGCAACAACCGTGTTTGTGATGCTTGCCCTCTTAATGCCAGTACATTTTTTGGTCAACCTCTCGCTGTCTCCACTGTTAAAAGGGTTGGCGTTGTGTTGTAACACGGAACAGAGATGATGAGTCTTAAGAGTGAGATCCCACCTCACTTTAACGTGCTCCTGGCGATCAGATATAGGGGGAATCGTTGGTGTAGGTGCTGATCCCTGGGTTTTGACATACTGCTGACTTGGGTTGTGGAACTGGAGTACTCCAGCTAAGGTATCTGTGACTGGGGTATTTCGTGAAAGCGGCAACTAAACGGCGTCGCACGCGCTGCTGCCGGAACAGCCGTGATATGGTGTGCTATATTTGAGCTGGGAGTAATGTGATACTGGTAATTATTCGCTCGCGCAAACACGCACTCGTACACTTAGACGCACACAGGCACACACTCACATTCACACACACACATACACATATTCTCTCAACCGCATGATGGTTACGCATACTCTCTTACACACACTGTCTCACACCCATACGCTCGTTCGTCCATGCAAACACGGGCACGTACGCATGCATGCGCGCGTGTGTGTGTGTGTGTGTGCGCGCGCGCACACACACACACACACACACACACACACACACACACACACACACACTACGAGCACACACACACTTTGCGTGCATACGCACACACTTACACACTCACACACACACCACACACACACACACACACACACACACACACACACACACACACACACACACACACATACGTACACGTACGTATATGCATATACTCGGACACATACGTTCACACACACAGACGCACACATATATACGAATACACATATACGAATGCGCATTCGCTTGGACACATACGTTCTCACACTCTTACAGAGGCACCCCCAACCCCCACCCACCCACCCACCCACACACACACACACACACACACGCACACACTCATTTGCTCACACACAGAGTTCAAAGAATCGATATGTTCCGTTAATTCTCTTTTTAGGATATGGAGATAACAATGTAAATACAATGCAACCTGTTGGAGAAATGCTGTAAATGCTAAATACAATGCCGAACAATAGATGGACAAATTTAGAAATTTTTGTTCACACCACACACACACACACACACACACACATATTCTTTCTCCCTTTTGCTCCCTCCACCCACCCACCACCTATCCCATCCTCAAACCTGCACGAAGACACACACCTCCCCTCCCCCCCCCCCCCCCCCCCCCCGTCTTTCCCCGCTCTCAACTAGGCATCCTCCTCTCTTCTACCCGGACCTCCCCACCTCTCCCCCCCCCCCCCGGCATACCCCGTCCACACACGCACACATGCACTTTAGCGAAAAGCGCCAGGAGGCACATTTCCCATGGGTACAGTCGGCAGGTGAGAGGCTCTCATCTAGGACTGTGGTGGTGGTGATGGTGGTCGTGGTGGTGGTGATGGGTGGTGGAGGTGGGTTAACCCGCGGGGCAAGCCCTGGGGCTCGTGTGCAGGGAGAAGATGGGGAGTGGGGGGGTGGGGTGGGGGGTGGGATGGGAGAGCAGGCGAGGGGAGACGAGAGGGGAGGTGGTGGTTGGGCAATCAGCCAATCAAAGCCCCGGGGGGGGGGGGGGGGGGAGGGGGGGGAAGGGGGCCAACAAGGTCAAGGCCTCTACCGGCCGTGTAGCCGGCCGGCCGGCTACAAACCTCCGACATTATCAGGAACAGGCCGGTGAGCCGGGGTCAGGTCAGGTCACCGTTACCTTCCCAAGAATAACATGTACCTTTTTGTAAAAAAAAAAAAAAAAAAAAAAAAAAAAAATTTTTTTAGAAGCAGGATGGAAAGGTAAGTGAGTGACCGTCAGGTAAAAAGGAAAGAAGAGACGAATTGGGAGAGAGAGGGAGAGGGAGACAAGCCCTCAGCATCTTGTTTGGCAGCCAGCTGATGGGGGTGGTCCGCCCAGACAGTAACTGTCTTGGGGGGCGGGGGGGGGGGGGGGGGGGGAGAAGGGGGTGGGGGTGCAGCCAGGAATACAATTAGCGGGGCCCCAGGAATGGGGTTAATTGGCAGACATGCCTACTGTGGCTGACTGGACAGTTTCCTCTCACACCCACCACTCGCCCCCCCCCCCCCCCCCCCCCCCCCCCCCCCCACCCACCTCCATCCTTCTACCACCGCCTCCCCCCTGCCCCTTTCTGTTCCTTCCTTCTCCTGGTCCTCCCCTTCCCGTAGGGGTCCGAGATTCTGTTGAAGGTGATTGAACAGTTTTTCTGTCCTGATTTGTTTTTGGGTCCCTTTTCTTGCGTAGCGTCATGGAATGCACTCGTGGCGGTGGACAACCACCACCTCGCACGTGATACTCCTGTCTTTCTCGCACAGCTGACCTCTCTCTGTAGGAGGTATTTTTTTATGAAAAAAAAAAGAACAGCGAAGAAGTTTGGGCGTTAACAGTACTGGTCAATTTGATATGAAAAACGGAGGTTCGATGTGAACGCTGCACTTTTGCCACGTCCTAGAAGGCGGGCGGGGTGGGAATGCATTACAGATGAGAACTTTGATTCAACGCCCCTTCCACCCTTCCACCCTCTGTACAAATGCTGGAGACTTGCCCTTACCCAAGCCTAAACCAGTTCCCAACCCTTTCACGAACCCTCTCTTAATGTACGTAACCTTAACCCATTCATCGTTTAGACCTAATCGCATAAAACCGTATACATATCTTCCTGGATTGATTGATTTCACTGTTCGTGTAGCAAGACTTGTCTTTTCTCCAGAACCTGAAGGAAAGAAAGGCTACCGTCATGGCAAGCCAGGGCAAAAACCCGGGCCATCTCTCTATAAAAACTAACAAACAAACTAACAAAACACCCCCCCCCCCCCCCAACCTAAAGCACTGATCGATCAGCACTTTCAAAGCCTGGCGGACCTTTGGACATGCTCGAGGTCGTCCGAGATTGCAAACCAAGCTGTTGTTTCTAAACGGTAGTGGGAACAAAAAAGAAGAAACAGCCGCTGTTTCTGATCTTACATGCAAGAGAAAAACGCTGGTGCCCGCGCGCGCGCGGGCGCGCGCGCGTGTGTGTGTGTAAGTAAGTAAGTAAGTAAGTAAGTCCAATAATACATGAGCAGCACTCGTTTGGATTATTTGTGTAGGCTTTGCAGTGCCTAGCGGCATTTGTCGCAGTGTCGCAAGCATTTTATTTGTTATTCCGATCTTTAATATTGTCTATTTTGTGGACGTGCTGTGTGGTAGGCGGGGGGTGGGGTGGGGATGGGGTGGGGTGGATGGCATCACCACTTCGACCCTGACAGGTCTGTTGTGTCACCAAGGTGATAATCAGAACAATAACAAAACAGCAACAAACGAACAGTGTTGTACAGTAAAATACAAAAGCAACAGGATAGTACAGGACAGTGCAGTGCAGTAACAACCTAAGTACAGCATCATAAATCCCAACACTAGAGAAACGTAAAGCACAGGGATGGTACAACGACACTTAGGTTGCATTGCAATGCGGCATAATTCAATTGTAAAACAATGCAAGACAATGCAGATGAACACAGTAAACAAATAATGAAGAAATGCTGGGCACTGGTCCTTGTAGGAGGACAAAGAAGAAGAAACTAGATACTGACCTGGTGTAAACGTTCAGGTACCTGGACAGAGAGAGAGAGAGCGAGAGAGAGAGAGAGAGAGAGAGAGAGAGAGAGAGAGAGAGAGAGAGAGAGGAGAGAGAGAGAGAGAGAGAGGAGAGAGAGGACGTTTCTGGATATTCTGGTTAATTTTCAGTGTAGTTTGTTTATAGTACAGGGTATTACACTGGTACTGTCGGCAATGTCTGTGATTGTCAATCCACTTGTGTGCCATGCTGTAGCACTTAACGGCAAACGTTGTTTTCTCCATCTCTCAAAGCACCTGTGCTCTCACACCAAGCCAGTTTATAGTTTCTTAATTGTCAGCACAGTTAGGGTTAGTATAGTATAACATTGGAGAATACAGTAGAAAGCAGTAAATAGAAGTCCGGCCTTAGCATACAATAGTACGGTACTCTACAGTACAACACAGTCTGAGGCAACGTCATACAGTATGCAACCATCTGATATAATACGATACAATTTTGTACAAGACAACGTATCACACCAGTTCAAACCACAGCATAGGTTAGCACTATACACACTACAGCGCAACACACTGCGATATTCTGCACTACGCGGTAGTAGAGTGCAACTCAAGCATTGATGTGAAGTAAAAGAGGCCAGGATAGTCAATCAATACCATACAATACAGTACAGTACAATACAATATAATACAACACAGCTCAGCATAGTACAATACAGAACGGCACAATACATAATAATACAATACAGTACAGTCTAGCACAACACAATACTGTCTAATACAGTGCAGTACAATATATTATTACAATACATTATGAACATAATACTATTCAGTACAATTCAATGTGATGCAACACAATACAATACGATGAAATACATTACAATACGTCCTCCACAATACACTGCAACTGAATACAATTCAGAATGTTATGCAAACAATACAGCACAACAGAATACAACGCAGCACACAAGACCACAGAGAGAAAATATTTCCTTTCGGTATACAATACAAGACAATACCAAAAAAAAAAAAAAAAAAAAAAGGAGAACGATTTTCTTCCGTATCCACTTCATGTAAAAATCAGCTTCTGGTCAAAATACCGACAATGATTT
>CM031595.1:80234781-80242281 GCA_018398815.1 Conus ventricosus | reverse complement strand
AACCAACAAACCAACAAACAAACAAACAAACAAACCAACAAACAAACAAACAAACCAACAAACCAACCAACAAACAAACAAACAAACAAGCAAACGAGTCAATGAATGAGTGATAGATTGAATGCGACACATACTAATGAGTGATAGATTGAACGCGACACATACTTTATGAATGAAACCAGAACTCACTCTTCCTTGTAGTAAGTAAGACGCATTGATATGAGGATACACCAGTTACTGGGCACATAGCTGATGTGCCACGTAGAGGGGAGACTGAGGGTTCCAACCTGTCCTAAGCCTGAATACCTTTCATGAAAGAGTCCTGTCCCGACCGATCCACCCCAGTTCCGAGTTGAGTGCCACGTGGGCTTGTTTGTCATCCTCTACCGCAGTATTCCAACAGCATCCCACCAAACAGGAATCCAGTCTGGAATGTCTGTACATGATGGCTGATGCTGTTCCGTCAGGCTGACAGTTTTTCTCTCCTTTCACTGCTGAGACCCGGCACAGTTCAGTCCTGTCTGTCTGTCTGTCTGTCGATCGGTCTGTCTGTCTGTTGGTCAGTCGGTCGGTTGATTGGTCGGTCTGTCCACAGCTAAATAATTCAAAAACCTCTTTCTCGAGCTGCTTGCGATAGATCATATCTTTAACACCTGAAAGGCATGATCTGAACGTAATTATAGTTTGAAGTCTTTCCAACAGCTGTGCTCAGTGGTTAGCGTCGCAGCTTGCGGGCTGGGAAATCACTGGTTCGAGTCCCTTCAGAGGCATTGATTTATATGCGAGATTTTTCGGCCCTGGCTGGCTCCTACAGCAAAAGATGGAAAGGTTTCCATTGTTTCCTCCTGTCTAGAGTTCAGAGTTCTACCGACTCGTCGGTCATCCGCTTCATAGATGCGTATGTGATGGGCCTACACTCACAGCTAACAGCAATGCACACTCCCAGGCAGGTGTAGCCTACTTCTCTCCCACTGCCCCGTGCATGACACGTGTTGTTCATCACAAGGCCAGTTCCAGATAGTGCTTGCTTTCAGCAAAGCCTGAAGTGCCGAACCAGTTCTCACTGAACGCACGACAAGCAGACGACAATGAGGTATGCATTCATTCATTGGCAAAGGGAGGTTGCATTGCTGTGTTTAATTAAAAAAACAACTTTTCTTTCTAAGTATTCTTTCTTTGCGGTGGATTTTGAACTCAGTGCATTAATTATGATACACATGTTTGTGGTTTATTGTCAAAAGTGCCGAAAATAAACGGAAAGTGCTCTGTTTGGGACTTCTGTGAGGATAAGTCTCTGCTGTGAGCGTAGGCTCATCACATGCGTCTTTGAGAGGCATGCTCAGATATCGTGGAGAGTACTGCAGGTGTCTGTATCACTCGGGACTAGGTGACCGTCGGGATCCATTGTGAACGAAAGTGCAGAGTACAGCTCCATCATGGAACCCGAACGGAACTCCCCAGCATCCTCATCCACATCTCCACTTGATCATCATTGAAAAAGAAATGAAGTCTATAGGCGCACAAGTAGAAGAGCATCGAAGGGAGAATAAAAACCTGTTACCGAGCGAGAAATGAAATCAGTGAAATCAGTGTCTAACAAGGTGACACAGTTTATGCTAGACGATGGCGTAAGCGCCCAAACATTTTGCATTGTCCCCTTTTTTTCTGCCCCCCCCCCTCCGCCTCTCCGCCTCCCACCGAGCCCTTAATTCTCCCCCCCCCCCCCCAACACCCCCGGAATTGTGTTTTGATATTGATGGTGTGCTGTTCAAGTTCTTGGTGTCAGCATATTCATGAAGGGCGAGCGCTCTGGGGGCAGGGTGTGGATAGTGGAGGGACGGAAGTTAGGGAGGGTAGGGATGCGTGGGGATAGAGTTACGGCCCCTCCGTTCAGTCTGGCGCCGTGACAGAGCAATTATTGTGGTCAGTAGACGGTGCCCCGCATAACTAAGTTGAACCCGGAGAGAGAGAAAGAAAAAAATTGACCAGAGAACAGCACGACTGTGTGACTCAGCTGCTGGACACGTTTCTTCGTTGATGGCTCCCCGTAGATCGCTATGGAACCGGTCTGAGTGCCAGAGCTGATTGTCTGTGGGAGTTGGCCAGGACCGCGCGAGAACAATCTATTGGAGAAGACTACGGGATGTAGGTCAGAGGTCTGTTAGTATGACTGCTTTTCTTCTTCTTTTTAAACCAGTAGAGGGAAACCTTGGTGCTGGGACACAGTGAGACGCATCGGTCGTGGGACACATTGATGTTGGGATACATTGGTTTTGGAAAAAAAATGCCTTGATACCGATGAGTCTTGGGACTCATTTAGACATGTCATCGGTCCTGGGAAATATTTGGTCTTGAGACACATTGAGACAGCTCTGTTCCTGGGACACATCGGTCCTGAGACATGTTGAGACAGCTCTGTCCTGGGACACATGGGTCCTGAGACACATTGAGACAGCTCTGTCCTGGGACACATGGGTCCTGAGACACATTGAGACAGCTCTGTCCTGGGACACATGGGTCCTGAGACACATTGAGACAGCTCTGTCCTGGGACACATGGGTCCTGAGACACATTGAGACAGCTCTGTTCTGGGACACATGGGTCCTGAGACACATTGAGACAGCTCTGTCCTGGGACACATGGGTCCTGAGACACATTGAGACAGCTCTGTCCTGGGACACATGGGTCCTGAGACACATTGAGACAGCTCTGTCCTGGGACACATGGGTCCTGAGACACATTGAGACAGCTCTGTCCTGGGACACATGGGTCCTGAGACACATTGAGACAGCTCTGTCCTGGGACACATGGGTCCTGAGACACATTGAGACAGCTCTGTCCTGGGACACATGGGTCCTGAGACACATTGAGACAGCTCTGTCCCGGGACACATGGGTCCTGAGACACATTGAGACAGATCGGTCCCAGGACACATCGGTCCTGAGACACATTGAGACAGATCGGTCCCGGGACACATGGGTCCTGAGACACATTGAGACAGATCGGTCCCGGGACACATCGGTCCTGAGACACATTGAGACAGCTCTGTCCTGGGACAGACTTATAGGTCCTGGGACAGACACATTGGTCTTTGGACACAACTGTTTTGGGACAAATCAGTCCAGGGACACGTTGGAACGCAACGGTTCCAGGGACACATTAGAACACGCCACTCCTGGAACACAGTGGAGCACATAACTCCTGGAACAGATCAGAACTTACTGGTCCTGGAACCCATCCAGGCAATTCGCTTCTGGAACATGTAGAACACATTGGTCCTGTGACACATCGGAACACGTCACTCCTCGAACACATTAGAACACACAACTACTGGGACACATTAGAATACATCACTCCTGGAACACATTAGAACGCATCACTCCTGGAACACATTAGAACACATCACTCCTGGACACATTAGAATACACCACTCCTGGAACACATTAGAACGCATCACTCCTGGAACACATTAGAACACATCACTCCTGGAACACATTAGAACACATCACTCCTGGAACACATTAGAACACATCACTCCTGGACACATTAGAATACACCACTCCTGGAACACATTAGAACGCATCACTCCTGGAACACATTAGAACACATCACTCCTGGAACACATTAGAACACAATGGTCCTTTTGAACACATTAGAACACATCACTTCTGGAACACATTAGCGTTAGAACACATCACTCCTGGAACACATTAGAACACAATTATGGTCCTAGAACACATTGGAACACTTTACTTCTGGAAAACATTAGAACACATTACTTCTTGAACATATTGGAACACGTCATTCCTGGAACACATTAGAACAATGACCCTGGAACACGCTGGAACACATCACTCTTGGAACACATCAGAGCACACCACTCCTAGAACACAATGGTCCTAGAACACATTGGAACACATCACTCCTGGAACACATTACTTCTGGAACACATTGCAACACATCACTACTGGAACACATAAGAACACAATGGCCCTGGAGCACATTGGAACACATCACTCTTGGAACACATTACTTCTGGAACACATATGAACACATCACTCCCGGTACACATTAGAATACAATGGCCCTGGAGCACATTGGAACACATCACTCCTGGAACACATCAGTACCCATTGGTCTTAGAACAAATTAGAACACATTGGTCCTGGAACACATGGGAACACATTACTCCTAGAACACATTAGAACACATTACTTCTGGAACACATATGAACATATCACTCCTGGAACACATTAGAATACAAGGCCCTGGACCACATTGGAACACATCACCCCTGGAACACACCAGAACACATTAGTCCTGGAACACAGAACACATTGGCCCTGGAACACATTAGAACACAGTTGGTCCTGGAACACATTAGAACACATTACTCCTAGAACACATTGGTTCTGGAAAACATTAGTACACATCACACTTGGAACACATTAGAACACATTGGTACTGGAACTCATCAGAGCCTATCGCTCCTGGAACACATAGAACACATTGGTCTGGGAACACATCAGGACACATTAGTTTGATAGTGAGAGCACGTCCTACACGTGGATACTTCTGTTTCAAAAGTTGTGTTGACTGAACAGCACTGCCGGTAATTTTGGACTGTGCCAAACGGAAATGTCGTGTGCTGATATCTCTAAAGTAATCATTGTCCGAAACGGGAACAGCGGTGTTTGGCTAAGATACAACGGGAACTGATTCTAAGAACAAGAAAGACCTTCGCGTCATGTCTTTCCTTGTCTTTCCTTCTTGACACTTTCTGTTGGAACTTGGGAAGACCACAAACAGGTTCATGAATAGGTTTAATCCGACAGCCTTTCTTTGTTTCCAACACCGTCTTTCAGTCACACACACACACACAATCCTTATTGGCTTTTCTGGTCTTGTAGACTTTTCGTGACTTTTCTTGTCTTGTCTTGCTTTACACTGTGCTGCAACTACCGTATTATCATGATCATACTCATATAGCGCCTGTCCTCGGTGACAGACTAAGCACTAAACGCTTTGCAATCTTCGCCAACGTTTACACAAATAGCAGAGCCGATTGAAAAGCTTCCGGCTGGCACTAATGGTTCGTTTCCTGTGTCATTCAGTCGAATGTAAGTCACCCAGACTTTCGCCCATTCCTTCGGTTTGTACGGAGCTAGGTGCATGCTCAGTGTGTATACGTGTCATCCATACCAACGGACAAACTGTCCTTTTCTTCCGAAAGTTTTACGTGTGCGAAAAATCTTATGTGAGCGTCTACACGCATGTAATCTCGGTTTATAGCCTCATTCGAAGGACTTCTCGAGAAATGGAGTCGGATTCAATATCAATTCCGAGTGACTGTTTACTTTTTTGTGCTTACTGTTATTTTTCTTCGTTCTTCTTGACTTTTGAGTATGTATGACATTCTCTCTCTCTCTCCGTCCCTCCCTCCCTCCCTCTCTCTCTCTCTCTCTCTCTGTGCGTGTGTGTGTGTGTGTGTGTGTGTGTGTGTGTGTGTGTTGTGTGTGTGTGTGTGTGTGTTTGCCCCTTCTATTTGGAATTGCTGTCATTGCCTGTGCCACACACATAATTCGAACTATTTGATCACACCGTTAAGTACTAGCACGTGTTCAAATTTTGATGTTTTCTGCAGACTTGGTATTTCCTTGAAATCAATCATTATCCATACTAACAGCGTCCGGGTCTATGGCAGTCTGCCCTCTGATCCACCCACTAAACAGTGGAAGTTAGTTCAGTCCAAGTTGTTTATACGCAAAGCCTTCGAGCGATTTTTGTTTTCCGCCCGCCACAAATCTTCTCGGAACCAACCAACTCCGGTGGTATCCGTCCAAATCTGGCTGGTAATATCGAACAGAATTCGTCGTGGTCCTCGATATGAAGGGCTTAGACTGATCAAAGGCTTGGCTTCGTCTTCATCGCAAATCCGCTGCGGGGGAAAAAAAGGAAAAAAGAAAAAGAAAAAAGAAAGCATTGTTGGTCAGGGAGTCTGTGCAGCTGTTTTGTGCCTGACCACTCTCTCACGTCCATGGATCAGGACGGGGAGCTCAGATTGTTTGGCTGTGCCTCTGTTGCCGCTCCCGTCTCACGCCCTGTCCGCTTTGAGTCCTGGATCTCCTTGATCCCCGCCGAGACGGCTTCCAGATTCTGGTGGATCAGGGTGGTTCGAAGAGTTTGATTTTCTTGCGAAGCGTGGCCCCTTTGGTCAAGGATGTTTGCTCCCTTCACTGGCCGAGAGGATGCTTGATTCTGTCTGTGACCTATAGGATGCGTGTTCCCCTCAGGACCCACAGGATGTCTGTTCCCCATAATGACCCTGTCACACTGTCACTTTTGCACACACGCATTCATGACAGCATTTACTCCATACGCACACGCAATCTTTCCAATCAACCAGAAGGCGCACTTCCGAATGTTTTTTCTTCTCCCCCTCTCCTTCGGGGGAAAACAGTTTACTAAATCACATCAAACAATTTATAAACAGATTTTATACATGTATCTTTCTTTCTCTTCAAATCAATAAATTCAATATTCCATGAAGTCATGGCCTTCACTTAACATTGGACCAAGATCCAGACTAGGAGAATAAATAATTCCTGCAATCATTGATGCCATGCCTGCATCAGATATAAGACTCGCCCCATACTGTCATGATTCCCAGTCACTCTCAGAAATCGTGTCGCCCCCCTTGAATTCTCCTGTCACCGGAGAGATGATGAGTTCCAACTCCTCTACTTGGAGTCTTTTATTGCTGGGGCTGAACTACCGGTGTATTCCCCACACCTTGGCTATCGTTAACCACCTGACGGGGCGAAGAGTGAAGGGTGAAGGGCTGAAACACGAATAAGGTTCGTGTAAGTAACCTGCTTCCCAATTTAATTATGAATTCTTTCTTTCTCTTTTCTTTAGGTTTTCCCCTGTAGCTTTCCCCAACTATCTATGGCTCACCTGGTAATGACTGGTCAGCAGTGAGGACCAGCGTCCTGACAGGTTCGAGTCTCTAGGCCATCTGCTGGGCTAAAACTGATTCTTTCCTCCCTCCTCCTAGTGAGTGCATACTCAGTGTTCAAAACACATGACCAGCACCTTACCAGCCCTTATTAAACTATCTCTCAGTGGTCACTTTCACCCAATGACCACTCTTGATTCATTTAATGAGCGAACTCACAATCATTTGGGGACGCCCGATACACTAGTCAAGCCACATGAATATTCTTCCTTTTTAGTTGTGGCATGGGGAAATGATTCATATCACTTAACTACATGTGATGGAGCGTCACATGCCTTGATGTGAGGCTACGTCACATGACAGACCCACAGGATGTTTGTTCTTGTCAGTGACCTACAGGATGTCTGTTTCTCTCAGTGACCCACAAAATATTCGTTCCCCTCAGTGATCCACAGGATGTTTGTTCCCCTCAGTGACCCACAGGATGTTTGTTCCTCTCAGTGACCCACAGGATGTTTGTTCCTCACAGTGACCCACAGGAT
>CM031595.1:80227281-80229781 GCA_018398815.1 Conus ventricosus | reverse complement strand
GGATGAAGGGGGGGGGGGGGGGGGGGGGGGGGGGAAGGTAGAATGACGTAGAAGACGCTCGAACAGAAGGGGAAAAGGTAGGGAGGAGAATGTATTTAGACGAAGCGAAGTCAGAAGACATTTGTCACTTGTAGGTAGGGGTTTCTATCGACACCGCAAACTCAGCAATTTCTGGAGGGAAAAAAAAATGAAGGGAGATATGGCAGAGGTAAGTGGGAAGGGAGGAGGGGGGGGGGGGGGAGGGAAGGGAAGAACATGTACTGTTAACAAGATTTCCTCGACTGGGTGCGTGACAGTCGGGCCACCCAGCTTGGACAGAGACAAGACTCGTTGTGATGGATTGGCAGAGATAGAGTGTTGTCATATTCTTAGTCTGCCTTTTTTCCCTTTTTTCTTTTTCTTTTTTTTTTCTTTTTCTTCTTTCTTTCTTTCTTTCTTTTTTACATTTTTTTTAAGGGATGGTCTTAGTGTCTTGTTGTCTGTTTTGTTTCTACGGGGTGCGGTTTGTCTGTTGTAGCTGTCCACCCATCCTGTTCTTTCTCCCCGTCCCGTCGCCACCCCACCTCTCTGTCTGTCTGTCTGTCTGTCTGTCTGTCTCTGTCACTCTCTCTCTGTCTCTGTCTCTCTCTCTGCCTCTGTCTCTCTCTCTCTCACACCTCATCTCTCTCTGTGTCTCTGTCTCTCTCTCTGTCTCTCTCTCTCTCACACACCTCCTCTCTCTCTGTCTCTGTCTCTGTGTCTGTCTCTCACTATCACTCTCTCAGTGAACTGTATCTGAAGTTCCAAGGCGAAGCTATTAAGATTCTTTTCTCCCCCATTTTTCCCCTGTCTCATCGTCTGTGCCACTTCAGTGACGTGACTCCTACACCGTTCATTCCGGCTCCTCGTCCACAGCCACATCCTGGCTTGTCCCGCCGCAGCTCCAACACCGTCAGTTCACGGGGAGCAGTCAATGTCAAGTCGTCATGAGGCAACCCACTGGAAGAGACACCGCACGACTGCCGAGTCACTTTGTTGGTGTTCAGTGGTGCCTGTTGTGATCCAACGTACGCAGGACACCGTTTATTTAAGCCCCACACTGATGACAATGTTGTCCTAGTCGCAGAGCCAGCGTGAAGGAGCGTCCCATCCGGAGTGCGCCACGACGTCCGTTCAACGACAGTGCCCATGAACTTACCGATACTGGTGACCTCGATACGAACTTACCAAGGCAGCCGGGGGGGGGGGGGGGGGGGGGGGGGGGTCCAATCAAATCTGAGACCATTATGTTGAGCCACAGAATTTGAGATTTTCTTTTCTACTGATTGATGAGGATGTGGATGATGAATTCGATGCTAAGAAGGTCCAGTCCCGGCCAAGACTGTATAACAGGGCTGTCCTCTACGCTTACCTTCATGACATATTCCGGCGTCACCCAGAAGGTCCAGTCCCGGCCAAGACTGTATAACAGGGCTGTCCTCTACGCTTACCTTCATGACATATTCCGGCGTCACCCAGGACAGACTAATACAGACACCTGCAGTGTTGGTCAGGAAATTTGAGCGACGCTGTCAGATGCGTATCCACTGAGCAGATGAAACTCTACTGCGCGGTCCCCAGTCTTACCAGTTGAGGTCATAGCAAACTCAGCTCAGGGTAGGAGTCGGTCGGGGCAGAAAAATCCCACAAATGAATGGCTCTGATGGGAATCAGACGCACGACCTCCCAGCCGAGAATCCTCGACGTTAAACATGACGCCACCACGGCGGCTGGTGAACATTTCAAATAAAAACGTAGTACAGATCCGTGGTGCAGATCCGGATTACAAGACAGATCCAGAATCCGTTCAGCATTATTATTAGACATTTTCGGCTGAACCTGAACACTGTGAAGTTACTTCTTACGAAATGATAACTATCTATGAAATGATAAATTTTCACTGAATATTACGACTGTTTAGTGATATAAACGTTGACAGCGTCTCTCCCCCCCCCCCCCCCCCACCCACCCCCATTCCCTTCATCCCCCATTTCCTATTAACAAAAGAATGAATATGTGGAAAGTAACTATTTCAGTGCGTACTTGCTAGTACCTCCAGGCGACGATCGAAGTACGGATCCTATGGGAGCACAGTAACGTCTAAAGATGATAACAGCTCTGACCAACGCATTGGACTAATGCGTAGGTCAGACATCTGTTAAGTAACACGAGACCTTCTTACATTCGCTCATCTTAGTCATTAATTCATTTTTCCAATAGCTTTGAATCATGCACGGTGTGATCTCAAAACTTAGCCGGCGTGATGTAGTGTATATGGACTAGTCCGCATACAGTGACACCTCCTTGATGAAACTGAAACTGATGATAGCTCTTTTCCTGAGGCAAACAGCTGTTATTCTTGAGGAAGCCAGTGAAAATTGGGAAAGCAGGTATTATCGCTTTTATCCCCGAGGTTCACAACTTTTTTCCCGTAGGATAACAACTCTTCTACTTTTCCTCCTAGCAAAATGATTTTTTTTAA
>CM031595.1:80217281-80222281 GCA_018398815.1 Conus ventricosus | reverse complement strand
AGAGAGATGGAGTGAGGAGGGATGGAGAGAGAGAGAGAGAGAGAGAGAGAGAGAGAAGAGAGAGAGAGGGGGGGGGGGGGGGGGTAGGGGAAGAGAAGAGGGTGTGTTTGTTGCCTTTTAGGATCTGGTTCTGGCACTGTCGGCAACGGTCGACGACCTGGTTGCATGAGAATCAGGGGAGAGAGAAGGAGGAAGACCCAAAGAGCGCTCCTCCTTGAGAGGTCAGGAATAGGGAACGGAGGAGGTGGGGGGGGGGGGGGGGGGGGGGAGGGGGGGGGGGGGGGGGGGGGGGGGGGGAAGGGGGAAGTGGAGGTCTGAAGTTTCTCCTTTGTCAAACGTGCTAAAGGTGGCGCGAGTTATCGTGCTTGGAGAGCGGATGGGAGGAAGAAGGGGTGGGGTGGGGGGCGGAGTAGACAGGGGTATGGAAAGGATTTTTGAGAACATACCTAAGACCGAAGGTGGTGGAGATAGGAGGAGGAGGAGGGGAGGGGAGGAGGGGGCAGGGATTTGGTGGTGTAACAGTGAAAAGAATGAGGCGACGTTCAAGAGGATGTGAAGGAAAAGGTAGAAGTGGGGGCTGTATGATGTGTGTGGAGTGGGAGGGAAGGAGGGGGGTGGTAGAGGGTATGATGGAAGTGTGTGGATTAGGAAGTAGAACAGGGTGCCAGAACGCACAAGCTGGCTGGAAGACAACGAGTTTGGCACCGCGGCTGTCGTGGTATACAGAGCACTGCATTTCCAGGGTCCTGCATCTCCTCCGTCAGCGTAATTTGACGTGTCTGTGTCTCACGATGGAGCTTTGGCAACGCTCAAATTTCGCCATAGTGCTCCGGGAATTCAAAGCATATTTCTATGAGCAAAAGACGGAAAGAAATGCCTCTTTTGTTTCTCAAGCCAAACATGCTTTTACAAAAACAAACAAACAAACAAACAAACAAACAAACAAACAAACAAACACTGTCAACAAACTGAAAACAAGTCAAACATCTCTGAATTAACAGCCAACAAAGCGAAAATAAATTAAAAAACATCTCTGAATTAGCAGCCAACAGACTGAAAACAAATTAAAAAAAACATCTCTGAATTACCAGCCAACAAACTGAAAACAAATAAAAACATCTCTGAATTGGCAGCCAACAAAGTGAAAACAAATATAATAAACATCTCTGAATTAACAGCCAACAAAGTGAAAACAAATAAAAAAAAAACATCTCTCTGAATTAGCAGCCAACAGACTGAAAACAAATAAAAACATCTCTGAATTAGCAGCCAGCAAACTGAAAACAAGTCAAACATCTCTGAACTAACACACCTCAACGAAGAAGTTTGCAGATGATACATTTGAAAGTATTGTCTCTAAACTCACAGACTTCCATTAATTTTTTGTTTTCTTGCTTCAGCCACTATTTACGCGACAACAAAGAGTAGGAGGAGGAAGAGGAGAGAGGAGAGGAGGAGGAGGAGGAGGGAGGAGGAGGAGGAGGAGGAGGAGGAGGAGGAGAGAGAGAGAGAGAGAGAGAGAGGAGAGAGAGAGAGGAGAGAGAGAGAGAGGGAGAGAGAGAGAGAGAGAGAGAGAGAAATTGCCTACCACCACCACGATCACTTTTCCCTAATCATTCTCAAATCGTGACCATATTTGGAAAGAGTGCCATGGACAGATGCCTGGCCATTCTCTGTGTCGCAATCGTGTGCATTAGGGTACAGGTACCAGATCTTCTCCAGACCTTTCATGTATCTGAGGTAGACTTATCATGTGTAATTTGTCCAATTGTCATGTTTAAATTAACCAGTCCTTTCATCTAATCGTAGGGTATATCATGCTGTCAACGGTTCATCGTATCTTGGGCACGACATAATGGAGAACGGCGCCCATGCCTCCTTTAAGATGCCTTGAACTGAATCAAGAACCATCTACCGCTGGATGGGCAGAGAGAGAGAGAGAGAGAGAGGAGAGAGAGAGAGAGTGGAGAGAGAGAGAGAGAGAGAGGAGAAGAGAGAGAGAGTTTTCAAGCCGAAAACAAACAAACAAACAAACAAAGGAAATAAAACAAAACCTGACCATTACAAGAATGCCTTGTTAAATCAGGTAAAATAGTGTTTCACTGATCTTCCTAACTTGGATCCCAGGCCACTAGTATCGACTTTGTATGAAGAGCTTAATACAGTATGGAGAGAAGAAAACCTGGGGGAGAAAAGCTGATACGTCTGTTCAGCAGTGTCCTGGTCTGTATTCTCACGGCTTTGACGTACCGAAGGTACCTTAAAAAAAGATACGTGAAGAAAGGGGAGGGGGAGGGGGGGGGGGACGGGAAGCCGACGGGGACGATACCAGAGAAGGGCGATCTATTCCGTGGTCCATTATCAGGCGTGTTAATGGCCCTTTCACAGCAATTTCCGCCTCCATCAATAGCGGCCTTGTGGCCTGTCTCCCTTGGCTGCCTGGCTGACCGTGGTGGCTCCAGAAAAGAGTCATTATCAGGAGGGAGTCAGAGGCCAGACTTACGTGGGTCCGGAAATGAAATTTGAATGACCACTCATGCGAAAGCGCCGTGGGAGACGTGGCGTGAATGACCCCGTTTCTGTTGTTAGTGTGACCTTCGGCAAGGAGGTATAATGCTTTTCCTCTGCTGCATTGTTCTGTTTCTTGGTGTGTGTTTGGTTATGTTTGTTTTGTGTGTTTTGGTGTGTTTGGTTTGTGTGTTTTGGTATGTTTGTTGTGTGTGGTGTTTGGTATGTTTGTTTTGTGTGGTGTTTGGTATGTTTGTTTTGCGTGGTGTTTGGTATGTATGTTTTGTGTGTTTGATATGTTTGTTTTGTGTGTTTTGGTGTGTTTGGTTTGTGCGTTTTGGTATGTTTGCTTTGTGTGATGTTTGGTATGTTTGTTTTGTGTGGTGTTTGGTATGTTTGTTTTGTGTGATGTTTGGTATGTTTGCTTTGTGTGTTGTTTGGTATGTTTGTTTTGTGTGGTGTTTGGTATGTATGTTTTGTGTGTTTGATATGTTTGTTTTGTGTGTTTGGTATGTTTGTTTTGTGTGTTTGGTATATTTGTTTTGTATGTTTGGTATATTTGTTTTGTGTGTGTGATATATTTGTTTTTGCGTGGTGTTTGATATGTTTGTTTTTGAGTGGTTTTTGGTATGTTTCTTCTGTGTGATGTTTGGTATGTTTGTGTGTGTGTGTGTGTGTGTGTGTGTGTGTGTGTGTGTGTGTGTGTGTGTGTGTGTGTGTTTGCTGTCCCAACCTCTGTGCCACCTCAGAGGCAGTGCACCCACGCCGCTCATTCCGACACCCCGTCCACAGCCACAGCCCGGTCGGCCCCGCTGCAGCCCCGGCACCGGCACTCCACAAGGAGCAGTCAGTGTTAAGTCGTCAAGAGGCAACCCACCGGAGGAGACACTGCACTGCTGCCGAGTCACTTCAGTGGTGTTTAGTGGCACCTGTTCTGATCTAACATGCGCAGGACACCACCTACTAAGCCCCCATACTGACGACAAAAATTGCTTAGTCGCGGAGCCGGCGTGAGTGAGCTCTCCCTCCGGAGGGCGCCACCACGTCCGTCCAACGACAGCCCCCATGGATTCGCCGATACCAGTGACCCCGATGGAACCAAACCAAGAAATGGACGTGGAGGGGACATCGAAATTGAGGTCACCATGAGAGCAGGGCATGAAGGGCCACAGAATTTGAGACATTCTTTTTAATGCTGATCGATGAGAACGAGGATAATTAAGATGATGCTACGGATTTCCATTTCGGTCTGAGACTACATGACAGGGCTGTACGCTACGCTTCCTTTCATAATATATCCCGGCGTCAACCAGCCCGAGAGATACAGGTACCTGCAGTGTTGGTTAGGAAATTTGAGCAACACTCCAGAAACGCATCCATTAAGTGGATGAAACTCGATTGTGTGGTCCCAGTCTTCCCAACTGAGTCCGCAGCCAACTCAACTCTGGGTAGGAGCCGATCGGGGCAGAAAAACCCACATGACTGATGGGATTCGAACCACGACCTCCCAGACGCTAACCACTTCGCCTCGGCGGCTGGTCGTGTTTTGGTATGTTTGTTTTGTGTGGTGTTTGGTATGTTTGTTTTGTGTGTTAGTATCTTTGTTTTGTGTGTTTGCCTGTTAGCAAGACTGGCGCAAAAGCTATCGAAGTTAAAGGAAAAAACGGAATTACTGTGCAGCCAGACGAAGGAACAAACATTAACAAAACAAACTCAACGCGTTTCGACCTACTGAACCAATTTTAAACAAACTTTGTCAAAAACATGAAACTGAGGCCCAAGGACGACCTATTAAGCGGCGTAGATCTGGACCAATCAACAGGCCCAGAATCTTTCAGGATGATTATTATATCATTTGTTACGGCAAAATTACCGAGTCCACCCGTATGTTTTGTTTGTATGTTTTTTGTTGTTGTTCTGTGTTTTTCAGCAGGATTAAAAAAAAAAAAATATGGACCTCTGTAACCAAACTTCGTCTGAGTATGGAAAAAAAAAAAAAAACCTGTGGAGAAGATTTTCACGAAAGGTGATTCAAAGGTGGAATGTGGGCTTCGAATAGATCCTTCAACTTTTGGTACGGATCCATAGTGTAGATCCAAATCAGAGGAGATCCAGGTTCTGTTCATATTATTGATAAGATTTCCGCTCAGCATGGATTATTTAAATGGACTTTCATTGAATATGAACAATTCTCTCGTTATCAAATCGACGTTTTTGTACTTAGGGCATTTCCTTAAAAAAAAAAAAAAAATGTAGTCGGGAAGTAACCCCTGTCCGTATCAGTTATTACTTCCCTTGACTGGGGAAATGTTTTCGTTTTTCACCCAAGCACCAACTCGAAGGGCGGATCTAAGATACGTTCGACCTTGACGAAGGTCAGCGCTCACCTGAGTGCTCTCCCTTCTCCTTGTGTTCTTTCCATCCAATTGAATTCCCCAAAGTCTGCCCCAGCTTGAAGTGTTCTTACATGGATTCGCGAAAAGCCCTTACAC
>CM031595.1:80212281-80214781 GCA_018398815.1 Conus ventricosus | reverse complement strand
GCAGACTTCGAAACATACTTTAGAACACACACACACACATACACACACCACACACACACACACACACACACCACACACACACACACACACACACCCCGAGACGTTCTGTAAGCACGTGTAGTCAACCACTGAAGTATACAGCAACAAGGAAACTAAAACAGAAAAGGAGGTCCGCCAGTAGCATCGCAGACAAAGACAAAGAACTGTGTGCCAGATGGAGAAGGAGAATACCCGGAGGAAGGAGAGAGGAGGAGATGAGAGAATGAGAGAGAGAAGAGAGGAGAGAGAGAGAGAGAGAGAGAGAGAGGAGAGAGTGAGTGGTGTGCATGAGATATGATGGGAATAGGAGAGAGAGAGAGAGAGAGAGAGAGAGAGAGAGGAGAGAGAGAGAGAGGAGAGAGAGAGTCTTAAGCGCCATCAGATAGCAGAGCCACACTGACCTATTAATTTACTTCACTGGACCATTTTCGTCACGAAGATGACGATCGGAAGCTCTCTCTCTCTCTCTCTCTCTCTCTCTCTCTGCGTCCTTACCCCCTCCCCTCCCAGCCCCGCGACCCCACCTCTGTGTAGAATATATCACCTCGCACGCGATCGCTATCTCACGCTCATTATGCACGCGCAGTTGTACATCACGCCATCACAAAATCTCGGGTTAAAACTGTATTGACCTTGTTGCCCGCCATGGCCGATGAACGTTGCAGTGACGTTACATAATTACTGCACGGACAGGTTCACCAACATACAGGGATAGAAGGGCTGGGGGAGGGGGGGAGGGGGGGGAGGGAAGAGAAAGAAGGGGGGGGGGGGGGGGGGGGGGGAGAGAGGGGGAAGAACGAGGTAGGGAGGGGGTAGGGGTGGGGGTCAGAGGAGAGTTGGAACTGGGGGAGGGGGGGAGAGTGTGTGGTGTGGGGGGGGGGGGGGGGGGGGGGGGAGGGAGGAGAGGAGAGGAGGTCGGGCTGAAGTAGGATAACTCTGCAGAAAACTCACGACATGAACAATGCCACAACTTTGTGGCCACACGCCACAATTAGGATTTTGCACTCAAACACTGTGTAATCCATGTACGCGTTTTGAGGCCTGCTATGAGTTTGAGCCAGTATTTAATGTTAAATGATAATATTGATCAAAAGAACAACTCCCCACCAATTATTTCCCTTGTTTTGAGGTGGATTTCTACCGATGACATCACATACAATCTTCAATTACAGTCATGACCTTCCCTTAGTTGACGTCCCATTTCAGGCCTTTGCACTCACCTGTGACCGTGTCTTCGGTGGTAGCCCTCAACTAGTCCCATTCCTTCGATTTTAGCCCGTCTGCTTGGAACCACCTGGCTTGTACCTGGATGGCCATTTGAAAGAAAGCAAGGAGAATCAACTTTCAGACACAACCAAAAATTCTCACAACTGATTGCGACAGTCTGTGAATACTCAGCACCTTTAAACACGGCCTTGGTGCATTAAGTTGTGATTGCGACAGTCTGTGAATACTCAGCTCCTTAAGCACGGCCTTGGTGCATTAAGTTGTGATTGCGACAGTCTGTGAATACTCAGCTCCTTAAGCACGGCCTTGGTGCATTAAGTTGTGATTGCGACAGTCTGTGAATACTCAGCTCCTTAAGCACGGCCTTGGTGCATTAAGTTGTGATTGCGACAGTCTGTGAATACTCAGCTCCTTAAGCACGGCCTTGGTGCATTAAGTTGTGATTGCGCCCAGTCTGTGAATACTCAGCTCCTTAAGCACGGCCTTGGTGCATTAAGGTTTGGGTGTGCAGCCTGTGGCGTGCAAAAAACCAAAACAACTGTCGGATCAATCTGATCGGTGGAGACGCTATAGGAGTCAGAGCAATCCAGCCTCGTGATCGGTCAGCTCGCGCCCGTTTTGCAAGTTGAGCGTGGCGTGGGGGGCTAAAATTGCACTCCGTCCTTGGGGTTAGGCGACAGGTTCGAACGACAGGAGATCGATGATGCACGTGCTAACATTTCACCTATGGCAAGGTATCGGTCAATACTAGCTTGATTTGGGACAGCGATTTCGGACTGTGGCATCCATCAGATTTAGAGGTTGCTGTCACGCTAGGAGAAAAACCCGATCCGCTGCATCGAGTGCACTGTTTATATCAGACGCTGGTGTGACAGCGTGTGGGATTTCAGCTGACTGGCATTTTCTGTCCTCTTGTTTAATTTAAGCACACCGTTTGATTAATGAAACATCCAGCGTAGAGAAAGCATGACGTGTGTTTTATACAACAAGCCGTGTTAGTCACCGGCGGTTGGTATGATTACTTTGAAAAACTACGCTTCTGACGACGCATGTATTCTCTCTCTCTCTCTCTCTCTCTTCTCTCTCTCTCTCTGCGTCTCTGTCTCTCTCTGTCTGTCTCTGACTCTCTCTTTGTTTCTCTCTCTCCTCTCTCTCCTGACTGTCTCTGTCGCTCTCTCTCTCTTTGTTTCTCTCTCTCTTCCTCTCTATCTGTGTCTCTTTGTCTCTCTCTCCC
>CM031595.1:80187281-80192281 GCA_018398815.1 Conus ventricosus | reverse complement strand
AATCGAAATCGTGTTGTAACATACTGTAAATGTCTATCAATATTAGTGGTCAAATATGGTTTCAAATCATGCACACTGCAAAAATTGTTATAGAAACTAAATCTGTCACTTTTGTGAATACGGTCAGACCATTTTTGCCATGTACAATCTATTAATCGTTGCCTGAAAATACTTATAAATACTTTGATATTTCCCACACCCTGGTTTAACCAAACATACCCAAACCCATATTCTGTCAAACAAAAACGTACTTTGGAGGCCCAGTTATTTTTGCCTTTAGAGTCCATATCTAGAAGCATATTGTAGGCTTTTCTAGGAATTCTATCATTACACATTTGCAATAATTTAAGCCAATAACGAATGCAATTAACAGCAGATAAAACGATATTGGGTAGCGATTGGTTTCTCCATATATCATATCATTCGGCGTACGTCTGTCTACACCAAGAAACATTTTTTAGAGCAAATAAATGTACAGATTCGCAACAAGTAGCAGCTTTGTCTAAGCCCCATAATTCAGAGCCGTAAAGTGCAACGGGCTGTACTTGGGTATCGAATAACCTAATGAATACCTTAAGGGATGTATTATTCAAAACATACAACTTTTTCATAATACACAGTAAAGCATTCTTTGCCCTACTTGCCAGATCTTTACAAGCACCTGTGAAACTCAAACGTGTAGAAAATATTATACCTAAATACCTATATGCATTAGCAACTGGCATATTAACATCACCATAAACCCATCTTTCCCTTGCACCAAGATAGTCCCCTTTACGAAACACAATGATATTACTTTTTGACATATTAACTTTTAATTGAAGTGTACCAGCTGCACGTCGTAAATTATTCAACTGTGTCTGTAGACCAACAGGCGTTTCTGATATCAAAATAATATCATCAGCTAATAAGAGAATAAACAACTCTAAGGTATCAAGAGACAACAAGGCACCATGTCTACCATTATTGATAACTTCTATAGCTAGTTAATTTATAAACAAGGAAAATAAAACTGGACTACATACATCTCCTTGCCTGACCCCAGCTGTACAATGAATGAAAGAGAGAGAGAGAGAGAGAGAGAGAGAGAGAGAGAGAGAGAGAGAGAGGAGAGAGAGAGAGAGAGAGAGAGAGATCAGAACAAAAACGAAAAACAAAAGACAAGTGATTGAATGGAGGAATCAAAGATTGAGAAACGGAGAGTTTTTAATTTTTTTTTATTAATTTAATTTTTTTTAATTTTTTTTTTACGTATCGTATCTTTTCAATCTGTCCTTTCAAAATTAAATCATGTGCATGAGGTATGATGAAAATAGGAATGAGAGAGAGAGAGAGAGAGAGAGAGAGAGAGAGAGAGAGAGAGAGAGAGACTTAAATATGATATTTTTTTCTGTTTGTTGCAGGTAAGTGCATTCCAAAATCAGCTATTGATGTCCAGCTCACTTGGGTTACCATGGTAACGTGGGTAACTCTCTCCGCTCTCTTGGGCTGCCATGGTAACGGGGGTAACTCTTCCTAGTGGAGGTCTGTTTCTCTGTGTCAGTAGAACCCTGTCATAGACTGTGTGTTCTTTTGTCTGTGAATCCTCTGTCTGTCAGTCTGTCTCTGTATCAGTCATCAGAATGACATCGCTATCATCATCATCATCATCATCATCACCAGTTCGTTGTCTTTACACAGTATTTTGTTGGTGTCAGCTGTCATTTTTGTTGTTGATAGTTTAATTCGTTGTTGTCCTCTCTGTCGTTGTTGATTTATTTTCTTCTTAGGGTGGCTTCTTTGTTGTGGTTGTGGCTGACTGTTGTCGTTGTTTTTGTTTTATTGTTGTTGTTTTATTGTTGTTGTTTTATTGTTAGTGTGGTGGTCATTTTTGTCGTTGTTGTTGTATGGTGACTACTATCGTTTTTATTTTTGTTGTTGTTGTTTTATTTTTGGTGTGGAGGTCATGTTTATTGTTGTCGTATTATTGTTAGTATGTTTTGTTGTTGATGTGGCTGCCACTGTTGTTGTTGTTGTTGTTGTTGCTGTTGTTGTTTTGTTGTTGGTATGTTTTGTTGCTGATGTGGCTGCTACTGTTGTTGTTGTTGTTGTATTGTTGGTATGTTTTGTTGTTGATGTGGCTGCTACTGTTGTTGTTGTATTGTTGGTATGGTTCGTTGTTGAGGTGGCTGCTACTGTTGTTGTTGTTTTATTGTTGGTATGTTTTGTTGTTGATGTAGCTGCCACTGTGGCTGTTGTTATTTTATTGTTGGTGTGGTTGACGTTGTTGTTATTGATATATTGTTGGCGAGGCTTTAACTGTTGTTGTTGTTGTTGCTGCTGTTTTATTGTTGGCGTGGCTGTGATAGTTGCTGTTGTTGTTTTATTGTTGGTGTGGTTGTCATTCTAATGTTGTGGTTTTATTGTTCGTATGTTGGTGATTTTTGTTGTTGTTGTTTTTGTTTTCTTGTTGGTGTGGTAGTCATTTTTATTGTTTTATTGTCTGTGTGGCTGTCGTTGATGTCGTTGTTTTGTTGTTGTTGTTTAATTGTTATTGTGGCTATCTCTGTTTTGTTGTTATTGTTGTTGTTGTTTTATTGTTGGTGTATCTGTCGTTGTTGTGGTTGTTTAATTGTCGGTTTGGCTGTCACTGTTGTTTTATTGTTGGTGTGGCTGTCGTTGTTGTTATTGCTGTTGGTTGTTGGTATGGTAGTTATTGTGGTGGTGGTATTGTAGGTGTGGCTGTCGTTGTTGTAGTTTATTATTGGTATGGCTGTCGTCGTCGTTGTTGTTGTTGTTTTATTGATGTTGTTGTGGTTGTATTGCTTTATCGTTGGCTTGGCTGTTGCTGCTGTTGCAGATTCATGTTCTTTGGGTTCTATTGTGTAGACGTGTTCTGCTCTTCCCTGCTTCCCCCTGCTGTCTTCTGTCACGTTGTGTGTTTCTTCTTATCTCTGTCACTGGCCCTCTGTCTGCATGTCTGTCTGTCTGTCACAGACTTCCTTGTTCCTGCTGTCATTCTTTGTTTCCCTGCATCCTGCTCTCTCTCTCTCTCTCTGAATGCCGCTAATTGCGTTCGCGCGCATGCACTCACGCACACACGCACGCACGCACGCACGCACGCACGCACGCACGCACGCACGCACGCACGCCACACACACACACACACACACACACACACACACATATATATATATATATATATATGCTCACTCACTCATGCACGCATACTTCCATTCTACATATCACACACACAACACACACACACACACACACACACACACACACACACACACACACACACACACACACACAGAGAGAGAGAGAGAGAGAGAGGAGAGAGAGAGAGAGAGAGAGAGAGAGAGAGAGAGACAGACAGACAGACAGAGATCGAATAACATCAACAGTAACAACAACAACAAAAGTTCACACGATCTATTCCTCCCTCTCTTTTTCTCTCCTCATTCCCCCTCCCTCTACTTCATTTTTCTTTCGGGGGAGGGGAGAAAAGGGAAAAAAAAAAAGCGCGTGAAAATCAGGCAGAAGAGAAGAAAGAAAAGCGCAAGCGTCATGCGTGTGTGTGTGTGTGTGAGGTTTTTTTTTTTTCCTCCTCCTCAACTCAACCCCTCCCCCCTCCCTCTCTCTCTCCCTCTCTCTCTCTCTCTCTCTGCCGCTGCATTTTGCTGATTTCATTTTTGTGCAGGTCTGACATCATCTAGCGCGACTCTGTGTCTCCTCTCATCCATCAGTGTATACATGCGCGCTGCGTGCGTTGCCCTGCGAAAGGGTCTGTTTCGTTGGTGAATGATCACATTATTATTGCTGCTACCTTAATGCTACTGCTCGCTGTCTGGGACGTGTCTGTTCTGCTCTTTAACTTTTCCATTCGTGTTGTTCTAGAGTTTCGTGTTTTGGAGTTCACTTATTTGATATTATTTCATTCGTTTAGTTGGATACACATGTTTTCATTCAGATTCATTCCAAATGTGTATCCGTGTGCGCGCGTGTGTGCTTGGGGCATACACGGATGCCAACTTAATGTGCAGGTGTGTGTGTGTGTGTGTGTGTGTGTGTGTGTGTGTGTGTGTGTGTGTGAGAGAGAGAGAGAGAGAGAGAGAGAGAGAGAGAGGAGAGAGGGAGAGAGAGAGAGAGAGAGAGAGAGAGAGAGAGAGAGAGAGGTGGTGGAGAAGGATCGGGCGGGATGATAGGTTAGGATGAGGAGGGGGGGGGGGGGGCGAGGGAGAGGAGGTAGGGAAAGAAAAATGTGTGTAGGAGTGGGGCGGGGGCGGGGCGAGGCGACTGCTGAAATATCTTTTGAGTGAGCACAGTCAACCCGAAACGTTTAATTACATGATCAAACGAAAGAACACTCACTTAAAAAGCATTGCTTTGATAGTGAACTGAAGTTACTGATAGGACATTAGAACAGAAATGCCTTCTACCCGTGCACCCCGTTAAGAGCAGTTGGCCCTGAGGAATGATGACATGATTATGATGTGATGGAATGAATCGGTGGGTCGGATCCTGACAAGACTAGAGGAATACAGTGACCATTGTTACTAAAACTGTCAGTGATATTGCCGATACCTTTTGGTTACACAACAATAACTACTACTACTACTGCTACTACTACTACTACTACTACTACTACTACTACTACTACTACTACTACACCACACTATTACTACTACTACCACTACTGCTGTAGCTGCTGCTATTACAACTACTGCCACTTCTGCTGCTCTCGCAGTTATTGCTAATGGTGGTTCAACAACGTCAACAACAACAACAACAACAACCACGACAGAAACTACAATTATTACTACTATTGTTGATGCTGCTACTGTAATAACTGATAATGCTGACGCTTCCTGTCCTGCCACTGCTGTTAATGCAACTGCTACTGCTGCTGCTGTTGCTATTACTACCACTACTGCTGCTGCTGCTGCTCCTCCTCCTCCGACTACTACAACTACTACTACTATTGTTATTAAGAGTACTTATATAGCACCTATCCCCGT
>CM031595.1:80169781-80172281 GCA_018398815.1 Conus ventricosus | reverse complement strand
TTACTACACATGATCATAGAAAGAAACATCAATGCATATGGAATCAAACAAAATAAAACATTCTCTCTTTCCTTGAACTTCACAAAATCATTTATCTAAATCATCATTAACTAACCCGGGTATAAACAGATTTCTACTTTACCTGGCCAGGTGATCTTAACTATTCACGAATCACTGTCTTTTCTTTTCTTTTTTTTCCTTTTCACTGTCACTTTCACAAGCACGACACAACTGCTGGCACTGGTGTTGGTCTGCTGGCACTGGTCAGGTTAGACTGCTGGCACTGGCGTTGGTCTGTGGTTCTGCTTGACGAAGTGACGCTGCCAGGTATGAGGTCGAAACACCCGGTTCAGATGGAACAGTGACTATCAACATCGATCTGTTCTCCTTTCTTTCTTCCTGCATTAACGCATTGCACTCTCTCTCTCTCTTCTAGTCTGCTCTATCAAATGGACATGGTTGCTTTTCTTTTCCTTTTCTTTTCCTTCTTTTTCTCTTCATTAGTTAGCAACTCTCTCTCTCCACATCTCTCTTTAGTCCCTCCTCTGCAGACTATCTATGGTGCTAAATGCTACAACTTGGTTCTCTCCTCTCTCCTCATCTCTCTCTCTGCCCCTCTCTCCTGCAGAGCTTACACTCAGAACTCTCTCTCTCTCTCTCTCTCTGTTCGTTCTTCCGTCTCTCTCACTCACGCATTACTTTATCCCCTACCTACGTGTCCAAGGGTGAGTACCATTGGTCAGTATTTTTACCGCCTCGTACCCGAAGTTATCTCCCTCTAATTCCATTGGATATTCAAATCATGACAGTCACGCCTACACGCCTTACTCTCTGTGGTGGTCAATTGGTCATTTATTGATTAGCTTGATTTCACCCCCACCACACACTACCTTCTCCCTCTCCCTTTCCGGCGACGTCGACCTGATTGTGGGCACTGGTCATAAATTGGCTAGATCAGTCTGGCCCAGACCTATCGAGACGTTGGTCAGCCACTCCGACTGTCTACGGGGCCGATGCTGTCTCCGTGGAAGATTAGGATTAGCCTCTCGCTGTGCTCAAATTGGCCGGATGAGTCTGATCCGGGCGTCGAGACTCGTTTGACCAGACATCGAGGCGTCGGTCAGCTACTTAGTCCGTCTGGCTGGACAGACCGTCTCCGTGGAGCCTCTCCGCTATGCTTAATTGGCTGGACCCGACACATGGGGCCGTCTGCCTGGCGCCCAGAATATTTGAGTTAGAGCTTATGTCCAAACAACCTGGCTGGCGACGGACCACGACTTTGGTTGTTTATTTTTTTGTCCGTGACAAACATCAACTATTAAATACATCAGCAATTAGCGGAACAGCTTTTCACATTAGCACTAGTAACAACACATACACGCATCAATAATGCGTAGAACAAGTTCCCCGCATCAACAATGCGTAGAACAAGAACACAAGTAAAGAGTAGGTACTGGTAGAAACACACACACACACACACACACACACACACACACACACACACACACACACACACACACCACACACACACATCAACATTAGATAGAACCGATACACACATTAACGAAGGCGGAGCAAAATACACTCATCAGCAACAAACACACAATGAACACAGGCAGTACAAATACACACATCACCAATCATCAGAACAGATACACACAGCAAATGCAACATCAGCACTAGGCACAAACAAAAGCACGCATCAACAATAGGCAGAACACTTAAACACATCAACAATAGGCAGAACACTTAAACACATCAACAGTAGGCAGAACACTTAAAACACACACAGTAGGCAGAACACTTAAACACATCAAAAAATAGGCAGAACATTAAACACATCAACAGTAGGCAGAACGCTTAAACACATCAACAATAGGCAGAACAGTTAAACACATCAACAATAGGCAGAACAGTTAAACACATCAACATAGGCAGAACACTTAAACACATCAACAGTAGGCAGAACACTTAAACACATCAACAGTAGACAGAACACTTAAACACATCAACAGTAGGCAGAACACTTAAACACATCAACAATAAGCAGAACAGTTAAACACATCACAATAGGCAGACGTTAAACATCAACAATAGGCAAACTTAAACACATCAACAATAGGCAGAACACTTAAACACATCAACAATAGGCAGAACACTTAAACACATCAACAGTAGGCAGAACACTTAAACACATAACAGTAGCAGAACTTAAACACATCAACAGTAGGCAGAACACTTTAAACACATCAACAGTAGGCAGAACAGTTAAACACATCAACAAAGGCAGAACCTTAAAACACAGTAGGCAGAACACTTAAAAAATAACATAGCAGACCTTAAACACATCAACAAAAGGCGAAACAGTTAAACACTCAACAATAGCCCATAGAACACTTTAAATACATCATCAACAATAGGCAGAAAGTAAAACATCAACAATAGGCAGAACACTTAACACATCAACAGTAGGCAGAACACTTAAAACTAGAGCAGAACA
>CM031595.1:80164371-80169681 GCA_018398815.1 Conus ventricosus | reverse complement strand
ACCTCTCATGCTTCTCCCCATTCCACTCCACCTGAATACTCCACTCTCTTTTTGAACCCACCTCCATACTTCCGACCATTTCACACTCTGTAACAGTATTTCCCACCTTTTTTTGTACTCCCAGTTCGTCCGTGGTCAAAATGTGTTCCACTCACTCCAGACAAAACTTCCGGGCCGATCTTTCTGAAAATTTGTAGGTATGTTCATTATGGGTCACGGATGATGCCCGATGTTTCATTTTACCGTTATATCCGCTACTAACGGCTATAACTGCCCATAACGGTTTTTTCTTCTTTATGGAACATCTCAGAAAGTACTTGGCCGATCTTTCTGAAAATTTGTAGGTATGTTCATTATGGGTCACGGATGATGCCCAATGTTTTAGTTTACCGTTATATCCGTTACTAACGGCTATAACGGCCCATAACGGTTTTTCTTCTTCATTGAATATCTCAGAAAGTACTTGGCTAATCATTCTGAAAATTTGTAGGTATGTTCATTATGGGTCTCGGACGATGCCCGATGTTTACCAGAATAACTGTTACTAACGGCTATACGGCCTAAAACGGTTTTTCCTCTTATGGAATATCTCATGCGTATTCAAGATAAACTGGAGTACTTTCATATGCTTTGCATCTTGATTTGTGTGTTTTTTTTGTTGTTGTTTTTACTTACCTCACCTCAACACTTCCCGTTATGCCCTATCCCTCCTCTACACTTCACACAACTTATTAACCCTCCCCCATAGTTCCCACCCTTCCTTAACTCACCCTTCCTTAACTCACCCTTCCTTAACTCACCCTTCCTTAACTCACCCTTCCTTAACTCACCCTTCCTTAACTCACCCTTCCCGTCTCCTTCATTCCCGCTGGTTTTTTTTTTATGATGATGATGATGATGATGATGATGATGATGATGATGATGATGATGATGGTGAGATGATGATGGTGATGATGATGATGATGATGATGATGATGATGATGATGATGATGATGATGATGATGATGGTGATGATGATGATGATGATGATGATGATGATGATGATGATGATGATGATGATGATGATGATGACGAATGATGATGAATATGATGATGAGATAACAACAACAATAACTACAACAACGACAATAACAAAAACAACACAACAGCAACAATAATGAGGATAATAACCGGTTTTATAGTACGGTTGTGCGGGTATTTAAGACGCCTTTTGTTAAGCATCCATATCATGTTCATAAACTTTTAAGTTAGCAGACAGTCGGAAAGTTTCTTTCTTTTCTTTCCATCACTCTCTCGAACTCTTTTACGAACCATGGAACTCGGAAAGTGGCTGCTCGGAACTCAAAATCATCATTAAAGAAGTAATAGGCCTAATGATGATCGCAAATCTTATAGCATAGTTGTGTTATGGACGTGTCGTTTACTCAGTTAGGTCTATACGTAGGTCCTAACTTGCTGTCTGCTTTTCTGGCGGGCTATCAATTTACTTACAATCCTGGATACCGGTGTCTGTCTCTCTCTGTCTTTGAGTCTGACAACTTATTCCAGAAGATAGACGTTTTCAAGAGCACTATTCTTTACCGTACAGGGCAAGAGCCAAGACATCATTAGTGGCATAGACTTGATACCATGTCGGTCAAGTTAATGGAAGAGAAACACATCTTTTCGATAACAAGTTTCTTTCAAACTCTGGAACAGCATTATTGATCGGCGAGACCCGTGGACATCCACTACACTCCCCCCCCCCCCCCCTTTCATCCTCTTTTCTCCTTCCCCCCCCCCCCCCCTCCCGCCCGCTCCCGGTTCCCAAACTCGGTGCCAGAATCTCGGTGAAGAAGTGGGTCAAGTAAAGATCAGGAACTTGATAACTCGCCTGTTCACTCACTTTCAGCCGTATTCATTTTTTTTTTTTTGTTATACAGAATGTGAACGGAGGTGGGAAGGGGAGGAGTGGTGATCGTGGTGATGGTGGTGGTTGAAGGGGGAGAGGGAGAGGGAGGGTGGGGGGTGTAAGTGTTGACTAGTTTCAAATGACAAATCTTTTGTAAAACTGTTGAGAGCGATTTTTGTGTTTTCTCTCTGGGGGCATCGTTGACTATCGAGTTGAAAATGTAAGCGGCACCTGGAAACTAATCGTGTCTTGGAAAGGTCATCGCTTTCTCTCCAGACAACTTCAATCCATGAAAGGTCTGTCTCCAAAACACACAAAGAAAGACTTGTTTGGTGGTGGTGGTGGTGGTGGTGGTGGTGGTGTGTGTGTGTGTGTGTGTGTGTGTGTGTGTGTGTGTGTGTGTGTGTGTGTGTGTGTGTGTGTGTGTGTGTGTGTGTGTGTGTGTGTGTGTGTGTGTGTGTGTGTGTGTGTGTGTGTGTGTACCGTTCACCATACGTCCTATGTCCTTGTGCTTGTGTTTGTGTAGACGAATGTTTCTGTGGTGTGCATGCGCCTGCGTCTCTCTCTCTCTCTCTCTCTCTCTCTCTCTCTCTCTCTCTCTCTCTCTCTCTCTCTCTCTCTCTCTCTCTCTCTCTCTCTTCTCTCTCTCTCTCTCTATCTTCTGTATGTGTGTGTGTGTGTGTGTGTGTGTGTGTGTGTGTGTGTGTGTGTGTGTGTGTGTGTGTGTGTGTGTGTGTGTGTGTGTGTGTGTGTGTGTGTGTGTGTGGTGTGTGTGTGTGTGTGCGCGCGCGCCATTTGATCAGCAAGTTAAAACAGCAAATTTCAATTATGTAAAAATCATACTCATGTCTGTATTTTTCGCATGGATTTGCATTGACTCTTTCGTGTGCCTGCTGTTGCTTTTCAGATTTGTTTTCTGTTTCAGCTTGGATTCTAATACAAAAGACTTTCATTAACTGAAAAATAAATCATACCCAAAAAAAAAAAAAAAAAAAAAAAAAACACCCAAAGAAAAAGGTTATGAATCTAATCCAAATAGGATCTGTCACTTTTTAAGTGTAACATCATTGAACTTGTGGCTGGAAGATGTCAGTATGGTATTTATCTGATAGTAAAAGTCGGTGAAGTCAATAATAATCTTTCGGGAAATAGAGGCGGCCGATGTTGTTGATCGTTACTCATACATGTCAGGGGAAGGGTGACATGAACGACCACACAACAATGAGTGCCAGAACTAATGAAAATGGGGGGGGGGGGGGGGGGGGAGGATGGGGAGGGGGGAGGGGGGCAGAGCACGGTAAGTTGATGAAGGACTGACAGTGACGGCGGTGTTGACGGTGATACACTGTCGGGAGGTAGGCTAGGGAGGTGGTGACAGCTGGAGATAGAACAGGATGGCTGGTGGCGAAGGTTCGATTCCGGGGGTAGGATCTGTTGTGGGCTGTGTGTGTGTGTGTGTGTGGGGGGGGGGGGGGGGGTGAAGGGAGAACGGAAGTGGGGGAAGAGGGGAGGGAGAAGGGGGTTCGGCTGGTTGTGAGAGGGAATGATGGAGGGTTTAGTTTCTGTCCGCCTCTGTGTGTGTGTGTGTGTGTGTGTGTGTGTGTGTGTGTGTGTGTGTGTGTGTGTGTGTGTGTGTGTGTGTGTGTCTGTGTGTGTGTGTGTGTGTGTGTGTGTGTGTGTGTGTGTGTGTGTGTGTGTCTGTGTCTGTGTGTGTGTGTGTGTGTGTGTGTGTGTGTGCGTGTGTGTGTGTCTGTCTGTCTGTCTGTCTGTCTGTCTGTCTGTCTGTCTGTCTGTCTGTCTGTGTCTGTGTGTTTGTGTCTCTATCTCTGTCTGTCTGTCTGTCGGTTTGTCTGTCTGTCTGTCTGTCTGTCTCTCTCTCCTCTCTCTCTCTCTCTCTCTCTCTCTCTCTCTCTCTCTCTCTCTCTCTACGAAGAACACTTTCTGTTCCACTGTGCTGCTTATAGTGAAGTGCGGACAATTTGTTCACTTTTCCAGTTAGATATAGCGAAAAGACAAAATGTTGCTGTCGTGTTATCATCAGATGACGAACTTGTAATTAAAACAGTTGCGAAATTCATCGCAGAAGCATTGAAAATTAGACAGATGGAGGATAGTGAAATTTAAAAGAATGCATTTTAAAAGATATCTGAATGAATATTATCATTCATCGCAAGTGGAAGAGATCAATAAGATACATTGTCATCATTTGATCGAGTGGATGGTCGAGTCACTCTGTTGTTTTTTTTTTTTTTTTTTTTTTTTTTTTCTAATCGCATTACTCCTGTGCGTGAGGACTTATTTGTTTTTAACCTTTGATTTGGTGCACACTAGGAATGAATGTGTACTATTTGTCTGCAGGAAAGGAAGAGGGAAATGTTGTTGTTCTGTCACCTCTCCCCCCTTTGTCAAAAGACCTCTTTGGTAATGACAATAAATATCAAAGTGTCAAAGTGTCAAGTGTCTCTCTCTCTCTCTCTCCGACAGTAGGAGTACATGAGGAGACTACAGGAGAAGGCAAGCACACGCCTGTTTTCTCCATCTGGGTTATTTTCGCCAACACCGCCCACTTTAATGACAGCGGAACGATGACCTGGCTGAAAACAACAACAGTTATTGGCCTTCATACGTTAAACCACTCACCTTGCTCAACTCCCCTGACTGCACGTGACACACGACACAGTGACACATGGGATATCAACGGGACATCGTGTGACATGGACAAACAGTCGTTGATACTCTTGTCATGTGTGAAAAGGCTTTGTAAAGGACAACACGCCACGGGAACACCATACAAAACGGGGGGAAAAAAAGGAAAAGAAAAACCTAACTGGAAGACTTGTGAAAAGATGTACCATGAGGGAATGCAGAGAAACTAGGTCGTCGATTTCAATGCAAGACGAATCTGGAACAGCAGGAGCAGCTGAACATATGTTTGACTGAAACAGTCCTAAAGACGCTCAGTAGAATCTGTCCCAAAATGGACAGTCCAACATCAGGATCAAGATATTGAGGCATGCCTGTAGAACATATCACACACAAAATGAATACCCGCACTCTGTCATCAGGATCAAGATATTGAGGCATGCCTGTAGAACATATCACACACAAAATGAATACCCGCACTCTGTCATTGAGGCATGCCTGTAGAACATATCACACACAACATGAATACCCGCACTCTGTCATTCGGGACGGGGCGTGGAAAACTGTCAAGAACGGAAACGCTGAGATCCATCTTGACTGCTGCAGGCGGAGGTGCCAGAGCCTGTGCCAGTCAATAGGCTGTGAGTGGAACCTGTGTTGGGTGTTTCCATTTTCGGAACTTCTGCGATCTGGGCTTTTCATTGCGGTGAAGTTTAATGCATAATGTATTGGTTCAAAATCTCCACACTTTGTGTGTGCGTGTGTGTGTGTGTGTG
>CM031595.1:80138414-80140914 GCA_018398815.1 Conus ventricosus | reverse complement strand
TCAAACAAAATTGTTTTTGCACAAATGCCATCAAAGTAAACATATGATCTATTGTAGAATAGTTCCGCTTAAATCCAGCTTGAAATTCACCAGTGAGGTTCTTTTCTTCTACCCAGTCCTGCAGCCTTCTGTTGATAACAGCACTGTATAGTTTACTACAAATGTTACACAAAGAAATACCTCTGTAATTGCTTGGTCATCAACATCACCTTTCTTGTATAAAGGAAGAACAATAGATTCAGTCCACAGTTCAGGAAACACACCTCTGTCAAACAGAGCATTAAAAAATTTTGTGACAAAATCTAACAACAAATCAGATTTACATGCATTTTTTAACATCTCACCAATGATTCCATCAGGGCCGCTAGCATTACGATTCTTTAATTTCTTTAAAGCCAGCAGAATCTCAGCAGAGAGCCAGCAGAGAGAGAGAGAGAGAGAGAGAAGAGAGAGAGAGAGAGAGAGAGAGAGAGAGAGAGAGAGAGAGAGAGAGAGAGATCACACACAGCTGTCTCTGTCGCTCTCTGTCTCTGTCTCTCTGTCTCTGTCTCTCTTTCTTTAAGTCTTCCACTCTATTCCACACCACCCACTCACCCACTCCAACTCACCCCTCTCTTCTTCGCCTCTCCCTCTCCATCACTTCCATCCCATCCCGAACCCCAACGGCATATCCGTTGTCTTTTGTCTCGCCATTTCACACTCTTGTGCTATTACTTTGTCGTGATGCAGTGGGGGGCATTGTTGCTGCTGTCAGCCTCATCCAGTGTGTGCCCAGGAGCAGCAGCTGACGGGACAATGTGTGGCCAGGCAGGTACCATGTCCATTAGGGGAACTGCCCCCCCCCCCCCCCCCCCGCTCTGCTTTGTTCCGGCACTATTGTCCAGCCGCCCGGGACAGAGAAAGTCCATCTCCTGTTGACTGTTGTTATGATTATGGTCCCGATCGTTAATCAATCATCTTTGGACTAAGTTAGTCGTAGAGTTAGTTAGTAGTCGTGATGGTGGGTTTGACGCTTTTGGGAATGTGGTGTGTGTGTGTGTGTGTGTGTGTGTGTGTGTGTGTGTGTGTGTGTGCGTGCGTGCGTGCGTGCGTGCGTGCGCGCGCGTGTGTGTGTGTGTGTGTGATTTTTTGTATTTGTGTTTGTGTATGTATGTATACACACACCCACACATCCACACACACACACACCCTCACACACACACACACACACACACACACACACACACACACAGACACACACACACACACACACACACACACACACACACACACACACACACACACAAAGGTTTTGAACGGTTTTATGCAAGGTGGGTTTTTCCCACAGGCATTTAATCCGACACTACCTGGACACCTGTTGTATGAATGCTATCTACCACAGAACGAAGCCTCTGGCACATTTCGTCGTTTCCAGTCATTGGGTTTTGTGTTCGGTCCTGATGGATTTTAATCTTTAACATCACTGCCAAGTGCTTTCAGGTCAGATCCACAGTGCCAGAAAACTACTTGTTGAAGAAGACATGTTCTCCCACACTCCATGGTCTCTTCCTCTTGCTTATCCTTACATGTCAGAAGCAAAAAAAACAAAAAGGCTCAGATTCTGTGCCCCTTCATCCCCTGCTCACAGCGGTAGCTTCAGATCCAGTTCCCTTCGTCCATGGTGAGTTCAGTCAGCATTGGCATGGAGACTTGTCACTGGACGGACGTAGAGACAGCTCTCCAAAGGGACACGCGCACTCCGCTGGCCCCACGACTTAGCAGATGTTATCGTCAGTGGGGTGTGCAAACAGAATGGTGCTCTGCAGTATGCTGGATCAGAATCAACAAATTCGGAACACCACTGGAGTGACTCAGCAGTAGTGCAGGGCCGCCTCGGTTGAGGTAACTCCTGGCGACCTTGATACTCGGGACTCCCTGTGGGTTCCCAATACTGAGGCTGGAACAAAACGAACTGGAGCTTGGCTGTGCACAGAGAGTGGCAAACGAGGAACCAAGGAAGGGTGGATGGGTAGGTACGGAATGAGGGGTTTGGGAATAATGGTTCTTAGGAGCTCGAAAGATGAAGCACAAAAAAAAATCTTCTTTTAACAGCAGCAACAACTGTATGCTAAGTTTTCAAAAGAGCGTAATTCCTCAGGAAGCGTTTAGGAAACACTGTTGGTATTGTGTCTGTGGCGTTGCATTGAGATGTTCATCGTCACAACAGTTTTTTTTTCTGTCAAACTTCTGGGTTGTTCTCCCGGGGGAGAGCGTGGCCCAGTAGCATAGCACCACTGGGAGTATTTTTTTTCTTCAGTTCCTCGCTTCCTGATCGCTTCCCCCTCCCCCGATCCCTCCCGCCACCTTCCTCTCTTTTTGCGTGTTTTTTTGTTGTTGAGCTGTTGTCCAAGCAGATTTTTCCTACTGAACGTTGACAGGGACATCTCCCTTGTTGCCTTGGTTTGTTGTTACAATGGCTAAATGCTTATTGCACGCGGGTCTTCGATTTATTGTCTGGTCC
>CM031595.1:80123414-80128414 GCA_018398815.1 Conus ventricosus | reverse complement strand
TTTAAGACAGCTAGCCACTCTGTTCTTCATATCGTAAAGTTGCCACCATTTGCACATTGAGCAGCCCAAGTAACGTTGCAAGTTGGATAGGTTTTCAAAAAAAAAAAAAAAAAAAAAAAAAGCTGAAAGGTCTGGGAGTTCTCCAACTGACAGTACGAGAAACCGAACGAGTTGCTCTTCTTCTTCTTCTTCTTTGCCTCCCTCATATACTCACTGAGGTATGTTGATACTCTCGCACATTATAGTCCCCTTTCTGATAACAGTGTCGTCCAGTTCTATCATATTAGCGTTGTTTGTTTGTTCGAGGTTCAGGGCCCACATTCACTTTAATCTCATATTCAACTACCATCACGGTAAACGCTGCTGTACTGTTGTCAAAAAGCTACTCAAGCGGTGAGAAGAAACTCTAGGGAAGAACTGACAGCGAAATGTCTTCAAAGAAGATCTGCCCCGTCCGACTCCCCTCAGACAAAATGTTTTGACGCTGGACTCCTTACACTCTGAAGGAGCGTCTGTTTGCCCATCTACTCCCAGGACGAGGTCTTTAAATAGATCAGCCGCCGTGAAGTAGTGGTTAGCGTTGCGGATTCCTGACTTGGAGCTCATGGGTTCGAGTTCTATGAGAGCCATTAGTTTGTGGGATTTTTTTTTTTTTTTGGCCCCGACCGGCTCCTACGCAGAGTTGAGTTAGCTATGAGCTCATTTGGGAAGACTGGGATCACACAGTGGAGTTTCATCCACTGAACGGATGCATCTCTGAGAGCGTTGCTCAAATATTTCCTGACCAACACTGCAGGTGTCTGTATCTCTCTCGGATTTGGTTGACGCTGGTATATGTTTTGAAAGGAAGTATCGAGTACTGTCATGTTATGCAGTCTCAGACCGGCACTGAACTTCAAAGGATCATATTTATTATTTTCATCCTCATCGATCAGTACTAAATAAGCCTCAGATTCTGAGGCCCTTCTTGCCCTGCTGTCATGGTGACCGCAGTTTCGATGTCTTCTCTATGTCTATGCCACTGGTAAGTTCGTGCTGGGGTCGGTGGTATCGGTGAGTTCATGGGGAACGTCAGACGTTGTGGCGACCTCCAGGGCGGGGGACATTTACTCAAGCTGTCTCTGGAACTAAACGTTTATTTTCGTCTTAATGGGGCTTAGTAGGCGCTGTCCTGTGTATGCTGGATCAGAACAGACACTACCTGACATCACCTGGGTGACTCGGCAGTAACGCAGTGTCACCGCATGATGGATTGCCTTATGACCTCTTGACATTGACTGCTCCCTGTGGATTGCCGGGGCCATAGATGCGGTGGGACAAGCCAGGTGTGGCTATGGACGGGGAGCCGGGATGAGCGGCGTGGGGTGATGCCGCTGAAGGGGCACAGACAATGACACAGAAAAAAGACTGACAACAGGCACGTGGCAAACATCGGGGGAGTTCTACGTAAACAGCACGTGACAACAGTAATGGTAATTTTACACCTATGTTTCTTTCCCTCCTTGTTGTTTGACATGGCAAGCCATGATCCGCCGAAGGATAGTATCATTTAGAAACTTCCCACATTACCGGACTGCCAGAAGATTGCAACGGAGGAACGACACTGCAGGTCACTGCAAGATGTTGTCATGCCATCGTTCATTCGGCGGCTCGGTGGTTATTTCCACGTCCAAGTGCTTTGCATGCACTGCCGATTGCAGTTACTCCATTCAGGAACTTGTGACGACACTTCTGACGCACGTTGTTTGACTTCCTTAACATCCACAATGGAAGGGCTTGGAGGAGAAAGTGAAGGGGAATATAAAACATGGAAAAGAATCGGTAGACTGACTTCTGGAACAGAGCAGGGAGAGAAAGAGTTAGAGGAGGGGGAGGGGTAGGGTGTAACGTTGGCGATGGAGGTTTTTTTTCGGATGGGGTGAACATAAGGACGAGAAGAAGAGAGTAACTGAGGGGGCGCCGGGAGGGGGAGGGGGGCGGCTACTTGTTGTCAGAGAATCCCAGCAGGCACCGAGTTCTAAGGCTGACGCGGACCCACCCACACTGAGCGAAAATTGACTTTCACTCCAGACTTCTTTCATTGTTGGAGGGGAAGCTGAGTTAAGGACGTGATACAATCAGCAGACGAGCGGGGCTGTCTTGTTGGTGTGGACATGGGGGAAACAGAGCTGTCTGTGACTACAGCACGGCCGACAGGAAACCATCACGGGACGAGAAGGACGACAGGTGAAAGAAAGACAGACAGACAGACACCGGGAAAGTTTGTGATCGATTCTGCTATGGACAGAAAGCCAGTGCACGTCAGTTGGAAAGAGAGAACTGATATAATCTCTGTCTGTCTGTCTCCCCCCCCCCCCCGCCCACCATGCTCTCTCTCTCTCTCTCTCTCTCTCTCTCTCTCTCCTCTCTCTCTCTCTCTTCTCTCTCTCTCTTCTCTCTCTCTCCCTCTCTCTCTCTCTCTCTCTCTCTCTCTCTCTCTCTCTCTCTCCCCCCCCCTCTCTCTCTCTCTTTAGGTCTCATAAGATATTTGTCAGTCTCTCCTTCCACATACAAACAGAAACCAATGTTTCGCCTTATGTTTTTTTGTTTTTGTTTTTGGTCAGAAACTGAATAAGAAACACAAATAATTCGATACACCACACTGTTAAGTAACCGAACATTGCTGGCTGACTGAAAAGAAAAGGCAGCAACAAAACAACGACAGCCCACTACACTCAGATATTAAAGACTGTTTTGTTTTTGTTTATTTTTCAAAAGCTCCAAAAAATGACATGATGCCCATTGACTATCAACCTGTCTGAAACGTATGTCAGAAAGGAGGCACCACCATCCCCGCCCCTTCCTTCATCGCACGCGCTCATTCACACACACACACACACACACACACACACACACACACACACACACACACACACACACACACACACACACACACACATATATACACACACACGCGCGCGCGCACGCGCACGCACACACACAAACAATCACACACACACTCACACACACACACACACACACACACACACACACACACACACACACACACACACACACACACACACACACAGAGAGAGAGAGAGAGAGAGAGAGAGGAGAGAGAGAGAGAGAGAGAGAGACAGACAGACAGACAGACAGACAGACAGACAGACGGACGGAGACAGAGACCGAGAGACAGAGAGGAAACTGGAGACAATGACAAGCTGCTGCTGGTGTTTCCCTGGTGGAGTCAGCTGACGAACTTGTATTCACGGCGCGCTGATAGGGATGGAGGGGAGTGGAGGGGAAGTTGGGGAGGAGGGGGGGGGGGGGGAAGGCGGAAGGGGATGTGGGAGAGGGAAGGGAGCAAGGGGATGGAGAAGTGAGGAGGGAAGAAGGTAGAGGGAGTGGAGGGCGGGGGGTCGGGTGGGGGGGGGGGGGGGGGGGGGGGGGGGGGGGGGGGGGGGGCCGAGCGCATTCCTCTCTCCTCACATGCACACAAGCTGAAGGGTTCCGAGTGAGGACACTAGCACCAAGACGCTGGAGAGTTAAAGCCGCCTTCATATTGGCTGAACCTAATCACGTCTTGCACACGTCCCTTCTTTTGTGATCTTGACAAGTTAGCTCCCCTGTTCTAGTTTCTTCCCCTTCCTCCGCCATCTTTTCCTACCCCCACCCCCACCCTGTCCTTCTCCCCCACCTCCCCCCTCCCCCCACCCTCCTTTGTCTAATTCTTCCTCGCAATCAGTTATCCATAGAAAAGCTTTTCTCAAGCGCAGGCTCAAGAGTGCAATCTTACTGGGTTCTGTCGTTCTGAAAACGTCACTTCGTCATTATAATAATTATGATTATTTCTCTTTCTTCCGTGTTCCCCCATTGTTGATGATGCGAAAATGTTGAATGGGTTCCTCCCCCGTCTTCGATTTTCCGTCAACTGGAAAGAGGTTGAAAATTTTTGATGATTTGTTCTCGTGACAATGGTCGACCATGAAGTGATCGTGTTGAAAGTTTGGAGAACTAATCAGACATCGGGAGGAAACAGGCTGTCATGCCATGTAATCAGGAGCAGCGTAAAAAATGCCGATAGCGCGCATGCATAACGCGCGCACTCGCGCAAACGCATGCATGGACGAGCGCGTGCACATGCGCACTGGCACGAGGACACACACACACACACACACACACACACACACACACACACACACACACACACACACACACTCTCTCTCTCTCTCTCTCTCTCTCTGTCTCTCTTTGAGCAAGATTACCCTACATTTCGCCGGAAATGAATCTTGACACTTGACGTCATCCATCGATCCGAAGCGTCCACAGAGAAGGGAAGTAATGAAACTTGGGACATTACCGCCCCTGACAGCGGTCAGGTCTCTTGTCTTTGTTGGAAGAGCTACTTTTGCTGTCGCTTTTCCATGCTGTCATTCTCTGTTTACTTTCTTTTCTCTTTTCTTTTCTTTCTTTTTGTTGTTGTTGTTGTTGTTGTTGTTGTTTCGTCTTTTCCATTTGCTTGTCTCTCTCCCTTTCTGTTGTTGACTGCCCTATTTCTTTTCATTTCTTGGTTTTCTTTTGATTTTAATCGTTACATTTTGTCTTACCGTCTTTCTTTTTTTCTCGCTGAAGGATTTCTTTTTAGGTTCTCTCTTCACTTCTATGTTGTTGGTTTTTTTTTTTTTCAGTTTTAGGATTTCTGTTTAATTTCGTTTCTTTATTTTCATTTATTTTTTCTTTCGTTCTGTTTATTTTTCAGGTTCTTTCCTTCTATATCTTTTTTTTTCTTTTTTGTTTGTTCTTTCTTTCCATCTCTCTCTCCCTCCCACCCTCCCTCCCTCCCTCCCTCTCTCTCTCTCTCTCTCTCTCTCTCTCTCTCTCTCTCTCTCTCTCTCTTTAAAAAGAGGAGGTGCTTCTTTCCTGTTACGTGACTCTGTGCATTCTTTCTTTTTTTTTTCTTCCTTCCACCACCTTTTATAGTTAGCTTTTCTTTTATTCCTCTCGTTTTCTTTTTTCTT
>CM031595.1:80110914-80115914 GCA_018398815.1 Conus ventricosus | reverse complement strand
TATGTATGTATGTATGTATGTACTTACGTATATGTCTGTCTGTCTGCCTGTGTCTGTTGATCTATCTGTCTACCTATCTGTCTCTCTGATTCACTATCTATCCGTCTGCCTGTCCCTCTCTCTTTCTGTCAGTCTTTTTGTCTGTCTGTCTGTTATCTATCTGTCTATCTATCTCTCTGTCTGTCTGTCCTGTCTGTCTGTCTATCTGCCTATCTGTCTATCTCTCGGTCTCTCGGTCTGTTTGTCTGCATGTGTGTCTGCATGTTTGTCGGCTGTTTGCCCGTCTATCTGTCTATCTATCTATCTGTCTATCTATCTATCTATCTATCTATCTATCTATCTATCTATCTATCTATCTATCATTCTCTCTCTATGTCTCTCTCTTTCTCTGTCTGTCTGTCTGTCTGTCTCTCTCCATTTGTCTGTCTACCTATCTGTCTATCTCTCGGTCTGTTTGTCTGCATGTGTCTGTATTGTTTGTCGGTTTGTTTGCCTGGCTGTCTATCTATCTGTCTATCTATCTGTCTATCTATTATCTATCTATCGTTCTCCCTCCCTCCCTCCCTCCCTCCCCTCTCTCTCTTTCTCTCTCCCTCTCTCTCTCTGTATCAGTCTATCTATCTATCTGTGAATTCTCTTTTAAAAAAACAAACAACCTTTGCCCGTCATTTGTTCACCTCTCCGCTCCCCAGACCTCCTCCTCAGTCACCACCACAACCCCCCCCCCCCCCCCCCTTGCCCGTCCGCCCCCTTTGCTGTCCTCTGCACCCTTCCCCTCACCATCTCCACCTCCATCCCCCCTTTGCCTGTCCTCTACACCCTTCCCCTCGCCACTCTCACTCCCTCCCCCCCCTCCCCCCAAAACCCCTCCTACTCATTGTGCTTTGTAGGGCAGACCATCAATGGTTTTGTTGTACGCTTGCCAGGATTGAGTTTGTTCCTCCGCCCGTTCCCTTCTTCTCCTCCCGTCCCCCCACCGCGCGAGCACACACACACACGCACACACGCACACGCACGCACGCACGCACGCACGCACGCACGCACGCACGCACACACACACACACATGTTCTTTCTGGCTTTCTTCCTTGTTCTTTTCTTTCATCCCTTCTTTCTCTGTTCTTTCATTTACTCATTTGTTTCCAGTTCTTTTTTTTTTTTTGGTCTTTCTCACCCTCTTTCAATCTTTCTTCATAGTTCTTTCTTTCCTTCCCCCCCCCCCCCCCCCTCAAAACTCAGATACTCACTATACTAATAATTGATTAGCTAATTTGGAGGATATACCTCATGCGTGCTGATTGTAAAAAGAAAAAGATCAAATTTCAGTAGATATGACCTGATTTGGGGATCAACAGAAGCTACTTTTATTTAATGTTTATATCATAAGAGAAAAAAAAAAAGATTGTTTGCATGGCTTAGGCTTCTGAATGTAGTTCTCGTAGGTTTTTTGGGGGGTTATTTTGTTTATTCTGCGGCATTCGGCTTCTTTTATGCTTTCCATTTGCACTTTAATCTTGTCCTTTGATGTAGTTTGCCGAAAAACTAAACAAATCTCTCTCTCTCTCTCTCTCTCTCTCTCTACTCTCTCTCTCACTCTCTCTCCTCTCTCTCTCTCTCTCTCTCTCTCTCTCTGCGCGCCTTCGTCTTATATTTTGTGCCTTCGTTTTTTGCCTGTACGTGATAGGATTCTTCTTCTTCTTTTCATTCCTTTAACGTTTATCTTCATGTCCCAATTTTCTTGCTCATCTTTTCGCGAGAGCGTAAGTGTGCCTGTGCGTGTGTAAGCGTGTGCACATTGTGTGTGTGTGTTGTGTGTGTGTGTGTTGTGGTGTGTGTGTGTGTGTGTGTGTGCGTGCGTGCGTGCGTGCGCGCGCATGTGTGTGCACATGTGTGTGTGTGTGTGTGTGCAAGCATGTGCGTACGTGCGTGCGTGCACGCGCGCGCTTGCTCGCGCGCGCTTGTGTGTGTGTGTGTGTGTGTGTGTGTGTGTGTGTGTGTGTGTGTGTGTGTGTGTATGTGTGTGTGTGTGGTGTGTGTGTGTGTGTGTGTGTGTGGTGTGTGTGTTGTGTGTTTGCCCACACGCGCGCGCGCGCGTGTGTGTGAGAGCACGCGCATGTGCGTGCGTGTGTGTGTGTGCGTGTGCGTGTGTGTGTGTGTGTGTGTGTGTGTGTGTGTGTGTGTGTGTGTGTGTGTGTGTGTGTGTGTGCGTGCGCGCTCGCGCGCATGTGCGTGCGTGCATGCGTGTGTGTCAGTTCGGCGTTTCCTTTTCTTTGATTCTTTCCTGTTCTCCCACCCCACCCCCCTCCCCCTTATCCTTGCCCTCCTTTCTTTCTCTTAACACTTCCCCTTCCCCTCCGCCCCCCCTCCCCCCCCCCCCCCCCCGTTCCTCTATCATCCCCTTCCTAACCACCCCACCCACCCGCTGCCTCCCCACGCCCCTCCCTTCTCCCCCTCTCATCAGCATCATCCACCCAAATCTTGGAAAGCTCTCAGCTGTTCTGTTCCAGAATGATGGTTCCAAGTTTGTATGTTGTTGTTTTTTTTCCACCCCGCTCATGTTGTTTTGTTTCCCAGCTTTTTTTTTGTTTTTGTTTTTTTTGTTATGTTATTTCAAATTGACGTTTCGTTTTCCGTGCCTTCACACCACACACCTCCTCCTCCTCCATCCTCCTCCTCCTCCCCCCCCCCCCCGCCCCCTCCACCCCCCCCCCCCCCCCCCCCCGCGCTCCCCACTTCTCCATCGCTGCGCTCTTATTCTTCCCGTACTTCTTCCCCTCACCCCCCCCCCTCTCTCTCTCTCTCTCTCTCTCATCTCTCTTCTCTCTCTCATCTCTCTCTCCTCTCTCTCTCTCTCTCTCTCGTGACCTCGTTCAAGTGATGAAGTTCCACACTATTGGAGAGTTGTTGTTTTTTTTTGCTTGTCGGGCGTTTGGCTGCTTTTCGCTTTGTTTCTGTCACGAATCTTTTTCCTTTCTTGGTTTCTGTTTGTTTTTGGTTTTTCGTTCTTTCTATCTTTCCTTTGCAGTCCTTTTTTCTTTTTTTTTTTTTTTTTTTCTTCTAAGTTTACTATTTTTTGTTCTTTCTTTCTATTCAAGAAATCTTTCTTTCGATTATTCGTTTTTTTTTTTTTTTTCAAAGTTTCTTTTTTCTTGAATTTTGTTTCTTTCGGCCTCCGTTTGTTGTTGTATAGATCTGTCTTTTTTTTCGCTTTATTTTTCTTCGTTCTTTTTTTCTTTCTGTCTGTCTGCTGTCTCATGTCTGTCTGTTGTCTGTCTGTCTTTTCCTTTTGGGTCTTTTCCCACTCTTCTTTTGTTTTCGTCACCATTTCTTTCCTTTACTCTTTCTTTCATACTTTCCTTCGGCCTTTCATTCTGTCGCCTGCCCCTTTTTTTTCTTTGTTTTTAAAAAAAAATTCTTTTTACCTGTCGTTTGTTCGTTCTCTTTTTGTTCTTTATATTTGTCTGTCTTTCGTTCTGTCATGCCGTCTTTCTTTTTTTTTTTTTTTTCTTTTCTTTCTTTCGTCCTTCCTTCTGTACGTCCTTCTCCCTTTATCTCCCTTTTTCCTTCTTTTCGTGTGCTCTTTTGTTTTCGCCAGTTTTCTTTCTTCCGTTTCTTTTTTTTTTTTCAGCCTTTCTGTCTTTAGCTCTTTCTTCCTCTTGTTCTTTCCACGGGACTAATTTTTTTCCACATACTCCCTTTTTCCCCTTTTTTCCCCGGGGTTTTCCCCCCCCCCCCCCCCCCCCCCCACCCCAGGCCCCTTTTCTTTTTCTTTCTTTAGACCCTTTAGTTTGCCTGTCTTTCCCCTTAGGCCCTCATTCTTTCTTTTCCTAGGACCTTCTGTCTTTCGGGTGTTTCTCTAGGCTCTTCTTCCTTTTGTTTTTTCGTCAGGCTTTGTTTTTTTTTCTGTCTCTCTCTCTCTCTCTCCTCTCTCTCTCTCTCTCTCTCTCTCTCTCTCTCTCTCTCTCTCTCTCTCTCTCTCTCTCTTTCTTTCTTTCTTTCTTTTTCTTTTTTTCTTTTTTTCCCTTCTTTGGGCTCTTCTTTTTTTCCGTAGGCGCTTCTTCATTCTTTCCCTAGACCCTTCTCTCTTTCTTTATATGGAATCTTTTTTCTTTTTTTTCTTTTAGACCCATCTTTTTATCTCCCCCACTCTCCCTCTCCCCTCTCGATCTCTCTCTCTCTCTCTCCTCTCTCCCCTCTCTCCCCTCTCTCTCTCTCTCTCCCTCCCTCCCCCCCCCCCCACTCCTCTATCTTTTTGAATAGGCTCTTCTTTCTTTCTTTACTTAAGTCTTTTGTTTTCTTTCCTGCGATTTTCTTTTTTTTTCTTGGGTTTTCTCTTTTTCTTCTAACTTTCTTTCTTCTTAAATGTTCTTCTTTCCTTCGACTTTCTTCCTTCCTTCCTTCCTTTCTTCTGGCCTTCTTTCTTCCTTACTTTCTTTCCTTTTTTCTTTTCTTGGGTCTGTGCTTGTTTTTGCATCCTTTTTTTCTGATTTCCTCAGCAGGAATCTTTTCTTTTGAGTTCGTTATTTCTTTTGGGCTTTGGCTCTGGTTTTCTTTCGTTTTTCCCTTTTTATTCTTTCTCTTTTTCTACCTCCTTTGCGTCTTTAATCCTTCTTCCCCCCCCCCCCCCCCCCCCCCCCCCCGCCTTTTCCCCGCCAAAGCAGTGGCGTGTGTTTGTCTGCTTCTGAAGAGCTGGAACATATTCAACAAGAAATTGGGTGCCGCGCCCGCGTGCGAGCGAGGAGAGAGAGAGAGGAGAGAGAGAGAGAGAGAGAGAAGAGAGGGGAGAGAGAGAGAGAGAGAGAGAAAACAGAGACAGATCAGAGAGACCGACAGTGAGAGAGAGAGAGAGAGAGAGAGAGAGAGAGAGGGGAGAGAGAGAGAGAGAAAAGAGAGAGAGAAGAGAGAGAGAGAAAGAGAAGAGAGAGAGAGAGAGAGAAGGGGAGAGAGTTTGCTTGCATGCGTGCATGCATGCGTGTGTGTGTGTGGGGTTGTATGTGTGTGT
>CM031595.1:80078414-80093414 GCA_018398815.1 Conus ventricosus | reverse complement strand
TGCACCTGCTGTCATAAGGTGGCCTACTGCGTCCGCGGTGACACAAATAACCCCCCTCTAAACGGCTGTCATTACACAAATTACCGGCATTTTGTTTCTCTTTCTTTCGTTTCCTGTCCTCCACCCCCCCCCCACCCCCCAACCCCCGATCCCCCACTCTCCCGCTTCCCCCCTGAACCTCTCCCCTCTTCAACTAGCTTCCTAATAATAAGCTATAGGCGAGGAAACTGGAAACCCATACAGGTGCAGAGACCGTGAGAGAATGACAGCTAGCTCACAGCAGACAGTCGTCCCGTCGAATAAGGTGCAGTTCAACTTCCAAGACGAATGTTCGCCCGTAACACTACACACGTCGATCCCGAAGCGGAACGAAACCTTTAAAAAGCATTTACGTTTGAAAGTGTCGCGTGGTGTTTCATGTGTTTCTTGTCAGATATTGCTTCGTCGTAAGAAATAGGTTTGGAAATCCTGTACCCATCGTCAACACAGCGCAGGCCTCCAAGGGTGGTACAGGACTGCTCTAAAGGCAGGTGAAGACGGTGCTTCTCTGGGTCCTCCCCAGCACCTTCGGGTGTTTCTTTTTCTTCTAGGTTTGGAAATGCATTTTCGTTTCATGAGTGAACTAGTTCGGCAACGTAATTTTATGGATTTAGCGTCACGAGCCAATGATTGGTGTTGGAGGTAGACACGTGACTATGCCTTGCACGGGGAAAAAATCAAATGGTAGATGAGAACCGAACTAGTCCCATTCAGCTTCTTAACCTATAGTAAACAATGAGTCAAACTACACACAAACACAGAACAGGAAGCTGCAAAGTGAAATTTATTTTTCATTCACAATATGAAGTAAACAGGTCAGTTTTCGAGAAACATATTTCCTTCAGACGTGACAAACAATTAGAGACATTAGAAAATACACACGACAGTCCTCCTCTGCAGTCAGCATGAAAACCAACATGGAGCACAACAGATGAATGCCGAGACCTCCGCCTCCCAATCAGAAGGAAGTTAACAAGCGTGGACCAATCACAAAGTTTAACACAAATAAAAGAAATATCCATAAATAAAAGAGACAGAAAAAAAAGACGAAGCTTGAACAACCTAGCGTGCAATTATAAATCCATTTCATCATCGATTGAAAAAAGAAGAAGAAGATAAACGTTGTCTTACAGGTCCAAGAAGAACTCTTTCCAAATGATGTCCAGCCTTTGGATTTTGTCCCCACGCACCAAATTGCGTAAGATCTTCTAATTGGTAGGAGGAATCCTCGGCATTCTCACTGTCCGAATCCACACACTTCGTTCCTGAAGTGGTAGGAAAACAGCTCAGCATTTTAGATAAAGCGTGCAGCATGATGTTCGCTGCTGCGCTTCACGTCTTATACACTTTTATAAGAAATAAGTTTTAAAACTAAGTCGCTGGTGTTCTCATTTCATGACGTGCAAGAGTATGGCGAAATACGGTTCTCGGGCAGAGCATCGAGAGCCAATGAAAGGCACGGCTAGAAGTCACGTGACTGTGCCTCGCTTTGGACAAACAAAACCAGAGACGCGAGAGAACAGGACATGCCTTCTCCAGGGTCTTAAAAGCTTCATTATGGATGAATTTGTTTCAAAGATCACAGGATATGCAAGGCGAGGTATCAAAGGCATAAAAACAAAACAAAACAAAACGAACAAAAACCAACAACAAACAAACAAACAAACAAACAACAACAAAAACAACCAGGGACAAAAATCTCACTGACACTTAATGTTGTCAACTGGCCTGGTGGGTTCGAGCGGCCAGCATGTCAATGCAATCGCTTGAGCCTGTCGAGCATTTTTGGCCGTGGGCGTTGGGTCGTGTGACATGCTTTAAACGAAACAGCCCCGAAATACTCATTACTCTAAATTGTTCGAGCTGCTTTGATATCCATCCATGTTTTCGCTTGAAAACATTGTCCTGTGCCAATATGTTTTTTTTTTTTTTTTACTTAATTCTCTCTCTCTCTCTCTCTCTCTCTCTCTCTCTCTCTCTCTCTCTCTCTCTCTCTCTCTCTCTCTCTCTCGGAGAAGAGAGAGAGAGAGAGAGAGAGAGAAGGGTCTGACAGGCGGAAAAGACAGACAGAACGTAAATAAAGATGATTTTGGTTCCAAATATTGTTTTGAGATAAAGGTTTAGCATCAAATACTTTTGGTTAGGGTACATGCAAATTTATATCAAGCAGCTAATCTCTAGTTTCTTTGAAAACTTTGCCAGCCATGCTTGCGGGGTATCTTGTCTGAAAAATATACGGAGAGCACACTGTTTCCCCCCTCTTTCTCTCTCTCCCTCTCTCTTTCTCTCTCTCTCTCTCTCCCCTCTCTCTCTCTCTCTCTCTCTCTCTCTCTCTCTCTCTCTCTCTCTCATATAGAGAGTAAAAACATGTGAAAGATTAATTGAGCACAGAGAGAGTGAAAACATGTGAAAGATTAACTGAGCACATAAAGACACGCGATCAACATTATCACGTAGTTCATCCAGTGGAGCAGATGCTTTGTTAGGGATAGCACGCACCGGAAGACCTCGCCAGAGACATTCGTCAAGGTCAACAAAGCCCAAGTCGTAGGTTCCCTTCCATTCGCTTAATGGACTTCACTGTATTATTTGCCAACGACGACAACCCAGTCCGAACAGTGCCCAGGGGAAGGTAACTCCCGTAACATGCCTCCTATGCATCTGCTGAATGACAAGCGAAGGCCTGTTTAATCAGACATGAAAGATTACAGAATTCATCAAACCATCTCTCTCTCTCTCTCTCTCTCTCTCTCTCTCTCTCTCTCTCTCTCTCTCTCTCTCTCTCTCTCTCTCTCTGTCTGTCTGTCTTCTCTCTCTCTCTCTCTCTCTCCTCTCTCTCTCTTCTCTATATATATATATGTGCGGTTTGATGAATTCGTCAAATCACACACACACACACGCACACACGCCACACACACACACACACACACACACGCGCGCGCGCGTTTTTAAGGGCTAAAGCCAGTTCAAGAAGGATATCTCTCATCATGCCCTGTGCTTTTTTCCCCCCCCCCCCCCCCCCCTCCCGTCCTCTGACTGATGCTTGAAAAGCTTGGCATACTCATCCGCAGGACTTCGCCAAGCACAGCGATTTCACTTTTCGCTCCCCCCCCCCTCCCCCTTCTTTTCTAGAGGATCCCATTGTTTATTTCTCCGTGGAAGTCCCAATAATCAAAACGTGTTGCTTCTATATCGTCATTTGTTCATTCCATCCGTTTGGGACGATCTGGTAACCTAACCCCATTTGCGGTGTTTACCTCCCACTGAATTCTCTCAATGTTCAGTCTACCGGTACCACAAGAACCCATTCCACTTTCTCTGGAACTACTGACTCTTCCTACTACAAGTCAGCTGCTTCAGTAATCCCCCCCCCCATACCCATCCCCCCCCCCCCCCCCCCCCCCCCCACCCCTCCACTGTTGACGACGACGAAGACGACGATGTCAACGTAGGTTTCTTTTCATCCCTCCCTCCACCCTCCACCCTCCTGGCTGACGTGACCGGCCACACACCAAACATTTGTTCATGGACCCTTCAGACAAGCGGAGACAGACGCTAGGTAGCCAGCCTCCCCAACCCTGTGATTGAATGCAAACAGCCAGGCGAGGGTCAATCGGAGTGGGCGAGGGAGGGAGGAGGGGGGTAGGGGGTGGGGGGGGGGTGCGGCCGGGGATGAAGGATCAACATACCAGTGGAAATTACCCGCTAGAAGGAAGGCTTGGGTGGGTAGGAGAGGGAAGACAGGAAGGTGACGGCTGTCGGAAAACAAAGAGTCAGGAATGAAGAGGAATGTCTCCCGCCACGTGGAACATATACAGATATACGAGACCTAAGACCTATTGGGTGGGGGTGGGGGTGGGGGTGGGTGGTTGGGTGGGGGTATTAGTGACCGACAGGCACGCACGTACGCACGCACGCACGCACGCACGCATTCGCGCTAGCTCTACAAAACCATGTGTGTATGCGAGTATGTTCGAACACATACACATGCATACATGGGCATATCCTCTGTCTGGTCTGTCCGTCTGCGCCTCTCTCTCTCTGTCTCTGTCTTTGTCTCTCTCTCTCTCTCTCTCTCTCTCTCTCTCTCTCTCACACACACACACACACACACACACACACACACACACACACACACACACACACACTACACCAGAAGCGCATGAGAGTTAAGAGTGTTCCCACAAAAAGATCGACTCTGTCTGTCTGTCTATCTATCTATCTATCTATCTATCTATCTATCTATCTATCTATCTATCTATCTATCTATCTATCTGACTGTGTTTCTACCTACCTATGTGTTTATTTATCTATCAGTCTGTAGAGGGAGAGCGGGAGGAGCAGGAAGGCACTGGTCTTTCTTCAGTTCCTGCTCTCAGGAACAGCGTCCACTCGGCCCTGGTCTCCCTCCTCCTCCTCTCTCTCCCGTCTTCCACCCTCCCCTCTCCTCACCCCCCCCCTCTCTCCACCCCTCCTCCCCTCACAGACACACGGGGGGGGGGGGGGGGGGGGGGGGCCTCCTGTCCCCCAGAAACAGAAGTGTCGGTTCATTAGAAGGGCACGGGTTGAGGGGGAGGGGTGGAGGGAGGGGCTAAAGATGGCACCACACTCACGCCACCAGTATCCACAGAACTGCCCCCTGCCGCTAAGGAAGTGGGGCTGCCGGTAATGCCAGCAAGTCCATCTCATCAGCACTGGTATGGAGGCACAGTGATAGCAGTCGGGGAGGATTTCCTTTCATCCCTCCCCACCCCTTCATGTCCTTAGTGTCCATTTCTTGATTAGAAACAACACTGACCGCTCCTCGCCCGTTCCTATCGTTTTCTGCGTGTTAGTTACATTGTATGTTGGTTTTCAGCCGCCAATGACCTTTCCCCTGCCTTTGTTCTGGAAACTCGTTACTTTTCAGCAAAGGCAACTTACGACATACAAATTCTTTGTTGTTGTTTGTTGTTCTCTAGCAATTCGGTAGTGAAAGATGCACACACACTATCCAGATGGACGCTAGCTGTCTGTTCTGCTGTGACTCCTTGCCTAGACGGGATTTAAAAAAAATGCATTTGTGGCATTGAAGTGTTCTTTGTTTATATGTTTACATATGTAAAATCTGGGAATGAACATGCCTTAGTATGTCATGGAATGGATCAACCTCAGGCTGCCAGAACTCCTGCAAGAAGCTGAAGACAGGCCGTGATGGAGAAAAGATCGGCGAAGTCGTTCCTCATGCCCCACCCACCCACCCCCCATCCCCCACCCTAGCACCACTTAGGTCATGGGAATGAGATGAGATGAGATGAGATGAGATGAGAGGTCAGTCATTTGGCTATTGCGTCATGGCCGCTTGTTTGGTTTGTTTCTTTTTCAGAATTTTTTTTTCCCTCGGGGTCTGATTTGCTTCATGATGTGGTTTCCATCTTGCCGGGCTGACGGCCCTGAACGGCTCAGTGTGATCGGCTTGGCTGTCACGATTGAAACTCCAACCATTCAAGTGTAAGGGCAATATGTTATACGGACACACACCAAACAGTATTCAGAGTCAAAATATGCTCGAAACACACCGTTTCTTGTGATTCCCGTCTTTCGTAGGCTTTTGTCAGACTATTCTGTTTCCATCTGAAACACCCATTTCAAGGAAAGCCATACAACTGGGAACAGTGAATATTTAGAAACGTCAAGCAGACGGCAACCACAGGCGCATGCAAATGACCCATACCTAGTACCAGCTTTCCAAATGTAGCGCCCAGTCACAAATTTTACACGTTGTTCAGCAGCAAAACAAACTTCGCCAGGAGCTTTTTCAGTCGTAGCCATGTGTGTTTTGCTCGTGCAAGCGCTTCAGAGCAACGCATGGATCTGTTTGTGGCCCTTTTTAAGTGTTTCGCTCACGGCCGCAATAAAAATGTCGCTGTTGGGTTGGGGTAGGGAACTTTCAAACATTACACTGGCACCGTGAGAAAGGACAACATGTTAACAGTGGGCATAAAAAATCAACACATCAAGTTTAAGATTAGGCGCGAACTGCGTTCGAACTGGCCATACCTGTCAGCGAACGTGCTTTGGTACTCGACCTCAGAGCGGCCCGGGCCCCTCAGATCTTCTTTGCCTTTCTCCTTCTTTTTTTTCTATTGTTCATTACTGTGTTCTACTGGTTTCCAAGTATCAAGTACCTTCCCCGTGTGTGTTGTGTCAGGTCAGTTCTATTGACCGTTCCATAGTCTTTGATCGAGTCTGTCCATGAAGAATCCTGTAATATGGGATTCAAGTCGGGGGTGGGGGGGGGGGGGGGGGGGATTGTGTGTGTGTGTGTGTGTGTGTGTGTGTGTGTGTGTGTGTGTGTGTGTGTGTGTGTGTGTGTGTGTGTGTGTGTGTGGGTGGGTGGGTGGGTGTGTGGGTGTGGGTGTGTTCTACCTCAGTTCCCATTTTGAACATAGACTTTAAACTGCAGGTTTCTTTCTGCTCGTTCTTTCATTCACTTATTTCTCAAAGTTTCTTTTTTGGACACTTTTGAAACAATATTTTCCCCATCCGTCCTCCAGTTCCCTGTCATTAGTTTGACCCAGGTTTATCAACTGGGTTAATCGGAATCTTAGATTAAGAAGAAAGCATGAAAGAAGTGGAAGTTTCTTTTTTCTTCCTCCCCTCTCTACAGGAAGATTACATTCTCTTAATGAAAATGTGTAAAAGCCTGTTAGGTCTTAGCAAGCTGTTGCTGTTTTTAAGAAATCGTTTTAAAAAGAACCAATAACAGAACAACAACAACAACAACAACAACAACAACAACAAACAAGAGCAACGACAATAACAGCAACAGCAACAATACTGACATAATTACAACATTGTGGATTTCCTAACTTTTAGCCTAGAAAAATAACTGTGTTTTATAACTAAACAAACACCAAAGCCTAGAGATATTTCAGCATGTTTAATACACCATTGTTGCTGTTTGTTGTTTTTTTTAAATAAAAAGAGATAAGAAAAAGATGCACCCGAAGGAGCAGGTGGTAGTACCCAGAGACAGTACTTCTTTGGGTTCCCACCCGCACCTTTGGGTGTATAATTTTTCTTGACTGCTGGGTTTTTTTTTTTTAAAAACTCTTTGTAAAAGACGGTTGGATGTTTCAGGCATCGACCAATCGCCTTCCATGACTAGAGTGGAAGGTACGCGCGGAATAATTGCACTAGTTCACCCCGTTTTTCTCCGGACACAAATTGCTGGGTAACTGATCGCCTTGGCTGGCACTACAAAGAGGTTCCGCTCAAACGCCAGCCACGGAGGCTGACAACAGATCAATGCTGTTTTCATCGCTGACGTCACCCCGCTTCAAAGTGGTGGCACCACCAGCTTGATTAAGTAACCGGCTTTGATTGGACGTGTGTGTCGCGCGCGTGTGTGTGTGTGTATGTGTGTGTGTGTGTGTGTGTGTGTGTGTGTGGTGTGTGTGTGTGTGTGTGTGTGTGTGTGTGTGTGCGTGCGCGTGCGTGCGTGTATGTGTGTGTGTGTGTGTGTGTGTGTGTGTGTGTGTGTGTGTGTGTGTGTGTGTGTGTATACACTTGTGCGTGCTGGTGGGAGATTTGGGCAGGCAACACAGGAGGAAATTGTAGACAAACGATGCCAACATTTCCCCTTTCATCTTTTGTTACAGCATCAAGACTTTCTCAGCCTGCTGTTTGTGTTTCTGAATGTCTGTCAACATCTCAGGCGGCTTGGCTCCGGAGGAATCTATACACATACACGCACGTGGGGGGGAAAATATCACAACAAAAGATACTGGACAACATTTGGAGGCAAAATTCTTTATAACACTGGAGTGAGTTAGCAGCAGTACAGTGCTACCTCTGACAGGTTGCCTTTTGATGACAGGATATACGCTGTGATCGAGTGCTTTCATGAATTCGTTCTCTCTCGCTCTCTGTCTGTCTGCCTGTCTGTGTGTCTGTCTCTGTCTGTCTGTCTGTCTGTCTGTCTGTCTGTCTTTCTTTCTTACACACACAATCGCACACACTTGCACACACACACACTTGCACACACACACACACACACACACACACACACACACACACACACACACACACACACACACACACACACACGCATCGTGTATCACATCTTCTTAACAACTGTAAGGGGAAAATACTCGTATGCATAGAATACAAAAGAGCAATTGATATCTTATTGAGAACATAGGCGAACTGGGAAGAAGCACAATGAGATCATCAATGGGTGAATCATGACAAGGCGAATTCAGATGACACCGACGACAGTACATGCTAAAGCGGGTAGATGACAGACACCACGTGTTAATTTCATATCAACGGAAGGATAAAAGATATACACGAAAGAGGTCCGTTAAACGTCCGGCTCCTGCGTGAGTTTTTTGTTTGTTTGTTTGTTGTTGTTGTTGTTTTTCTTTTGGGGGTGGGGGTGGGGTGGCTATGGAAACTGATGAACAACAAACTGTGTATCTTTCTGCTTGCTTCCATGAATAGTCAGCCAGACTGGGAAAAGAAATAACCAGATGCAGGTCAGGTATACTAGGGTTCCAGAAATTCTGGACATTCTGACCTTCCGTCCCCCTCCCATACTTCGCCTCCCTCTCCACCCTCTTCATCCTTGACCTGGCTCTATTTTGGTTAAAAGAAATGAAGTGCCAAAGAGTGCAATTCAGCAAATATTGCTGACAGTGTCTTGTAGATTAAGCACCTAGCAATGCAATGTGATCAACAAACTTCATTCACTGAACGAGACACAGATCGGCCGCTATCCCCACTCCTTTCCTCCCTTCCTCATTAGCTACTTAAGCATTGCAGACCTCTGACGGCATCCCCACCCCCCCCGCCCCTTAGTACCCTGAGAACTCTAAGGATACCCCGTCCCATTTCCTGAACGAAGTGATCCGCTCCTGGTAACTGATTTGTAAAGGGGTATTTGGGGTCATGAGAAACTGGGTGACAGCTGTGCGACCTTGGCATTTCTGCATTTCCCGAGTTTGCGTCTTGCTTGCAGACGTCTTGGACCTGAATGTTTCCAAAGATGTAGAGCGGAAAGGATTAGTATATCTCCTCGTTTTTTCTCCCCGCTATTCGCCTTTGTCGGAGTCCCATTTCACTCGCGCAGGAAAGTAGCAACTTGCTGGCGAGAGAGAGAGAGAGAGAGAGAGAGAGAGAGAGAGAGAGAGAGAGAGAGAGAGAAAACTGTTCAGTGCGTTGGTGTGCCCTCTCATGTCACCACGTACGCCAGGTACTTCTCGTCGCTGCTCGGCGAGGTCACCGTACAGTCTGCACGCAGCCATTGCCTGCAGATAAACCACCGAGCGTGTACACCAAACGTGACAGTTCGACACTGACAGTTGCGACGTGAAGTGGATGGACAGGCAACCCGTGAAGAGTAGGCAGACTTACAGTCAGTCAGACCAATAGGAAGGTGTGAATACTGTCAATCAATTCGCGAGACTCCAACGAGTTTAAGGCGAAGATACTGATCTTGTCCACTCGACATCTTTGATGTGCACCAGTTTCGATGGGGATTAACCCTTTCGATAGCCATGTAACAAAAACGTTACGGCAGAGCTCGGTAACTTGTGTTCAATGTTCAAGCTGTACTAACCGACAGAGTTAGAGTAATAACAGGTCCGAGAAGACAATAGAAAAAGAAAAGCTCCGTTATTGACTGAAACTACGACCGTTATCCCATCCTTTACTCGAAAGCAGCGAGAGATAACTGCTTCAAAATGGGATGCAGTTACAGACGTTGACATAGAAAAACTTAGAACCAGCTGGCGGTTGGAAATATTCGATGCGTGTGGACCAGGCCGCGAAAGTATCAAAAGACCTTGATGCTGCGCTATTATTACCGCGAGCTGCGGCACATAAGATGGAAATAATTTCTTCCTTTACGGGCATTAAAACCCAGCAGAAAAGATCTTTAGAAATATTGCAAAAGACCTCTTTACTTTGCAAAGGCGTCACTCTATCGTATTGATCATGTCTGTTCAAATCTGTGCTACTCAGCAGCCAAGCTTCTTTGTTCATATCTATTACCCTTTCTTTACAGAAGCTGAGAAATCGTACAAGTATTCTGATCTGTCTGTCTGTCTGTCTGTTTGTCTCTCTCTCACACACGCACACACACACACACACACACACACACACACACACACACACACACACACACACACACACACACGCACGCACGCACGCACGCACGCACGCACGCACGCACAGAGAGAGAGAGAGAGAGAGAGAGAGAGAGAGAGAGAGAGAGAGAGAGAGAGAGAGAGACAGACAGACAGACAGACAGACAGACAGACAGATGGTTTTGACCAGTGGCTTCATTTCACGATTTTGTGTGCTTGCTTCAGTGCCTGCCATTTCTATTACACCTGTTCTTTAGTATAGCTTGCGCTTGCCTTTCTCAAAATACGCATCTAGTCTATGCATTTCAATTCGTAATATTCTGTTTCTGACAATTCTTTCCTCTCTTATGATGATGATGATGATGACTGTTGTTGTTGTTGTTGTTGTTGTTAATGTTGTTGGTTTTGTTGTTGTTGTTGTTGTTGTTGCTGCTGATGTTCTCATTGTTATTGTTACCATCTTGTGGTCTGACTCTACGATGTAGAAGAACCTTATAGAACATCAAAGACAGAAAGATACACAACTAAGCACTGCCTTAAACCTTTGTCCTTAAGTAACAGGCATATAGTTTTTGTGTCGAGTCTTCCTTCTTCTTCTTGCCTTCGTTTCTTTATTTTGTTTTCTTCCATCGCTGTTGTCTCAACCCGACCGTCTCTACCCTGGCTGGAGACAAGAGTTCAACCAAACTCGGTCACTCGGTTCATTCCATCGTTCCATCATTTCACCCCTCGTATCCCATATTTTCGCTTACACTCCGATATTTGCCCCCCCCCCCCCCCCCCCCCCCCGCCCCGCCCATCCCATTCTACCTCCCCACCCCACCACCATTACTACGCATCAGCCATGACGTATCAGTCATATTATTGATTCCTTCCAGACGGCGTATCTTGGAATCACTCCGTTCTCGCCAAACACACCAGACATTCGTAGTCTCCCAGAGAAAATCACGTCAGTCAGGTTCCAGAATCATTACCCAGAATCAGAAGTTACACACTCACCGCGACATGGATCTGTCTGAGGGGATGGCCGGGGATTATGTGATAGGCACGTGATCACAGTTTGCACTACTGCCTCCAGAGCACACGTTGATTCACATCACAGATAAGAGGACCGGGCCTACGGGGAATAACTCTTTGCAACTTGTCTCTCGGGTGATGGAGGTGATTGGACATTTGCTGGGGGTAGGTGAGGGGTGGGGGGAAGGAGGAGGGGGCCGGAGTGGAAGCGGCCCAAGTTTGACAAAGAAATACTCCATCAGCCCTTGTCTTTCTGGCTTTTTCTTTGGATTCTGTTTTCTGAACAGTACTTACTTTTAGAAGTATGGCATTAATGCAATATTTCTGTAGGGACTTGAATTGAGATCTTATCTGAAGACATGAATAGTGTGTGTGTGTGTGTGTGTGTGTGTGTGTGTGTGTGTGTGTTCGCAGTGAGCGGTGACAGACAAGAAAACACTATACAGTTGTGATTTTAATCTCTGGTTTAGGAGGAGAGTGTACACGCGAATCAAATGGCTAAGTATTTTGAGTTTCAGGTAAATGGTTGAAGTGTGTTCCTCTCACTGACTTCCTTTACCAACACTTTAACTGCTTGGCTTTATCAATTGAAAACGACTCGTTTTCTTGCTAATAACTTTTTGACTTCTCAGAAACCGAATTTGGGGGGGGGGGGGGGGGGGGGGGGGGGGGGGGGGGAGATCTTGCACTGCTCCCTTGGTCAGACTAGTAGTAACTGTAACTCTGCATGTATAAGAGAACCCCAGAAAAGTTTTTGTTTATCTGCTTGGGCTCTCGGGAAAGCGCTTGGGATGAAAAGGATTGAAATCAAATTACGAATAACGGTTGTTGAGCTCCCCTTCATGTTCGGCATTATCCTGTTTCATCACAGGCTTTTGCGCTCTGTGCAACAGACCTGTTGCGATGGCTTTGACAGCAATTTGGATTTGGTCTGGTCTGGCTTATTTTTGTTTCGGTTTGAACCGATTTTGTTTGAAGCAATGCTAACTCGCGAACAGAAAGAGGGATTTAATGAGTATTGTGCACAATGGGGTATGGGGTAGTGATTGATTGAAAGACTGGTTGATTTTTGTTCTGCTTTGAATTCATTTGAAGGCAGTGGTAATTCGCAAACGGAAAGTGGGATTAAGCAGTATTCTATGCAACAAGCTATTAAGTAGTGAGTGGTGTGATAATGATATTGATGGAGGCAATTTTTTTTTAAAATTGAAGGTAGATTGTGTTTTGATTTTTTTTTCCAGTTCTTTTTTGTGGTGGAAGGGGGTTGGGTGGAGAGGAGGGGGTAGGTTGGAGGTTTGGTTTTGTTTGTTTGCTTATTTTTGCTGGCCCATCTATCGTGGCAAGGCATCGATCTATGTCTGACTGCAGCATTTACCGACCCACCTTAGACCGTGTGGCGGTCCCAGCGGCAGTGAGGGCAGACAGCAGGGAGTTGGTATTCACATGAAGCTGCCACGAGACTACCCATCAGAGAAGACTGAACCCTTGCGGTTGTGTTCATTGGCCTATGCTGATTTTGATATCCATCTCTCACTCTCTTTGTCGGTCTGTCTGTTTCTCCCTCCCCTATGATTCTTTTCACTCATTCCGCTAATTTCCTCGATCTCCTTGGTTGACTAAAGTATTTCAGATTTCTGATCACCCCCTCCCTCTCCCTCGCTCTCTCTCTCTGTCTCTCTCTCTGTCTCTCTCTCTCTCTATCTGTTTGTCTCTCTGTCTCTGTCTGTATTTCTGTGTTTCACTGTCTTTCTTCCTTTTTGACTGCTTGTCTGTCTGTCTGTCTCCCTTTATCTCTCTCTGTTAACTGATTTTCTTGGATCGCAGCTGTATAAACACACTGACACATACAGAGACAGACAGACAGACAGACAACACACACACACACACACACACACACACACACACACACACACCACACACACACACACACCTTCTTCTCACATTCTCTATCTTTCTGTCACGTTGGATGAAATCTCTCTCTCTCTCTCTCTCTCTCTCTCTCTCTCACACACACACACGACCCTATCTCTTTCTCTGCCCCCCCCCCTCCCCTCCCCCCACCCAACCTCTTTCTCTTTCTCTGCGCGCATGCGCAAGCAGCGCCATTGCTAACTTCCAAGTCGGCGAACAAAAGCATGGTGATACTGATACCGCTGATTGCAGCTTTCCCTCCGGGTGTGATATTGTTAAGTATGTGATCCGACCTTCTCCCCAGCCTTAGGCTCCTTTCAGTGCGTTCCTCTTTCCCTTGTCAGCCTCATTATCCTCCGGTCTTTTGCCAGGTGTGTGGCAGACCCTCTCAGGTTGCACGATAGCAATCACAGGCCGCCCTGTCAACTAGGGAACCGAGTATTTACCAACTTAAAAGGGGCGTGTGTGTGTGTGTGTGTGTGTGTGTGTGTGTTCGTGCGTGCGCGCGCGCGCGTGTGTGTGTGTATGTGTGTGTGTGTGTGTGTGTGTGTGTGTGTGTGTGTGTGTGTGTGTGTGTGTGTGTGTGTGCTCGCGCGCGGGCGCACGCGAAGGAGGGAGATAGAAGGTGGGAGGGGAATGGAGGTAGCAGGGTATGGGTGTGGGGTCTGGGATGTGAACGTTATATGGAATTTGAAAATCATGGTGGCTTGAAAGCTTATGTACCGCACACTTAAGGATTTTTATACTGGAACAATATGATAGTTTCGAAAGGGTGCTTACCCTATCCCGAGAAAATAATCATCGTCTCACGAAAACCGCTAGTTATCACGGGCAAAGTGAATTTCCCATGAAAAACGGGGAATTATCCGGGTAAAACGACTTGGATGTTATATTAGCTTCTGAAAACAGCTTCCCGTGATAATTCGCCTTAAAAAAAAAAAGAAAGAAAGAAAAAAAAACGGTCGGTACGACCACAGAAAAATACCTTTTCCGGGTAATTCACCATCTTCACGGGACACAAACTAGTTTCCCGAGATAATCTGCTGATAAGTCAGAAAAATAAACAATGTCACGGGATCAGTCAGCTGCTTACACGGGAACATGACTGCTTTTCCGGTATAATTTGATTTGTTTTTCCTCCCAAGGGACGTAACCTTTTTTTCTCTAGAATTAGTTTTTTCCACTGGAACACCCCCCCCCCCCCCCCCCGGCATGTTTCAGTGGCAACATAAACCATAAACATCAACTGTTTACATGGGGAAACAACCGTTGGTTGTTTTTTTTTTTACACGGGAAAACAGCCGTTTTCCCGGCTAAATAGTTGTTTTTCTCGCGGACGTAACTGTTCACTTAGAATAAGTGGCAGTTTTCATGCAGAAATAAATGTGATATTGGTATGATCTCCTTCGGAGGAGTGGTATGTTGCTAGAGGTTTAGTGGCCCATTTTCGGACTGGAAGAAATCAGATTCCCACACAACTTTTTTTTTTCTCTTTACAAATATGATCATTAACCCTTTGACCGATGAAATATTTACCAGAAACCAATAATCGTGTATGTAAACTTAGAATGTCACCAACCCCAAAAAAAACAAAAACAAAAAAAAAAAACAGTACAGACCTTTGTATCTGGAAATCTTATCTATCCGCCTTATCCCATTACCTCAAGATCCTTACCTCCTGAGCAGCCGTCAAAGGGTCAACTTTCCAGACTGCACCATCGTCCTCTTGGCTTGAACAGTACAGCCAGATAGAGGTTTAATAAGTCTTTCCATGCTAACGCCAGCATGTATCTGGATCAGTGTTACAGGCCTCGGAAGACCTCTCTCTGTCTGTGGATCGACACTGTGGAAAGGGAGGTTACGGCGCAAAGAAGTTTCAGTCGCAATTAAACCACCCAGT
>CM031595.1:80058414-80060914 GCA_018398815.1 Conus ventricosus | reverse complement strand
CGTTTTTTGAGAGCTAAACAGAAAAGTTCCAGTGTGACTATTTTTTTTTTTGGTACTCAGAATCTTTTTTTTTGATTCCTTCATTTGCTGTTTTTTCTCTCTTCTCTCTCTCTCTCTCCTCTCTCTCTCCTCTCCTCTCTCTCTCTCTCTCTCTCTCTCTCTCTCTCTCTCTCTCTCTCTCCTTTCATCCTTTAATCTCTGTTCTCTGTTTTTACGATCTTCCCTATCTTCCACTTCACTTGCAGACAGTCCAGGCAAACTGGGGGTTATCCAGTCCACTACCGTCATCACGAGCCTCCGCTCTCTGGAGCCGACTCCGTCCTTTATTTCTTTCCCGGGTCAGAATGGTGGCCACGGCAGATAATCACACATCACTAGTGTAACAGCGCTCTGGTTCCCTGTTGCCCACACGTCATCATCATCTCATCGCTCCGTCCCTTCCCGAACATTTCTGGAATACCAGGTTTTTACAGCCAGAACCCTGGACAGTTCCAGCACCGTTGTTGATGTGACATTGGCAGTAACACGACCAGCGTGGCCTTAGGTCACGAACTGCATAGCATTAAATCAGAACCCCCAACATGGCACTAGATCAGAATCAAAGTGGCATTAGGTCAGAACCAACTTAGCGTTAAGGTCACGACCAACATGATATTAGGCAGAACCAACTTGGCATTAGGTCACGATCAACATGGCATTAGGCAGAATCAACTTGGCATTAGGTCACGACCAGCTTGGCATCAGTTCAGAACCAGCATGGCATTAAGTCAGAACCAGCATGGCATTAGGTCAGAACCAGCATGGCATTAGGTCAGAACCAGCATGGCATTAGGTCAGAACCAACTTGGCATTAGGTCAGAACCAACTTGGCATTAGGTCACGATCAGCATGGCATTAGGTCAGAACCAGCATGGCATTAGGTCAGAACCAGCATGGCATTAGGTCAGAACCAGCATGGCATTAGGTCAGAACCAGCATGGCATTAGGTCAGAACCAGCATGGCATTAGGTCACGATCAGCATGGCATTAGGTCAGAACCAGCATGGCATTAGGTCACGATCAGCATGGCATTAGGTCAGAACCAGCATGGCATTAGGTCACGATCAGCATGGCATTAGGTCACGATCAGCATGGCATTAGGTCACGATCAGCATGGCATTAGGTCACGATCAGCATGGCATTAGGTCAGAACCAGCATGGCATTAGGTCACGATCAGCATAGCATTAGGCAGAATCAACTTGGCATTAGGTCACGATCAGCATGGCATTAGGTCACGATCAGCATGGCATTAGGTCAGAACCAACTTGGCATTAGGTCACGATCAGCATGGCATTAGGCAGAATCAACTTGGCATTAGGTCACAACCGGCTTGGCATCAGTTCTGAGCCAGCATGGCATTAGGTCAGAACCATCATGGCATTAGGTCAGAACCAGCTTGGCATTAGGTCACAACCAGCGTGGCATTAGGTCACAACCAGCGTGGCATTAGGTCACGACCAGCGTGGCATCAGGTCACGACCAGCGTGGCATTAGGTCACGACCAGCGTGGCATTAGGTCAGAACCAGCATGGCATTAGGTCAGAACCAGCTTGGCATTAGGTCACGACCAGCGTGGCATTAGGTCACGACCAGCGTGGCATTAGGTCACGACCAGCGTGGCATCAGGTCTGACGGCTTGGTCAAGGATGAGCTGATCCTGTCCGTGATCCCAGTTTGCTCCAACGCACGCACCTCTTACTCACTGGCACAGACGCGCATGAGAGATCACAGGGGGTTGTAAGGAACGACATTTTGCGGCTCGGGTCATTCCTGTGATGATACGTGATCCGCACATTGTGCGGGCCCAAGGCAAGCGGAGGAAACGCTTTCCAGTGGAGTGTCTGACAGTCGTGACAGCTTGGAAAGTTGGACCAATGTCGTTCGCCTGTAAACACTACACCGCTAAAGCCACAAGCAAGGGAAGTCATCTAATAGGATTCTCAAAAGAATGAAAAGATAAGGAGAACAATCATGCTTGAAGTCGAATCCGTTTGTGTTTCCAGCGGGTTGCTGCATGTTATAGCTGGGAACGGGCGGTATTCCATTCATATATGATGACGACCTTAGAAGAGCGAAAGAGTATAAAGGGGATGGGATGGGATGGGATGGGAGGGTGGGGTGGGGTGGGACGGGGTGGGGTGGGGGGTAATGTTTCTCTGCCTTGGTGTTCGTGATGGAAATAGTACTGATGGATAGATAGGCTATGGAAATCGAATCAGAAACAGCTGCTGTATTGATCGTCAGGCTGCTTTGTCACTGGCACTTTGCCGCTAATGGTGAAGTCCTTGATTCCACCATTGAACTAGCTTCAACGAACGTCAGCTGCATTGATTTCAACACACTGAAAAAAAAAAAAGAGAAGAAAATCCAAGAACCACCACCACCACCAATCAATAACCAAACAGCCACTCTCGGATTCGTCTGAATGTTGGAGAAAAAAAAATCCTTGAAAATGGTGAT
>CM031595.1:80045914-80048414 GCA_018398815.1 Conus ventricosus | reverse complement strand
ACTTGATAAATCTACAGGCCAGTTAAACCTGACGGGACCCGCTCCCACAAAGCGGTAGACAGGTCGGACCGGGTGCAGCCGTGCTACGGGCAACAAACACGTGGTAGGGGCCCGGTTGGGGCTAAAAATGAGCATGCTGCCCCAGCTTTTAGCTAGAACTATTAAGAGTTCGAACATTTGATTGCTTTTGCTGAAACCGAACTTGGAATGTGATAAACGGATCATTTTGCACGTTTTCTTCTTCTTGTGTGAAAGGTACTGAACACTTCGAAGTCCATAATCTCAAAATGGCTTCCCTACTAGTGGGACTTGTTTGAGCACCAGAATTTGTTTGTTTGCTCTTCCCCCCCCCCCCCCTCCCCCCCATTTTCAGCAGACAGAGACCCTTTAAACTCCACTGGGCAAAGTCTTTCTCTTTTCTTTCTGTTGAGACGTATATCTCGGTTTCTGGGAGATGGTCTTTATTAGGCGCAGCTGCAGCAGCAAGCTGTTGTGTAAGACCTTCAACGTAATGGCCGAAAGGTGTGGTGATTTAAAGGCCCCGTTCAGGTGTGACAAATTTACGGGCTGTAAGAGATTCATGGCTGTAAACTGAAGCTTTAAACTGCTTTCCGTCGGATTAAAGGCCATTTTACGCGTTGGGATTGCGTCTATCTTCAATTACCCCCGCCACCCCCCTCCTCCCCCCCCCCCCTTCCCCCCAGCCCACCCCATTCTCCACGGGTCTATGTGATATTCAGATCTATGTTCCATCAAGTTTTGTGTGTCTTCAAGGTCGATGTTCTTCTGTATTTATGTTCGAAACGATCTATGAATCTTGAAGTTTACATTCGCCACAGTCTAGGTTCCTTCGAGATCGATGTTCACCCGTATCCATGTTCTCTTAGGTGATGTCTACATTCCTTCGGGTCTATGTCACTCCGAAGTCGATGTTCTTCCGTATCTATGTTGCAGGAGATATGTAAGTCCTGATTTTTACATTCTTTCGAGTCTGTGTTACTCCGAAGGCGATGTTCTTCCGTATCTATGTTGTAGGAGATATGTAAGTCGTCATGTTTACATTCTTTCGAGTCTGTGTTACTCCGAAGGCGATGTTCTCCCATGTCAGTTTTTCCTTAGTTAAGTCTGATAAGTTCTGATGTTTATTTTCCTTCGGGTCTACGTTACTCTGAAGTCGACGTTCTCCCGTATCTATATTCTCCTAGGTCTATAACTCCTGATATTTAGCCTACATTCCTTCAATGCTATAAGCCTCCAAGTTCTGATGTTTTTACATTCACTCAGGTCTGTGTTACTCCGAGGTCGATGTTCTGCCGTATCTACGTTCTCTTAGGTCTAGAAATCCTAATGCTTACATTCCTTCAAGGCTATTTTCCTCCATGGTCGAAGTGTTCGGTGTCTCTAAAAGCTGGTGTCCACATCCTCCTTGAGGGTATACACTCTCCCCAAACTATTTCACTCAAGGTCTGTCTTACCTACATCTCTGCTTTCCCTGTGGTCTAAGTTCACCCGAGTCTATGACCACCGTCCACCCCACCCCTGTACCTCATGTCTGTGCGATATCTGTATTTGAACAAAAAGACCGGAGCTCCTGTTGTGATCAATGTGTCTGATAGAAAAGAAGTCAGAAAAGTTCCTCCAAAGTGATAGTGTGAACCAGAAATAGCCTTTTTTTTCTGGAAGCAGGGTCCTTCCTACCAGTTTTTTCCATTGTCGTGGAACAGAGGCGACGGCGGAGGAGAGAGATGACGAAGTAGAGAAAAAAAAAGATAAAGGAGGGGAAGAGAAGGGCAGGGAGGTGTTGTAGTGGACGGTTCCGAGCCATCTGACACAGAGTCTGCGATGGCTATTGTGGCGTTCCGGGAAAGCCCCTCTCTCAGCACGTCCAACAGGGGGGGCCGGGGGGGGGGGGGGGGGGGTGGGATTTGTGTGTGCACTTCTAGACAATGTTGACCAGCAAAAGCCGCCTGTATTCCGTTCCAGATCGTTTTAATTAATTTAGAGTTTAGGGGTGATCTCTCTCTCTCTCTCTCTCTCTCTCTCTCTCTCTCTCTCTCTCTCTCTTGATCTTTATTTTTTTTGTATATACGGTCTTCCCTTCATGATAATAGGCTTTGCAAGTTTGATGTTAATCAACCATTCATTCCGTCACCCCTTCCGTCCTTCCTTCCTTCTCTCTCTCTCTCTCTCTCTCTCTTTCTCTCTCTCTCTCTCTCTCCTCTCTCTCTCTCTCTCTCTCTCCATTGAAGAAGAAGAAGAAGAAGAAGAAGAAGAAGAAGAAGAAAGAAAAGAGAAAAAGAAGAGAAGAAGAAAGGGACGAAGAAAGGAAAACGAAAACGACGACGAGGACTGGGAAGAAGAAGAAGAAGAAGAAGAAGAAGAAAGACACACAAAAAAGAAGGAAAAAACGGAAGAAAGAGGTGAAGCACTCATGCGAAGGTAGAGCTATCACAAAGAAAGCTTAGCGAGAGGATAGGGGGGTGCGATAGGGGTGGGGTGG
>CM031595.1:80020914-80030914 GCA_018398815.1 Conus ventricosus | reverse complement strand
ATCTACATCTGTCTTTTGTTGGTTCACTCTCTCTCTCTCTCTCTCTCTCTCTCTCTCTCTCTCTCTCTCTCTCTCTCTCTCTCTCTCTCTCTCTCTCTCATTCGGACACACACACCACTTTTTCTCCCCTCTTTGTCAGTCTCTGCATGTTTCTGTTTTTGTATCTATCTCTCTTTGTCTTTCTCTGTATCTGTCTGTCTGTCTGTCTGTCTGTCTGTCTGTCTGTCTGTCTGTCTATCTGTCTGTCTGTCTCGTTCTATTCCTCTTTGTTTCCTTCCAACTCTCTCGTTCTCTTTCAACCCACCTCTCTCCTTCTGTCTCTCTGACTCTTTGTATCTCTGTCTTAAAATTGTCTGACTGACTGTCTCTTTTTCTCTCTGTCTCTTTTCGTCTCTTTTAGTCTTTCTCTACCCTCATCTCCGTATGTCTGTCTGTTCTCTCTCTCTCTCTCTCTCTCTCTCTCTCTCTCTTCTCTCTCTCTCTCTCTCTCTCTCTCTCTCTCTCTCTCTCTCTCTCTTTCTCGTTCTGTTGCTCTCTGTCTCTTTTCCTCTCTCTCAGTCTCTTTCTTCCTGCTTCTGTCTCGGTCTTTCTCTGTCTCTCTCTCTGGGTTTTTTTGGTCTTTGTCTCACTATCTATGTCTGTCTGTCTGTCCATCTTTGTCTGTCTGACTCTCTCTCTCTGTCTCTGTCTGTCTGTCTGTCTGTCTGTCTTCCTTTTCCTTGCCCTCCTGATTACTGGCTATTCGGGAGCCGTCATATTTGCTTTGAGGAAGGAAATTATCCTCAAACATAATGACTTAGTTCTATACAAAAATCTGGACTACAGTGTCTGTGGTCGCAAAAGTCAAAGCCCGTTATCAAGGAAAGTGTAGCTGGCTCCTTTCCAAGATGTCAACTGTACTGAAGTGGGGACTGGGAGAAAGCGATTTTGATTGAAAAGCCGTCCAATTGTCAAGGATTGCCTGTCCGTCGTTTTTGTTTGCTTTTTTGTTTTTTTGTTTTTATTTGTTTGTATCTAGACATCAAATCCTGTCGAAGTCATTCGGTTAGGAGATTGGTGAGGAGAAAATGATTTGCCTTGATTGAAGTATAAAACTTTTCCTTCTTCGTCTTTGTGCCAGAAATCCAGTCGTTTTCCCCCGTCCTATGCTGGCCGTCTTGCAGACTTTGTAAGAGAGGAGAAGGAGGCTCGTGTTGAATGAACCCACCAGTCTGAGTCTGTCAGTCATGTTTGTTGCGGTCCATTAGAGAAGTGTGTCCGATTCCATCAGTGACATTTGTCTGAGTCCGTCTGTGATGTTTAATAAAACGAATGTGAGTGATGTTTGTGAGAGAGTGTGCCAGTAACGTTTTTGAGAGTCTGTTTGTTGGAGGCCGTTAGTGGTGTTTGTCAGAGTCCGTTAATGATGTTTGTCGAAGTCCATCAGTAATTAATGTTAGGAAGAGTCAGTGACTGATATTTGTCTGAGTCCGTCAGAGCTGAATTTTTTGGAGTCTGTCTTAGACATTTGTTGGAATCTTTCTGTGGCGTTTATGGAAATCCGTCAGCGATGTTTGTCTGTCACTGGTGTTTATCCGATTCCTTCAGTGGCAGTTGGAATCCATCAGTGATATTCGATGGAGTCTGTCTCTGATACTGGTTTAAATCCTTCAGTGGCAGTTGGAATCCATCAGTGATATTCGATGGAGTCTGTCTCTGATACTGGTTTAAATCCTTCAGTGGCAGTTGGAATCCATCAGTGATATTCGATGGAGTCTGTCTCTGATACTTGTTTAAATCCTTCAGTGGCAGTTGGAATCCATCAGTGATATTCGATGGAGTCTGTCTCTGATACTTGTTTGAATCCTTCAGTGGCAGTTGGAATCCATCAGTGATATTCGATGGAGTCTGTCTCTGATACTTGTTTAAATCCTTCGGTGGCATTAGTTGGAATCCGTCAGTGATGTTTGTCGGAGTCCGTCAGTGGGACCCCAATCCCAGGCCGAATGACTCAAGCACGTCTGTCGATACTGCTGGATAATGGTATGGAAAGCCGGTTCGATAAATACCAACGGGGGTCTCCAAAGCAAATGCCGGCACCATAATGTCTCCCACTCGCCCGCTTGTTTGATAGCTAGTAGGCGAGTGGTGCTCTCGTCTTATCTTCGATTACTCAGCTATCTTCTCTAAAGCCTCGTTGACTGCAAGGAACGCTCGTTGGGAGCCGACTCTAAGAGTCGTTGTCAGGGATGCGGATGTAGGACAGCTAAGCAGAAATCAAGGCTTGGATGAAGATATTATGCGCGAAGTAATGGAATTGTTCGAAGAAGAAAAAAATCAAATTGGATTGTCTGATTCGCACAGCATATAGGTCTCTAAGATATACAAACTATTTCAGATAGAGGTGGAGAAGGGAAGGGGGGGGGGGGGGGCGGAGGGGGGGGGGGGGGGGGAGCGGGACCCTTGATAAGTGGTTGAGGCGAATATCACGACAATGGATCTCATCGAAAAGTGGTCAAAAATTGAAAGTTACCTTTCCCTAGACATAAGATCTGATGACATTCGTGTATGAAGTGAGTGGGTGAGAGAGAGAGAGAGAGAGAGAGAGAGAGAGAGAGAGAGAGAGAGAGAGAGAGAGAGAGGAGAGAGAGAGAGAGGGGGGGAGGGAGGGAGGGAGGGAAGAAGGGGACCTTGTATGAATCCGAATCAATCTTTCCTCATCACTTAACGTACACAACACTGGTGGCTCGTGCCCTGGCAATCTTGTAGAGAGGGGAGGAGATGGACGTACGTGTGAAGTGCTCAGCCAGCCCACCATGTGAAGTGCCCATAACTCGTGCTGACCGTCCTAGACGACGTGTGCCAGTCCCTTGACTTATAGTGCTTCCTCCTCCTGCCCCTCTTTTTTGTCCCCCAGGAAGAACCACTACCGAACACGTTTTGATAATTCTCTGTGAAAAAAACACACCCACAGCACCAGCGAACTCTTTGTTATGTCCTCATAGAGTTGAAGGAAGCATTTGACGGGGTATGATGCAGCATTATGGGCCACGATGGGAAACTTCTACGTCACTGCCGAACGTTGTCAGACTCAAAGGCAACACAACGATAACGCCACAAATATTGTCTCGCTTACTGTCAATGTTTGCGAATTGTTACAAGCAACTGTCAAAGTCAGACAAGGCTTGCTGCTTTCTCGCAACTTCTTGAACGACTTTCTGCAAAGGATGATGGAGGACACGATGGAAGATCACAAAGCTTCGGTCAGCATCTATAGCAGGACAATCACCGTCAGTGATGTTTGCTCGAGTCTGTCGGTGGTGTGAATCGAAGCCTATCAGATGTGTTAGTCAAAGATTTTATATTGTGTTTGTCGGAGTCAGTTAGTGATGTTTATTCACGCCTGTCAGGGATGTTTGTCGAAGTCAATCATTGGTGTTTATAGAAGGCCGCCAGCTTGGTCAAGATCTCTGGCAGGCTATCTGTCAGTACTGGTGAGTATGTTGAGAAAGCCCCCGCACCCCGACAAACACCAACGAAGGTGTCAGAAAGAAAACTTGAGCACCAATCTACGCGCTTGACGTATCTTTGGTGATGGAGTTTGGTGGTGATAGATGTGAGGTTAAAGGGAAACTAAAGAAAGTTGTGATTAGTACTTACAGAGATATCGCTCCTGAAGAAATGAACAAACAACACACAGACAGACACACACACACACACACACACAGACACACAGACACAGACACACACACACACACGCACACATACACACACACGTGTGTGTATGTATGTATGTATGTATGTATGTATGTATGTATGTATGTATGTATGTATGTATGTATGTATGTATGTATGTATGTATGCATGCATGCATGCATGCATGCATGTATGTATGTATGTATGTATGTATGTATGTATGTATGTATGTATGATGTATGTATATATATATATATATATATATTATATAAAATCACCACTACCACCACCATCATCACCACCACAACTTCCACCAAAATTATCTTCGTCATCTTCATCTTAACTACAACGACGATCGCCGTCAGCACAAAAACTATTACTCAAAACAGAGTCTAAATCAAACGAAACTGTCAGCGATAAATGGTCAACATCCAGGCGTGCGCAGCCAAGTACCTTGTCGCTTCTGACTTAGTGCAGTGCCTGTGGCGACACACCTGCGACAACTATTGATCACGGCTTAATATCTTTTGATAATGACCTGACCTGACAGGCTCATTGCCATTCAGATGGACCGCCTCATTACTTGATGTGAGGGTATGGCATGACGATGACTCGATCTGTCAGACCGTTAAAGCGTCAAGGGGTGATAATGCTATGTGGTATCATGACTCAGTCTCACCTGTTCATGACGTCATGGTATAGCATGAGAGCGAGCTGACTTGACAGGCATATTACTTTATGGGGCAGTTTTATGATGACTCGATCTCATAGCTTCAATATATCATGAAATAGGATAATGTAATGAGGACTCGATCTGTTAGCCTCATGACGTTATGGGACATGACATACTGATGACTCGATCTGACAGCCTAGTTACATCATGAAAGGGGATAATATGTTGATGACTCGATCAGACAGCCGCAAGACGTCACAGGATGACATATTATGAAAATGGCTTGATTGACGGCCTCATTACATTTTCATTATAATCAACTTGTTCTTCTTCCTTAACGCCTTGAAGTGTCTGCAGGGCGCCGCACTGAAGAATTATTTACCTGTTTCTTTCAGCTTTGTCCATTGTTTGCCAAGCTGGGTAAAAGGTGAAGAAGCTCCATGGTACATTCCAAGTCATGCACCACTCACAGCGAAACTTATTCTTTTTAGAGTGTTCGGACTGCCATGATATGAGACAGCATTCTACAGAAGCCTCCATTAAAAACCTTGTTCAAGAGATGTCCCACCTGATGTGATGTTTGAATTTCTGAAAGAGATAAACATTTTTCATCTAAGATTTTACAGAAGAAAGATTTTAGAAAATATATATCGAGTGTGTTTGTTTTTTGAATGCTTGTTTTGAAGGGTTGCGTGGATGAGTTTTTTAAATACTTTTTTTTAATGACTTGTGAATTGACTTCAACGCGTGACAGCCCTGATATTGCCCTTTGCGGTCGGCTGGGCTATAAGCAACATTACCTTACCTGGGTCTGTGCAGATGGTTTGTATGTCCATTATGCTTTGCTGTTAGTCCATCGGGTTTTTTTCTGTCTTTCCCTCTGCCTTTCTCCTTCAACAACTCCTTGGAGAATTGTTTTAGCAAAGCCATTGGATCTTGTTATGTGGCTGTACACCGTCGTTCCCTTGTCTTAGCTGATGGCAACAGATCTTCAGTAGATTTTCTTCTTGAGCAGATCGTCATCGGTTGATATGCTAGATATTGTATGATGAAGTTTCATTCTGACAGCCTCACTACATCAAATGGTGAATATGTGAATGATGATCTTGAAGCCATTTGTCCGACGTTCGACGTCCGACGTCTTTGCCATGGTAATGCTCTCTCTCTCTCTCTCTCTCTCTCTCTCTCTCTCTCTCTCTCTCTCTCTCTCTCTCTCTCTCTCTCTCTCTCTCTCTCTCTCTCTCTCTCTCCTCTCTCTCCACACACACACACACACATACACACACACACACACAGACACACACACACACACACACACACACACACACACACACAGAGACACACACACACGCACACACACACACATACACACACACACACACACACACACACGCACGCACGACGCACGCACGCACGCACGCACGCACGCACGCACGCACACACACACACACACACACACACACACACACACACACACACACACACACGTACACCCACACAAGCGCACGCGCTAATAATCGAAATTGCACGCGCGCGTGCATATGTCTATCAAAAATCCACTGAGGTGTGTGGATTACATGTTGAATCAATGAAGGAGGAAGACGTCGTGCTGCATCAGTGTCAAATATACATTAATTATACTGGTCACAGATTGGCGGCATGCCAGAAGACAACTCTCTCTCTCTCTCTGTCTCTCTCTCTTTCTCTGTCCCTCTCTCTGTCTCTGTCTTTCTCTCTCTCTGTCCCCCCCTCTCTCTCTCTCTCTGTCTCTCTCTCTCTGTCTGTCTCTCTGTCTGTCTGTCGCTGTCTCTCTGTCTGTCTGTCTCTCTCTCCCTTCCTCCTCCTTTCTCCTCATCTGTCACCTCCTCTTCCTTTCCGCCTCCTCCCTCCACCCCTCTCTCCCTCCTCCCTCCTCCCATCCTCTCTCTCTCTCCCTCTCTTCTTCTTTTCTCTCTCTCTCTCTCTCTCTCTCTCTCTCTCTCTCTCTCTCTCCTCTTTCTCTCTCTCTCTTTCTCTCTCCCCTCCTCCTCCTTTCCTCTTCTTCTTCTTCTTCTTCTTCTTCTTCTTCTTCTTCTTCTTCTCCTTCTTCTTCTTCTTCTTCTTCTTCTTCTTCTTCTCCTCCTCCTCTCACCCACCTCTCTCTACCTCTCTGTATGTCTGTCTGTTTGTCTGTCTGTCTGTCTGTTTCTCTCTCTGTCTTACTCTCTCTCTCTCTCTCTCTCTCTCTCTCTCTCTCTCTCTCTCTTTTCTCTTCTTCTTCTTTCTCTTTCTCTTCGTCTCCTCCTCCTCCTCCTCCTCCCCTCTTGCCCTGCACCTATCGAAAGTCAGCCTACATACATACATCTCAGCTTTATTAGTACGACAGTAGTCAAGCTGCTGGTACCAGAAGGAGAAGAGGAGGAGGAGGAGGAGGAGGAGGAGGAGGAGGAGGAGGAGGAGGAGGAGGAGGAGGAGGAGGAGAAAGGACCACCACGAACACAATTAAAAAGAGAGGCAGACGAGAGAGAAGAAGAAGCACCGAGACAATTAAAAAGAGAGGCAGACGAGAGAGAAGAAGAAGCACCGAGACAATTAAAAAGAGAGGCAGACGAGAGAGAAGAAGAAGCACCGAGACAATTAAAAAGAGAGGCAGACGAGAGAGAAGAAGAAGCACCGAGACAATTAAAAAGAGAGGCAGACGAGAGAGAAGAAGAAGCACCGAGACAATTAAAAAGAGAGGCAGACGAGAGAGAAGAAGAAGCACCGAGACAATTAAAAAGAGAGGCAGACGAGAGAGAAGAAGAAGCACCGAGACAATTAAAAAGAGAGGCAGACGAGAGAGAAGAAGAAGCACCGAGAGCAAGTTTCAGGTTCAGTTTCATCAAGGATATGTCGATGCAAGCAGTCTAATTCCTAATCACGCGCTAGACTATGAGTGCCAAGCCACGAAGACACTGGCTGCAGGGATTAGTGCTAAGTAATTAAATAAGTGAGTGAATCAATAAGGACCGAGCTGGAGTGAAGGCAGACCTCAAGGATTCGGCAGACGCCTGGCTTGTACGCAATAACCAAAGAAGCTGATGAAGCTTTGAGAATAAGAACCAAAAGACAAAGGCAGCGTGCTGAAGAGCAATATTAAATAATGAAGAAAGAGAAGAACACACTCACTCACACATACACGCACGCACGCACGCGCGCGCGCGCACGCACGCACGCACGCACGCACACACACAGACACACACATACAGACAGACACACAGACACACAGACACACACACACACACACACACACACACACACACACACACAATGGCAGCGTCAACGCGTTTCTCAAATCGAGTTACTCAACTCAGTTCATCTACACCAGTCAGTCTCTTTGCCCAGTACCACCATCATGCAGAAAGGCAGAAAAACACGACGTTTTTTCTTTCTTTTGTTGGTTTGGTCCCCCCCCCACCCCCCCCCCCACCCTCTCCCCTGAGCAGATTCCAGGCATTTCTTCTGTTTATTCCCTAAGCTCGAAAAAGCCTTTGGATCAGTCGTTTCTAGCAGAGCAGTAATTGCTTGCACATGTGTGTGGTGGTCGTGACTGACGGCTTCGATTTGGCTTGAGGAGGTTAGTTTGCATTGTGAAGAGGGACGGCTTTGTGTACTCGACTCTAATTGGTGGTAGTTAAGGGGCTGACTCATCGACAGCCATCTGGGAAGTGTTTTTTTTTTGTGCATTCTTTTATGTCGAATACCCGCTATTTCTGAAGAAGGCAGCTTGTTTGGAAATTCACCTTTGTGCATTGTTTGTAAAAAAAAAAAAAAACAAAAAACCCACAAAAAACAAAAACGTTACTTAACACCTTGTTTTGTGTCTTTATTTATTTGTATTTTTTTTCGGGTGTGTTTTCAGTAATGCTGCATGCAGTACTGTTGCTGTCTTATCTCTTGTTTGTTTCCTGTTTCCTTTTTGACCCGCGCATGTTTGCTTGTTTTGAAAAAAAAAAACAAACCCCACACACATACTGAAATGCTTTAAAGGAAACTTTGTAGGAAGATGCAGTATCGTTCAATGACGAAGCCGTAAAAGTTTGATCCGGTTCCGGGTCAAAGGGCATTTCCGGGATCCGTTCAAGCTTGGCCGAGGTCTTTGTTCTCCCGAGCGCCCTTCATACTTGTTTTGTTTTGTTTTGTTTTGTTTTTCTCCCCACCGCCCCATCTTTCGTCTTTTCCCTTTTTTCATACACACACACACACACACACACACACACATACACACACACACACACACACACACACACACACACACACACACACACACATACACACACACACACACACACACACACACACACACACACACACACACACACATACACACACACACACACACACACACACACACACACACACACACATACACACACACACACACACACACACACACACACACACACACACACACACACACATACACACACACACACACACACACACACACACACACACACACACACACACAGATTTATGTGTGGCTCCATATGAGAGAGAGAGAGAGAGAGAAGAGAGAGAGAGAGAGAGAGAGAGAGAGAGAGAGAGAGGAGAGAGAGAGAGAGAGTAAATCGAATGATGTGTAGTTGACATATGTTCAGACGAAGATGTAATGCTATTGCAAATAAAATTCCAAAAAATTATGAGCCCAAACTCAGTAGGTTGGCAGTCACTGTGAGAAATGTTTAGACCGTTAAGTAGGCGTAGCCTGGTAGATTCTCCTACCTAGTTGTAGCTGTCGCGACTAACTGCTCTGATGACTTATTATTATTATTTTTATCATGATTTGCAAACTTGCTATTATATCATTGATGTGTTATTTTTCTTCCTGTATTGTTGGTCTATTTTGACGCAATCGGTTCTTCACGAAGAAGGAGTGTCCGTTGTCAAAAATGTGGCGTACACTTTGGCATGTCTCTGCTTTCATTAGCACCATTTTTACCATGACTGTCCATCATACTCTGTTTTCTGCACCATCTCATCGACGGGAGTGTGCTCACTGCTTGGCATGTGCGTCTGGCAGTGGTTTTGGACTGATTTTGTTCTACTCACAATAGCGCCAGTCTGATGCAAATAATCACTGACAGTGACTTTTTTTCCTGAAATGTCAGCTGCAGTTGTGTTTCTGTTCCTGCAAGACGACGTGAGGATTGGGCGAAGAGGTTTGACGGGGGTGGGGTGGAATGGGTGGGTGGGCAGGAACATGGTGACGGGGTTGGGGTGGAATGGGTGGGTGGAGGACAAGGTACGGGGTTGTGGGTGGAATGGCGGTGGGGAGGAACAAGGTGACGGGGGTTGGGGTTGGATTGGGGTGGGTGGGGAGGAACAAGGTGACGGGGGTTGGGGTGGAATGGGGTGGGTGGGGAGGAACAAGGTGACGGGGTTGGGGGTGGAATGGGGTGGGTGGGAGGAACAAGGTGACGGGGTTGGGGGTGGAATGGGGTGGGTGGGGAGGAACAAGGTGACGGGGGTTGGGGTGGAATGGGGTGGGTGGGGAGGAACAAGGTGACGGGGGTTGGGGGTGGAATGGGGTGGGTGGGAGGAACAAGGTGACGGGGGTTGGGGGGTGGAAATGGGGTTGGTGGGGGGGAAACAAGGTGACGGGGGTTGGGGGTGGAATGGGGTGGGTGGGAG
>CM031595.1:79993414-80000914 GCA_018398815.1 Conus ventricosus | reverse complement strand
CAGAGGCGGTAGGTTCATAAAAGTTAAAACTGTAATTTGTTTCAAGATTATTGGAAAATTCCGTGCACGAGTCAGAATCGATTATTGTTCTCGTTGTAGCTTGTCATAATTTGCTGTTTTTATGTTAACTTGTTGTTGTTTTTGTTGTTGTTGTTTGTTGTTCTTCTTCTTCTTCTTTTTTTCTTCTTCTTTTCTTCTTCTTCTTCTTTTCTTTTCTTCTCTTCTTCTTTCTTCTTCTTCTTTTCTTCTTTTCTTTTTTCTTTTTCCCTTCTTCTTCTTCTTCTTCTTTTTCTTCTTCTCCTTTCTTTTTCTTCTTCTATATATTTGTCTGTCTTTCTCTGTCTGTCTGTCTATCTTCCTTTCTTGTTTCCCTTCTTTCCTCCTCCGTCTCCTTTTTCCCCCTCCTCTTCCCCTCTTCCTCCTTCCTCTTTCTCTCCTCCCCCTCCTCGTTCTTCTTCTTCTCGTTCTTTCCCAATCCATTTCAGTCAAGTTTTTCGCTGACAAACTTTCTCTCTTTTCCCAGGGTCCTGAAGTTCAGATCAACGTTATCTCTGATATCGATTTTTCTTCACTTACTTTTTTTCTGACTTTTTTCTTCTTCCTAACATTTTCCTTCCTTTTTTATTTTTTTTATTACCTCTTCTGCCTTTCCCCGGCTGCAGTGCAAAGGTGGTGGACTGTGATTATCTCCCAGAGGTGGCGAGAAGGCCGCAGAAGGGATGGGTGCTATGTCTCTATTAGATACCACGGGTAAACAAGCACAGTCAAGCCGGGTTCCGCTGACGACGCGTCCCCAGGAAAATTGAAAGGGGGGGTCCAGACAGAGAGAGCAACACAAGGGCTCTGTTCCCCGGAAACAGAAATTCGATGGGTCCTACATGTTTTATAAAGGGTTTAATATTTACACTTCAGTGCCCCTTTTTTTCATCTCCATCTTTCTTTCAAACCTGGCCCCCCCCTCCCTCTCCCCCTACCTCCCCCCCCCTCCATCTTTGCATGCTGCACCTGCCCTGTCTTTTAAAAAAATTAATCTAAAGCTTTATTAGATCATCGTTATAATGAGGAAGGAATTGGTCCTGCAACTTTTTTTGTTTGTTTTTTATCTGAACATCCCCGACGACTGATTTGCCCCTTTTTAAAACTTTCCGATGAAGTAAAACAGCGAATATTGATTGGCATCGACCGGGAGGGGAGAGTCTGTCTCTATTTTCTTGGGTTTTCTCTGCCCTCCTCACGTCCTTTCCCAGGCCTGAGCTCTGGCTTTCTGGCTGTCGCTGTTCTGTTTGCCCCTCCCCCCCCCCTTTTTTTTTTTTCCTCCTCTGTCTGTCTGTCTGTCTGTCTGTCTGTCTCTCTTCTCTCTCGTCTGTCTGTTTCACTCTCTCTCTCTCTCTCTCTCTCTCTCTCTCTCTTCTCTCTCTCCTCTCCTCTCTCTCTCTCTTTTTCTTCTCTCTTCTGTCATTAGTTCGTTCATTCTAGAAGTATTTCTCATTTTACTGTGTCTACAGAGCTGTCCTCAACACTCGAGTTCCTTTCTTTCCCCCCTCTGTCTCTGTCTTGGTCTCTGTCTCTGTCTGTCTGTCTGTCTGCCCCCCCCCACCTCTCTCTCTCTTCTTCTCTCTCTCTCTTCTCTCCTTCTCTCTCCTCCCCCTCTCCCTCTCTCTCCTCTCTCTCAAAAACCCCACCCCACACTGTGTGTGTGTCTCTCTTCCACCATTGCTCCGTCCATCCAGAAAGTATTACTCATTTTACTATGTCTACAAAGCCCTCTCTTAACATCTCTCCCCGCTCCCCCACTCTGTCTCTCTCTCTCTCCCCCCTCTCTCTCTGTCTCTGTTCCCCTCCGTCGCCTTTTTACTTGAACTTTCCATCCTTCAAGTTAATTTGTCTTCGGCAAGCGAACCCCGCATGTGCGCGCGGGGGGAGAGAGAGAGAGATGAGAGAGGAGAGAAAAGAGAGAGAAAGGGGAGAGGGGAGAGAGGGGGGAGAGGAGGGGGAAGACAGAAGGGCAGGGCAGACAGGGAAAACAGACAGACAGGAAGGGACAGACAAAAGGGGGAGACAGAAGAAAAAAACAATAAGATACAGACATGTTGGCAGACAGACACAGAAAGAGGAAGGCACACACCACACACACACAACACACACACACACACACAACACCACACAACACACAAAACACACACACAGCCGCGCGCGCGCCGCGCAACAACACACACACACCACACACCACACACACACACACACACACACAAAACACACACACACACACACAGACGACAGGACAGGCCCCAGCAGACAGATAGACAGACACAAGCAGACAGGGCAGACAGCATCTAGAAAGGAAGGGAGAGAAAAACACCGAAAACCACACACACACAACACCCAAAAACCACACACACACACACACACACAACACGCACACCACCCACGCACGCCGCACGCACGCACGCACGCGCAGCGGCGCGCCACACACACACACAAACTCACACACACACACACAACACACATTTCAAGCACGACGCACACGCACACACCACACACACACACACACACCCACACCAAAACACAACACCCAACACACACACACACCCACACACACACCACACACAGGCATGTAATGCAGGTCGTAAGTAAAGGAGGGGAAGGGAAAGCCTGTATTGTAGGGTTGGAAGGTTGGGGCCCTTCAGCGGATAGGGGAGGGGGGGGGGGGGGGGGGGGGGGGGGGGGGGGGGGGGAGGCCTGTGGCCTGGATGATCTGATTATGAATACAGGGCTCCGGGCCCTGCCAGGGCATGGAGTACCAGTTATCTGTTATTGGTTCCGCCAATGCAAAAAAAAAAAAAGTTGGGGGGGGGGGGGGGAGGAAGAGTTAGGGCGGGGGTGGGGAGAAGAAGAAGAAGAGGGGCGCGGGGGGGGGATGGGGTGGGGGGGGGGGTAGTTGGGGGGAAGGAGGAGTAAGAGGGGGCGGTGGTGGTGGTGGGGGGGGGGGGGGGGGGTTGGGTGGGAGCGGTGGGGGGGGGGGGGGGGGGATGGGGATGTTCTGTATAACATTGAACGCCGAAAAGTGGTGTGTCAATTAATATTTCTTTCAAGCAGAGCTGAGCAGATATGGATGAGCTATGAGGGGCAAGACACGAGAGGGAAGAGGGGGGGAGGGGAGAGAGAGAGAGAGAGAGGAGGAGAGGGAGGGAAGGGGGAGGGGAGGGAGAGAGAAGAAGAGTGGAGGAGAGAGAGAGAGACGGGGGTAGAGAAGAGAAGAGAGAGGAGAGGAGGGAGAGAGGAGGGGGATGAGAGAGGGAGAGAGGAGGAGAGAAGACAGACGGACAGACAGACAGGACTGACAGGCTGAAAGGTATGTAGACAATAGACAGACAGACAGACAGACAGACAGACATTCAGCAGAGGGAAGACAAACACAGAGTCATAGACGAAATGAGACAAAAGATGCATAGCGAAGACGAGTATTTTTTAAGGGTTTAGCTGTTCGCAGCTTTGTTTATATCTCATTTCCCTAAGGTAGAAAATGAAAATGGAGAGAGAGAGAGGAGAGAGAGGGAAGAAAGAGAGAGAGAGAGGAGAGAGAGAAAAGAGAGAAAAGAGGGGAGAGAGAGAGGGGAGAAAAGAGGGGGAGAGAGAGAGAGGGGGGGAGAGAGAGAGAGAGAGAGAGAGAGGTGAGAGAGAAGAGAGAGAGAGGAGAGAGAGAAAAGGAGAGAGGAGGAGTCAAATCTGGCACGTCAAAGAAAGACATTGGGGCAGAGAATGAAAAGGACATGAACAAATAAGCGAGGAAAACGTATATGCTTTTTTGGCACAAATCCCAATATCTTCAAACAGACAGATAGACAGACAGGGCAGACAGAAGACAGACAGAAAGACGAAAGACAGGGACAACACACCCCACACACACACAACACACAACACAACACACACACACAAAAACGCACACACACACACACACGCTCTCTCTCTCTCATCTCTCTCTCTCCCCTCTCCCCTCTTTTCTTCTCTCTCTCTTCAGAAGGAGAGAGGGTGGGGGGAAACACGCTCTAGGATTGTAATTCCAGCCTCTGTAAGTTAAGTAGGTCGAAGCACCCTCCTATAGGGTTTAAAAGTGTCTGGGATTTAACTAGTTCTTCGACCAAGACAACAGCCAGGGAGACACGGACACACACTAGGACCGTAATTCTAGCGTCTGTAAGTTAAGCAGGACAAAGAGACCAGCACTGCAGGGTTTAAAAAAACGTCTGGGTTCTAATCAGTCCGCACCGGACCCTTGTTGCCAGTGATCTAATTTATGACAATATGACCCAGAAGCTGGAAGACTGAAGGAGTGCAATGTGTGCCATTATTCTCTGACAGAATTAGCCAGGGAAAGAGGAGAAGGGGGAGAAGGATAGGAGAGTATTAAATACAGAGTACCCTCCTTTGAACACTTCCAAAGCAAAGCTGAGCTGAAAACTTTAAAGGAAATCTGAACTGAGAACTTCCAAAAGATTGCCAAGAAGAATTACAACAGGAAACTGAACCGAAGATTTCTGAAGGAAAGAGAGCTGAAATCTTAACTGAAGACCTAAAAAAAAAAAACAGAAAAGAGAGAGAGAGAGAGAGAGAGAGAGAGAGAGAGAGAGAGAGAGAGAGAGGAGAGAGAGAACAAGCTGGGCTGAATGATTCAAACATAAATCTCAACTGGTGACCGTAAGGAAGGGATGAATTGTAGGAATTCCAATGGAAATTTGAATTAAAGACTTCCCAAAAAAAGCTGAACGGAAGACTTCTCAAAGAAAGCTGAACTGAAGGCTTCCCAAAGAAAGCTGAACTGAAGGCTTCCCAAAGAAAGCTGAACTGAAGACTTCCAAGAAAGCTGAACGGAAGACTTCCCAAAGAAAGCTGAACTGAAGACTTTGAAGGAAAGTCATGAGGACTGGCCGGGAGTCGGATCACGGACATTGTCTACCGCGCCAGTCTGATTTTCTTTTTGCTCAAATGCATTTACATGCTCGAGAGTTGTTGTTGTTGTTGTTGTCCGTCCCGGCTAAAAACTCAGGGATCATCCGAACAGCCGAAGTATTTGAACACTATGGCCAAATGCATCAGCTGGGATGAGAACATTAGTGTGTGACCGTTTTTGATTACCCGCCACATGGGCTAGCCACACTCGACTTCGGGGATTGGTGAGACTGATAATGTTATGCTAGGAGCTTGTCACGACTGAAGACATTCCCCACATAACTATGCAGAGCATAACAACATTTGATGTAGCCTTGGTGTTCTGGCCTATGTCAATTGGTCTGCACAGCTTAAGCCAAGGCGTTCATGCTCGAGAGTCAAACTATTGCTCATTGTTGCAATCGTTATTCTAGATACATTGATCAGTACTCCACTGCCATCCATGTTCACTGGGCGAGATCTCCCACAATATGTGCGGATTTCTGCAAAACTAAGATGATACTAAAGATTGATCCTTGACAAACTTGTTTTTATTGCTACATCGCCATCACCAGTTGGCGACTGGGTCATTGCTCGGTAGGCCACTTCTGCCGTATTGTCGAGCCTGTCACTGAATAGTTCACGTAAGAAGTTTACTTGGGTGTATGTCAAAAGAGATCCGAAGTAATCCACTCCTCCACTGTTATGTGATTGCTTTCTTGTTGCTATACACTACTCCCGTTGTTAACGTCTTCATGTTGCCTTGTTATTCCCTTCTTTTTGCAAACCGCTACTGTACGTTCACTAATACAGAAACCTTCCCTGTAACGATTGTAGTTCGAAAAGTTGTGGACTGATATTGACACGTCTTTCAGTAGTCTTTCTCACTCTCTTCTCTCGAAAACAAAAGCACCTTTGTATTCCCAGTAAGTATCCTCATAGGCAACTGTACAGCACCAAAACGGCAGACAATATCGTTCTTGCTTAGATGACAAGAATGTGTTCATTCTTGCACTTTTACTCCTTAGCACTGTGTTTGATGCTACAGATCACTCTATATTCCAGAGATTTCAGCATTCCTTTGGCAGTCACGACCTTTCTCTTTCCTAGTTTAGGAATTACTTGACTTACCGCACCTATACTGATTAGATCTACGCGAGTAATCAGAGTATTATACCCTCTCACGTGGTGTTTCTTAGGGTTCAGATAGAGGACCCATTCTCTTTGTTTTATGCGTCTCCTGCATCATATGTCATCAGCAGTCACGCTTTGTCGCATTGCATTTTTTGCTGATGATACATACAACGTCACCAGCTAGACCCTCTGGTTGAATATATCGGGCTGGTATTGCGGACACAGAAATGCATGCAGACCTATACATGTGGATGACTGGCACCAAGCTGCAGGACTAGCGCTGGCCTGTCCAAAGTAGTAATGTCATCAACGTTTTCTTTCCACAGTCTGTAGCAAGCAACAACACGTCTTCTCCCTTCTCTTCAACCCACGTTTTGTGGGTCATGGCGTCATTCTGGATCAAAGCAGTTCTTTCCATCAATATATATATCTGGCGTTTGTAGATCTTGCGCTTTGCAAAAGAAGTTCTGTTAGTCACCATGTCTCCACTCATGCTTCCAGGATTTGGGTTTGTGCATTTGTCTTCTCTAAAGGAGACCATTGTGACTGCCGTTTTGGCTAGCTGTACCGAGTACCCGTTCAGCAGGCCCTCCACCTGCCCCTGGATAAAGAACAAAAAAAATGTATCTTGACAGGCCATCAAATCCTCCAATTTGAACATGTAACAGCAATCCGGCCCCAATATTACACTGGTTGCCAGTTACTAAGAGCATCAACTATAACGTTTTACACATTCTTTTGCTTCGCCGCTACTTTTGAACCGATTACTTGACTGAGTTTTGTCACCGTCAGCTCTGCTCTTCCTCTTACCGAGATTAAAAAGAATGACCAATGGTCTTTCTGTTTTCAAAGGCCCTCCTACAAGGAACAACTGCTTCTGCCTCTCAGACACTCGGATTCTCTAAGTGCTTCAAGACCCCGTTCAAAAATGATCTTTTTCAAAGCATATATATGTATGATTACATTTTTTTGTGTAGTTGAGTATGTATGTGTAGGCTTATGATGTTATAGAGATGAAGTAAACTGAAATATGTTCACTCTTAACACACATGTGAAATATACAGGGGGGAAAAAATGTTTGAAAACGAGTTACTCAAAACTATTCTTACGAAACGCTGTAATGAAATCTTCAGCACGTGTGTCGAATAAATATCCTAAACCATCAAAGGAAAGCCTAAATGAAGACTTTCAAAGGAATTCTGAGCTGGACACGTTCAAAGAAATTCTGAAGTGAAGACTTCCAAAGGAAAGCTGTTTGATGAAAAGGGGGGAGAAGACAGAGAGAGAGAGAGAGAGAGAGAGGAGAGAGAAGAGAGGAGAGAGTGAGAGAGGAGAGAGAGAGAGGAAGGAGAGAGAGAGAGAGAGCAGAGAGAGAGAAGAAAGAGAAGAGAGAGAGAGAGCAGAGAGAAGGGAGAATGTTGCAAATAGGGGGAGCGGGGG
>CM031595.1:79978414-79983414 GCA_018398815.1 Conus ventricosus | reverse complement strand
AACCACGCTCCTGTAATGTAAACGGTCGATATCCCGATATCAAATATTTGTAAAGTTGGCGCCTTCAAATGCCCACTGTGTAAGCACCATTCCTTTGAAAGACAGACTTACTTATATGTCACTTGATGGAATCGGAGCACTTGGAGCTTTCTGAAGCGTTCGCTTTACTTGGCGCACACTTCGCTCAAGCAGTTTCCACCGTTTTCCGATAGTGCTACCATTCGTCATTGTTGACCCTAGCAGCGGACAGTCGGCCTCTGTCCACTCCATACAAGTGGCCAGCACAGGAGGGAGGGAATGGTGAGGTAATCCTGGCAGGTAGGCCAGAAGGGAAGCTGTTCAGGTGTACCTAACCTGTCTGGTGGGGCAGATTTCAGGCAGCATTGTAACCACATGGACTAGCCTGTAATATCTAGCCCATATTGTTTGGTGCTAGCGTATACTGTCCAACGGGGAATGTCCGGGATCAGTGGTGGGAAAGGGGGTGGCGGAGGGCAGATTTTTGTTTCGTTTCCCGTGACACCAAATTTACAATTGGATACAAAAGCAGGGCATCAAGATTCCGACCAGTTTTACACTGAACATGTACAGAGTCAAAAGACGGTTAACGAATTAAATAGGTAACTATCTCTGAAGTAACGCCCTTTGATGGAATATTGAAAGCATTCACTCAGATTAAAATGGAAATGTGTAATTTCTGTACCCTATTAAGGAAAGAAAAAAAAAGTAATAAAGACTTCGCGGGAAGTAACTCTTCAGTCCCTACATACTCTTAACTCCCTGCCGAAAATAATTTTGTCTGGCGGAGGTCTTTTGCTGTCTTGAGAGCTCCTTTAGTGAATACTTGTGTTGGGTTACGAGATAATCTGAATTCTGTAATCTTCTCGCGATTAAAAACAAAACAAAACAAAAATAAGCAGCCAGTTATATCTGTGGTTACGTTGATCGGAGAGGGAAAGGGGGGAGGAAAAACGGAACTGCTGCATGTAATACGACTGTACGAATGATTTATTATACCAGCGACCGTCATCCATCAGACGAGATAGTGATGCTGTGACAGGTCTATCGTTGCGGTGCTCGTGGCACTGGCTTTCATGAGGTCAGTGATCTGTCACCAGACCCGGGGGTATTAGTGATACAGCCACCGACAGAAATGAAACACAGAAGATGGAGAAGGAAGGCACTGGAAAGATAGATAAGGGTAACGTTATAAAGAGCATGAACACAGAAAGAAGAGGAATAAAGCCGTGAATAAACAGAGAGACACCGAGCACTGACGTTATGGCACAGACCGAAAAGGGGGAGAAAAGGAAAGATGAGAGGTAGAACAAGTTTTCGCATTATCATCTCGTTTCTCATCAACCAACTGTGTTATTGAAGAGGGGGAGGGGAGGGGGGCAATACCCTTCCCTACACAGCCAGCCCCCAGTCTGGGTGGTGACAACATGTTGGATGATTTTGCTAACAAGCAACAGTGCCTACCGACCCTACATAGCCATCAGGAGTCATAGCAGAAATACAAACAACTTACATGCTTAATGTATAAACTGACAGACAGAAAAATCATTGCGAGATTTTCTGGAAACGAGAGACTCCCCTTTAACAATAAAATAATGGAAAACGGTGTCGAACGCTCGGACACCGGTGGAACCACAAGCGAAGATTTCGCGTCTGTCACTATCCTCTATCGTACGTCTTGCTCCCGCTTCAGCTGTTTATCACAGAGCACTGCTTACTCTATGACACGACTCACGCTGTTCGGAATTGGGTCCTCGAGTGACCCATTGTTTTCTAGCGGATCTTTTTTTCGAGGAAAGCATCCGACCATTGGTCAGCAAAAACTGCAGTGGACCTTCGCGTATCTCCATTCACCAAATTCGGGAATGGAATTAAATTCTCTTCTTCAGAGAGAGAGAGAGAGAGAGGGAGAGGGAGAGAGAGAGAGAGAGAGAGAGAGAGAGAGGAGAGAGAGGAGAGAGAGAGAGAGAGAGAGAGAGAGAGAATATAAGTCTGTGGTTGCTAGATGTACAGATGCAATGTTACATACAGATAGGACTGCAGAGCAGCGAGAATTAGTAGTGATGTGTGTGTGTGTGTGTGTGTGTGTGTGTGTGTGTGTGTTGTGTGTGTGTGTGTGTGTGTGTGTGTGTGTGTGTGTGTGTGCACGCGCGTGTGTGTGTGTGTGCGTGCGTGTGTGCGCGCGCGCGCCAGTGCCTCTGCGATGATGCGAAGCGGTCTGTCTTGCACCGGATGTCCTTATGGGAGTGTGCGGCCAGTGCCATGTGGTCAGTATAAAGAAACTCCATAGAATAGCCCTCAGACACTCTCGTTTTGACCTGAAGACGCTGCAGAAGGGATAAGTTTGCCATCCGTGCGGAACTGGACACACACACACACACTACCTTGTTGAGCTCTGCGAAATGATCTATTAGCATAGCTGCAAACAAGAGGATGGGGGCCAATATACGACTTTGTTTCATGCCATGTTTCAGAGGGAACGAGTCTGGTACTTTCCCATTTTCCCGTATTCTTTTCGCTGCCTCCCCATGAAAGGAAGAGATCACTGTGATGAGCTTCTAAACGGGTGAAGGATCTTCCAAAGGCTATCCCGATTCATGGTGTGAAATGCCTTCGCCAAATCAACAAACATTACGTGGAGTTCTTGGTTCTGCTTTCAACGCTTCTCCTGCAGTTGGTAGACAGCAAACATAAAATAATAGACAAACACGGAAAACAGCTTCACATTTCCAATAAGAATGACATAAGAATCAAAAACAAAATCATCCTCTATCGTTCCATTCTCCCATCCCTCACCCCCAAGATTTAAAAAAAAACAAGGGGGGGGGGGGGGGGAGGGCGGGGGCCAATAAAAAAAAAGTAAACCGTCGAATTGTAGGAGACGTTCTTTTAAACCATGATCATCATCATCTCATCATCATTATTATATTCTTATCATTATGATTGGTATCATTATGATTGTTATCATTATTATCATTGTTATCATTATTTATAATAATCATTATTATTGTAATGATTATTATCATCATTACTATCATTCCTTACAGTTTTATTTTGTATCCACGCAGGCCAACCTTAACCAACTATTACGCTTCCCATTCTTGGTGCTTGCGCACTTCCTTCCCGCTTCCTCTCTCACTCCTCCCCCCCCCCCCCCCCCCCTTCTCTTGCCCTCCCTCTTCCCTTCCTTTGTCCACAGCCTCCACCCTGCCCCCACCCCCACCCCACCCCCACTCCCACCCCGCCCAATCTCTCTCCCTCCAAACCGGGATACCCTCACTCTTCCTCCCCTTCACTCTAAACCTCTGACGCCTAAGCACCCGAACACCCTGGCTACGATTATTGATGAGGGTATGGATGGTTGCGTAATTGGGAGAGGGTTGAGAGGGTGAGGGCCGGTTAGAGTGACGGTGGGGGTGGGGGGTGGGGTAGGGGTGGGGGGGGGGGGTGGATTATGAATCATTACGCTTAACTTCCCATGATCCAGTGACACTGCCCCGTCATTATCCAGTTACCTCCTGGCCGGCCGCCAAGCAGGGTGGGGGCTGCCAGGGAGCTTCCACCGTGTGTGTGTTCGTGTGTGTGTGTGTGTGTGCGTGTGTGTGTGTGTGTGTGTGTGTGTGTGTGTGTGTGTGTGTGTGTGTGTGTGTTGTGTGTGTGTGTGTGTGTGTGTGTGTGTGTGTGTGTGTGTGTTGTTTGCGCGAGTGTGCACACAAAGGAGCGCGTGAGTTTGTGTATGTGTGTGTGTGTGTGTGTGTGCGTGCGTGCGCGCGCGCGCCTGTGTGTGTATATATGTAGATGTGGGGGGGGAGATGAGTGTGAGACTGTGTGTGTGAGGAAGTTTGTATTTGCGTGTGATTTGGCAGCCAAAGAAGCTACGTGTGTGTGTGTGTGTGTGTGTGTGTGTGTGTGTGTGTGTGTGTGTGTGTGTGCGTGCGCGCGCGCGTGTGTGCGTGCGTGCTTGTGTGTGTGTGTGTGTGTGTGTGTGTGTGTGCGCGCGCGCGCGTGCGTGCGTGCCTGCTTGTGTGTGTGTGTGTGTGTGTGTGTGTGTGTGTGTGTGTGTGTGTGTGTGTGGTGTGTGCTTGCAGGAAAGTAGGAAAAGTTTTAGGATATGTGGGGAGGGGAGGACGGAAATGCAGTAGGTCATGGTCCAGGGGCGGATCCAGACTGGGCCTAGTGGGGGCCACCTCTTAGAACAGTACCGAAAGTACGGCTATTTTTAAATGCCCCATTTCCTATGACCATAACTCAATATAGTTTTAATTGATAGACCATGGAGATCCCATTTGTCCCAAGGGAGCCGCTGGCAGAAGTAGAAACCATCTCCAGGAAAATATATGAAATAGTTTTAAAATTTACACCGAAATTAGAACATTCTCATGGGTGTAGATGACGTTCAGTTTGGTGCGAAAAATTCTTGCGCGCGGGCGCGCGCGTGTGTGCATGTGTGTGTGTGTGTGTGTGTGTGTGTGTGTGTGTGTGTGTGTGTGTGGTGTGTGTGTGTGGAAGAAGTGTGAGGTGGTGGTGGTGGTGGTGAGGTAATACTTGATAGTCAGTCAAGTCCCGTAAAAAAAACGCCAAGCTAAACAGAAAAGTATCTTACTGTTAAGGGAAGATAAACAGTGCCGCATCGTCTCAGACACAGACCTAGCCTGCAGATACTGAATCAGAGAGCCTCAGGAAAAGGTGGTGAACACTGAACACTGCCTCGGATATAAAGCAAAGGAGGCGTAGGCTTGCAGGGACCAGTTTACGTGCCCTTGTTGCAGGAGCGTCTGCTGTCTCAGGTCTCGATGCGAAACATGTTGTAGTTTAAGTCATAAGACTTGTCCTGTTCAACAGCGTCCACATAGTGATGCTGTGACTGACTGGGTCGTGAAATAAGTTCTTGTACTGCCAGATGTGGCAGAGTTTGTATAATAGCTGGTTCAACAAAGTCCAAATATTGATGTAGTCATGACTGAGTTTGTCAAATAAGTTTG
>CM031595.1:79970914-79973414 GCA_018398815.1 Conus ventricosus | reverse complement strand
TTCTGTGCAAATTACTTACCAATAGGCCCATAATCAATAACCAGGTGCAAATTACGCCGGTAATCAATAACAGGCCCCAACAATCAATAATGGGCCGAAAATCAATTTTATGTGCAAATTATTTACCAAAATCAATGTTAGGTGTAAAATTCAATAACCGGCCCCGCTAATCGATTATCAGACGTTATTTGCACCTGGTTATTGATTATTGGGCCTATTGGTAAGTAATTTGCTTATAAAATTGATTTTCATACTATGAAAATTGATTTTCGGCCGGAAAGTGAATTGAGTGCATTTCACGAAAATCGATTTTTCATGGTACGAAAATCGATTTTATGTGCAAATTACTTATCAACAAACCCGATAATCAATAACCAGGTGCAAATTACGCCGGAAATTAAAAACCCGGGCCCGATAATCAATAACGGGCCAAAAATCAATTTTATGTGCAAATTATTTACCAAAATCAATACAAGGTGTAGAAATCAATAACCGGTTCGATAATCGATTATCAGGCGTTATTTGCACCTGGTTATTGATTATCGGGCCTATTGATCAATAATTTGATGAAAATCGATTTTCGGACGAAAGCGAATTTTTGCATTTCAATCTCTCTCTCTCTCTCTCTCTCTCTCTCTCTCTCTCTCTCTCTCTCTCTCCTCTCTCTCTCTCTCTCTCTCTCTTCTCTCTCTCTCATTCCAATTAAGTGTCACAGATGTCACCAGCCGCCGTGGCGAAGTGATTAGCGTCGCGGACTCCCGGCTGGGAGGTCGCGGGTTCGAATCCCATCAGAAGTCATGTGGGTTTTTCTGCCCGACCGGCTCCTACCCAGAGTTGAGTTTGCTGCGGACTCAGTTGGGAAGACTGGGACCACACAGTTTAGTTTCATCCACTTAATGGATGCGTTTCTGAGAGTGTTGCTCAAATTTCCTGACCAACACTGCAGGTGCCTGTATCTCTCGGGCCTGGTTGACGCCAGGATATATTATGAAAGGAAGCGTTGAGTACAGCCCTGTCATGTAGTCTCAGACCGAAATGGAAATCCGTAGCATCATCTTAATCATCCTCATTCTCATCGATCAGCATAAAAAAAAGGTCTCAAATTCTGGTGGCCCTTCATGCCCTGCTCTCATGGTGACCTCAGTTTCGATGTCCTCTCCACGTCTGTGGCCTTGGTTTGGTTCTGTCGGGTCACCGGTATCGGCGAGTCCATGGGGGCTGTCGTTGGACGGACGTTGGTGGCGCCCTCCGGGGGGGGGGGGGGGGGGGGGGGGGGGGAGCTCACTCACGCCGGCTCCGCGACTAAGCAATTATTGTCGTCAGTAGGTGGTGTCCTGCGTATGTTTGATCAGAACAGGCGCCACTGAACACACCGAAGTGACTCGGCGGCAGTGCAGTGTCTCCTCCGGTGGGTTGCCTCTTGACGACTTGACATTGACTGCTCCCTGTGGATTGCCGGTGCCGTGGCTGTGGCGGGGCCGACCGGGCTGTGGCTGTGGACGGGGTGTCGGAATGAGCGGCGTGGGTGCACTGCCTCTGAGGTGGCGCAGAGGTTGGGACAGCAAAAAAAAAAAAAAAAAAAAGTGTCACAGATGTCTAAATTTAAAAGTAATGCCTATGTTTCTTTTTGTTTGTTTGTTTGTTTTTCTTTGTTTGTTTGTTTTGTTTTGTTTTGTTTTGTTTTTGTTGCTCCTATAGAATTTTTATGAATATCCCATGAATAAATATCTGAGGAGAAGAGAGAGGGGAGAGATGAGAGAGAGAGAGAGAGAGAGAGAGAGAGAGAGAGAGAGAGAGAGTCTTCGCTTAGTCATGTAGCAATAGCACTACGTATTTCAAACCCCTACCTTGTTTTGGCACTACGAGAAGTAACGAAAAGTAGCTAAAAGCGACTGCCCTCTGTCACTAATGGACATTTTTTGATTAGCTCTATATAGATGGCAAAGAAGGAGAAAGAAGCTCGAAGGCTGACTTGCGATCTCTATTGGCTACTGTCCTTTAGCACTACGTGGCAGTAGCTCTACATACTTTCGTGTGTTTTGTTTTCTATTTCTTTCTTTAGCACTACGTGGCAATAGCTCTACATGATGAAATTTAGAACTGCTGCACTGGCAGCGCAGATTTTTGAATTGGACAGACTAGGCCTATTACTCATCAATTAAATACCGATACTGTTTTGAGCACAACGCCTTCTGCCCACCTTGTTGAGAGAGAGAGAGAGAGAGAGAGAGAGAGAGAGAGAGAGAGAGAGAGAGAGAGAGAGAGATGAGAGAGAGAGGGAGGGAGAGAGAGAGAGAGAGAGAGAGAGAGAGAGAGAGAGAGAGAGTTTTTAGATTATCTCTTTCTGTCTCTCTGAATCTCTGTCTCCGCATCTTTCTGCCTCCGCATCTCTCTCTCTCTCTCTCTCTCTTCTCTCTCTCTCTCTCTCTCTCTCTCTCTCTCCTTCTCTCTCTCTCTCTAATTATCGCTGTCTCTGTCTTTGTCTCTCTCTAATTATATC
>CM031595.1:79945914-79948414 GCA_018398815.1 Conus ventricosus | reverse complement strand
GTCCGTATCTTTTCAGTTGTTTTTTTTCCTCCTCTCTGTGAACACTGTAATTGTATGGGGAGAATAAGAGTGCTGTGTGAACGCTCTTGGTGTGACGATCTCCTCCTCTCTCTCTCTCTCATCTCTCTCTCTCTCTCTCCTCTCTCTCTCTCTCTCTCTCTCTCTCTCTCTCTCTGTACGTGTGTGTGTGTGTGTGTGTGTGTGTGTGTGTGTGTGTGTCTGTCTCTGTCTCCCTCCCCCCACAATACACTCTCTCTCTCTCTCTAAAGACAGAAAGTGGCAAACGGCCCTATTAATTACTACCGATTGTGTCAGAGATTACATAACAGCTCGGTATATATCGGTATATATATATATACAAAATGTAGCTGTTTTTGCTCTTTCATGATTTTCTCTCTTGCTTCTTAGGTGGCTCCTTTGGTTGGTTTTTTTGAAAACTCAACAAACCTACTACGGTATTGCATACCAGCCTTTTCTGGGATTGTATTCTTCTTAAAACTGAAAAGGCAGAGTCAAATTACCACTTTCCGCGGTCACTGAGGAGAAACCACCAAGTTTCGAAATACGGTATATGACCAGGAGTTATATGTTAGTGAGTTTCCCTCCCTATTGGAGGGTGTCTCCCCTTGGAGACTATAAGCTTGCTGAAGGTTCATTGTGAGAAGCATTTATTTGATTTTTCCCCATTCACCCACTCAAGCACATACTGTTAGTTAGGCAGAATCATCTACCACTGCAGATATGAATGCTTATCTCCCCCTATTTCTTCAATCTAAGACATAAGAGCAAGCTTTGTTTATAATTCAATATTTTTTGCAGTCATTGCAACACCAAGCTGCTCTGTAAGTTGCTGGAACGGTGCGCGTACTTATCCTTGGAATTTATTAGTTTGTTGTATTTTTTAGTCCCTTGCGGGATTCATTCCAAGAATTGACCCTCAGCACTTGTGTCTTAAGAGGATATCTTTTTATATTTTCTACTTTTCACAAGAAAATGTAGCTTTTTTGCTCTTTCATGATTTTCTCTTGCTTCTTAGGTGGCTCCTTTGGTTGGTTTTTTTGAAAACTCAACAAACCTACTACGGTATTGCATACCAGCCTTTTCTGGGATTGTATTCTTCTTAAAACTGAAAAGGCAGAGTCAAATTACCACTTTCGCGGTCACTGAGGAGAAACCACCAAGTTTCGAAATATCGGTATATGACCAGGAGTTATATGTTAGTGAGTTTCCCTCCCTATTGGAGGGTGTCTCCCCCTTGGAGACTATAAGCTTGCTGAAGGTTCATTGTGAGAAGCATTTATTTGATTTTTTCCCCATTCACCCACTCAAGCACATACTGTTAGTTAGGCAGAATCATCTACCACTGCAAATATGAATGCTTATCTCCCCCTATTTCTTCAATCTAAGACATAAGAGCAAGCTTTGTTTATAATTCAATATATATATATATATATATATAACAAACTAATAAATTCCAAGCATAAGTACCGCACCGTTCCAGCAACTTACAGAGCAGCTTGGTGTTGCAATGACTGCAAGAAATATATGAATTATAAACAAAGCTTGCTCTTATGTCGAAATATCGGTATATGACCAGGAGTTATATGTTAGTGAGTTTCCCTCCCTATTGGAGGATGTCTCCCCATTGGAGAATATAAGCTTGCTGAAGGCTCATTTTGAGAAGCATTTATTTTTCCCCATTCACCACTCAAGCACATACTGTTAGTTAGGCAGAATCATCTACCACTGCAGATATGAATGCGTATCTCCCCCTATTTCTTCAATCTAAGACATAAGAGCAAGCTTGTTTATAATTCTATATAAAATGTAATATAATATATATAAAGATGTAAGGGAGATCAAAAGATATGGAACAGTCTGAGTGGTCAACTCTGCTGTTCAATAACCCAAGCATTGTCAGCGGCTAAGAATTGTGCAGAACAACCTTTACTTGGATCTCCTAAGAGATGCAGTATACGCTCGCGTGTGCGTGCACATGCATGTACGCGCGTGGGCGCACACACTTACTACTTCTACTACTACTACTACTACAGATTTTCTCTCTCGTATCAGCACATGCGCATAATCCTATCTTGCCCTCCCCCACACGTAGTTCGCACCTTCTCCACCCACACCCCCACCCAACCCCCGTTCTCCCCTTCCCATGCCGCCCCCCCCCCCTCACACCTCTCAACAAGCACACGTGACGGTTCCTCCCGCTTCCCCACTCCTTACATCCCTTTTCCCCACCGCCCACATCCTACCCCCACAACTCCCGCCTACTCCCATCCTCCCTCTCCACCCATCCACCCAGCCATCCCACCTTTCCAGTTCATCAGCAGTGAGACATGGTCGCTCACGACTAGTGAAAGTACATAGGATGCGAGCTATTCCAATCGGCTGCCTCTGAGAACACATGAGCCAACAACAGCGCTCGCCTCCTCCTCTTCTTCCTCCTCCTCCTCCTCTCCTCTCCTCCACTCTCTCTCTCTCTCTCTCT
>CM031595.1:79918414-79933414 GCA_018398815.1 Conus ventricosus | reverse complement strand
TTATGTATTTATTATTTTCTCCTTCTATAATCTATTTCTCTCTCCTTTTTCTCTCTCCTCTCTGTCTCTCTCTCAATCTCTCTCTCTCCTCTTTCTCTCTCTCTCTCTCCCCTCTCTCTCCTAATATATATATAATATTATATAAATTTCTCCTTCCTAGCCATCTATCTATTTACACCTATCTGTCTACATACACACACGCGCCGCTCGCTCGCGCACCATCTCCTTCTCTCCCCTCTCTTCTCTCTCTCTCTCTCTCTCTCTCTCACCTCTCCTCTTTCTTTCGCGCTCTCTATTTACAACACGGACATACGATTCTCTTCTCTCTCTCTCTCTCTCTCTCTATCTCTCTTCTCTTCTCTCCTCTCTCTCTCTCTCATCTGTGTGTTTTGTATGTGGTGTTTTGTGGTGTGTGTGTGTGTGTGTGGTGGGGTGTGTGTGTGAAGAGTGAGAGAGAGAGAGAGAGAGAGAGAGGGGAAAAGAGAGAGAGAGAGAGAAAAGAGAGAGAGAGAGAGATCTTCGCTCATCTACAACTATGATGTGGGTGCCGGCTTTCAATGGAGTTCCGTTTAGTTTATTGGCGCTTGCCTCAGGGCCCTGGTTCTGCCTCTGATGTATTGCTTGGGTGTCTGCTTTTGTGTCTGCAGCAGCCTTGCCAATCATTCCATCAGCATTCCGGGGCTGGCTGTACACAATACAGGACCGCAAAACATTACTTAGTCTTCTTTCTTCTCCTGAATGACAAACCACCAGAGAGAGGAGGGCGGGGTAGGGAGATGGAGCTCAAGGGACGTGAAAGGCATCGTGATATCCTCTGACTCATTCCCAATAGCGCGACACCAAGGGGGGGGAAATGAAAGAAAATCAAATCCCGTGCGAGTTCTGTAATTAATCAGAAACAACCCAGACATGAAAAGGAAGAGAAAAACGAATCCTGGGTATCACTCGTTTGTGGTTGAAGACAAAGACAACCGTTGGGGGGAATAAAAGGAAACCAGAAAGTAATCAAGAAAGTGCCAGCTTTGTGACCAGACCGGGACACAACAGGGGAATGACGGAAAGCCAAACCTAGTACTTCCAGCAGCGGCACAACAAGGTATCTCCATTCAGAACCAAACAGAGACACCGTATCTGTTGCCGGAGAATGAAACGTCCATCAAACGTCTAGGGGGACGAGATGATGGATTAATGGTCAGAGGACACCGTGGGATGGACTCTTGACATAGGAAGGTACTCGGACCAAAGCAGACTACTCTGTAGCCAGCCAGCTATTCCCACCGCCAACTAGCTCTGTTACACTTCGTGGGCAGGCCTATTCCTTATCGCTGGTGGTACCAGCAGCTACAGCAAGATGGAAAATCTGGTGAAGGATCAGCAGGCTCGGTGACAGGCCATGGTTTATTGACAGCAGGCGTGTGTCAAATGACCGTGAATTAGCTGGCGGGGTGGTGGTGGAAATTCAGCGAGAGTGATGTTGCCGTGTTCAAAATGTTATTATTGGTTTTGTTTTGCTTCTTTGTATTTTATTTAACAGTTTTATACTGTGAAGCATAATGGCAGTGAAAAATTGTACCGACAGCAGCAACAACAACTGTCGATGTAGTTTTAGAAGTAGCGGTAGTGGTAATGTTTCAATGTGCTTATTCACACACACACACACACACACACACACCACACACACACACACACACACACACACACACACACACACACAACAACACAACACAGAATGCAAGAGAGAGAGAGATAGACAGAGAGACAGAAGAGAGAGAGAGAGGAGAGAGAGAGAGAGAGAGAAGAGAGAGAGAGAGAGAGAGAGAGAGAATTGATTGATTGATTGATTGATATATGGCAAACATATTAATGGAAGAACTTGAAATTAATCCGATTCTGTAAGACTCAAAAATCTTATGAGAAATATATTAACGACATGTTTGTAGATTGTATTCAAATGTTTCAAAGAGAGAGAGAAAGAAAGGAAAAATAACAAAATTTAAAGAGAGGAGAGAGAGAGAGAGAGAGAGAGAGAGAGAGAGAGGAGAGATGGGGGTTTAGGGGAAGAAGTCTAACTCAAAATCGGTCAACAACCTTTACTTTAAGCGTCCTTCAGCCGTGACCGGATTCTCAGACAGACAGAGGCTGGACACTTTTGGCCCGTATTACACGGGTCCTTCACTATGACAGCGGAGACATCTACCAAGACTTCTCACCAATCTGCTGGCCCCCTTCCTACCCTACTTCATATCCATTCAACCGATATTGGCTGTCAATGTAGTGGAAATAGCTGTCTCTCTGATGTCTGTCTGTCTGTCTGTCTGTCTATCTGCGAGATAACACCGATGCATCGGGCTGATCTTCATTTGTTGGTTTCACGTTCACCAACAAAGGTTGATCAATCGCGTATTTCTGGATACCAGCCTAAGTGGTCCACACATTTTCATTTCATTTCATACTGCATCTATCCTTGAACAGTAAACAATAGCAGGACAAAAAGAACTATCCTGTGTATACTTCGCTGTGTGTTTCTAGTGCGATGTGAGGTCAAAGGGATATAAAAGTTAATTGAAAATTCCAGTAGTTACCTTAGTTCTAGCGATTTGCTCAGACAACAAAGAGGAAAATCAAAGGAAAGTGAAATCGAATTCCAGACCTTTTCACCGTTTGCAATCACATAAGATCGGAAAAAAAAAATATGAAAAAAAACACCGGATACACCTGGAGTAAGAAAACAAACCAAAGGGAGTACGGAAATCAGAAAGTAATCTGGGAGTGTCTAGGGCGTTACCCGACCACCGCGGGACATGACAGGGGACTGAACGGAAAAGCCAAACCGATCTACCGCAGTGGCATAACATTGACAAGCAACGGAATGAATGAACAAGGCCGCCTCTACTGCAGCAGCTCTGAGGGAATGAAATGTATCAGGTGTTGGTGCGAGGAGATGATTGATGAAGCTGCCAGCTAATGGTGAGGAGACCTGAGGAGGGGCCATGATGGGGAGTGGGGGGGGGGGGGGGGGTACTCTCAGGGCCAAGGCAAAATCTGTGGTCAGCATCCTGGCCATCACCTCTCTCCATTACACCCAGGGGGGGGTGGCAATTCATCGTCACTGGCGGTAGTTGTGGCTCGAGCAAGATGGGAAAATTATTGAACGCTAAAGGAGAGGGTCGCACGATCGGTGACAGGCCATGTTTTATGGACACTGGTACAAATGTGAATCGATTGTTGGCCTCCCTGGAGGGCCCTTTGTGGAAATGCAATGATCCGCGTTGTGTTGTTCTTGCACAGTTACTTGAATGCCGTGAGACCTGTGCGGTCACTACTATTATAAGTGGCGTAGTAATGATTAACTAATGTGATAATAACGATGGTGGAAGCTGTTCTGAGAATGTTCGTTTTTGACAGGCATTGTGCATTTGCTGGTGTAGGAACACACTTGCAGGCAGACACAGCACCACACACACACACAACACACGGACAGAGAGAGAGAGAGAGAGAGAGAGAGAGAGAAAAGAGAGAGAGAGAGAAGAGAGAGAGGAGAGGGAGAGAAAGAAGACAGACAGACAGACAGACAGACAGACAGACAGACGACAGAAGTTTGATGCACAGTGACAGCAAACCCTACATTAACCATGGCCTGATTCTGAGACAGGCTGGACACACCTTCACTATTTAACAGCAGAGGAAACCATCCCATATATGCAGACATCAGAGACTTTTGTCAGTGAACTGGAAATAAATGTCTGAATAAAAGGATTTTCAGAGCACTCTGGTAGACTCATCAATTTACAGAAATGCAAATTATCTTGCCCTTGACTATCTTGGTCATGAGCACAGACGGACGCGTATAGATCTTTAGTTGTTGTTTATTGCTTCGTTGACTATATGTGATTGAATTCTGTGTTGACTAAATGCCAAACAGCTTTTTGTCTGTGCCTCATGTTGCCATTGAATACAGCAAATTGCCACTTAGCGCTCCATAATCATTTATCTTCTGATTCTGAGATAATATCAGAGAAAGAAGGGAAATCACAAACTAATTCCAGACAACGCAGGAGACTAGATGGAAATCGGAAAGTAATCTGGAGAGTGTCCAGCTGGTGGCCTGGCCAGGCCACCACAGGAAACAATGGGAGAATGAATGGACAGCCAAACCTAATCCCACCAGCAGCAGCACAACAACCAGACATTCAGCCAGACCGAACAGAGGCAGTGCCACCACTGCAGCAACTGAAGGGAAAGAAATGTCCATCAGGAGTGTGATGGAGACGAGGTGATGGATGACAGCTGCCATTTAATGGTCAGGAGACACGGAGGGATGGAACCATGATAGGAGGACGCTACAGGATCAAGCTGAAGTCTGTGGCCAGCCATTCCCGCCACCACCTAAGTCCATTACACCCCGCAGACTGGCCAATTCATCACCACTGGCGGTGATGATAGCCCCTGCCGCCTGAAGGATAGGGACCTTATTGAACAGTAATGGAAGCAGGTGATAGGATCGGCAACAGGCAATGGATTCTGGACAGCGGTGCACGTGTGAACAATTTGTAGACTGTCTTCAGAGGTGATGTTGAGAATATATTAAGAGTAGTTGGGTATTGCTTACGTGCTGTGATTGTCTTTTCCTCCGACAATTCTGTTGTGTGAAATTATAAGCGCGAATGGCAGTAGCAATCGAAGCAATAGCAGTGAAGCTATTGTAGCAGTGTAATGTGAAGTAGCCACGCTTTTACGTGCTTTACATGATAATAAATCACTACTTGCAGTATTTTTGTTTGTTTTGTTTTGTTTTTTGCCTTTAGCGTTCACTTTTCCTGGAGATTTTGTTTGCGTATTTTGCTGCACTCACAATATATACCACGCTAGCTTTTTTGCTCACAATATGACGACTAGTAAGTGAACATGTACACACTATCCATAGACGGCACTAATGTCATTTTTTGCAGTATTTGCCCATTATTGCCTTTTTCGTTGTTTTTTTTTAACGTATTTTCGTTACATCTGATGCTTTTGTCATTTTAACGTTTTTGTCTAAATAAAATCTTGGAGTGATTTAAAAAGTATATTGAGAGTGCTGTCAGCATAACCTAGTCTTATCAGCTTCGAATAGTCAATAGATCAGTTACCATGTCACTAATCTTAGGTACATGTCGTCCTTTTTTCTCTGCTACTTTTCAGGACGTCAGCTTTTCCTCTACGTGTTGGCAGCTCTGAAAAGGGTCTGCGTGGTCGGCTGGGCTATAGTGATGAAACTAACACCACACAGAACTGACCTATGTTGTGTGTAAATGTATGATAACTCGCACATATATGCACTCATACGATCACACACACACACACACACACACACCCACACACACACACACACACACGACACACACACACATATACACACACGCACCAACGCACGCCACGCACACAGGGCACACACACACATCACACCCAGGCACACACAAAACCACACGACACACACACCACACCCCCACACACAACACACACACACGCGGACGCGCCGCCGCGCGCGCTAATGTCTTTGGATACGCATGCCTGCATAGTCCTACGTCAGTCCAGACACCGACCCAAGAAAATTCCTTGAGGAGAGGGTGGATTGGGGATGAGGCGGATGAGTTAAGAGAGTGTGGAATATAGACGCATCGCGCAGTCAGATGGTTTGACCATAATCCACAGAAACTGTTCACATGACATCAGACATCAACACACAGGCCCTCTCCACAAAGTCTGCTGGCTCCCACACACACCGACTTCATATCCCAGTCAGCTGAAATAGGATTGACCGTCATCTGAAACTAAACTGTCCTGGATCAGTGGACTGTCAGAGCGCAACATCGTCGGCTATTGGAAACAATCATCATAACAAGGCCTGACTTCCTTTTTATTTCATGTTCACGTGTGACAGCTGGAACCTGTTACAGAGATTTCTGATCCCCCCCCACCCCCCCCCCCCCCCAATCACAGGAGCCACTCACTAGTCCTACTGTTCATCAGACCAGTGCCAGAGGATTATGTTATCTGTACGTGTGAAGTATCACACCTGAGCAGGTCATTGTTTACCATTCCTGCCAGTCGTCCTGTCTGTCGGCAAGAATAACTCAAGTACAGTTGAACAGGGTTGTTTTGCAGGTCATTACGACTGTGCGGTTTCTGGATTCCAATACCAATCAGTGCCATCCATTACCGTTTTATAACCTAAACAAATACAAGTGCAAGGGACAAAACAGAAAGGCAGCGAGAAGTTTTTGTGTATAACTTTTTCCTTCTGAACAAAGAATGAAAGGTGAATGAACATAAAAAGGTGTGCACCAGCATATGCCTAATATTTCTTTCCAGTGGCGTTCCCAAAACAAAGAGAGCACATCAACAATGACATAAAGTCTAAACCTATAACAACAAAACCTTTATAAGCATCAGACATATAAACTTCTAATTACAAAAAAATCACAGAGGGACAAAGGCAATTACAATCCAAAGAGAAATCGCTTGTACACCTGGCCGACAGGTGACACAACTAGGGGAATATGAACGGAAAGGCAAACCTAATCGTACCATAGTGGCACCACAAACCCCATCCAGAAACGAACGACAATCTGCTGCGCAACAGAAGGAATGAACAGAGTCCATCAGAAGTCTGTTGGGGACAAGGCGATCAGGACCACGGCCACTGAATGGTCGGGGCTGCGGGGAAAAGAATCATGAATGTAGGGACGCTACAGGACAGAACAGAAATTGGTGGCCAGCCATTCTGCCACCACCATGATTCCAGTACGCCCTCACACTGGCCATTTCTTGGCCAGGTGGCGTTACTGATAGCCCTAGAGCAAGAAGGGAAGTACAAATGGCGAAGTTGCCTGTAAAAGCGCGACAATCCATGTTTATGGGCAGGCGGTTTCAGGTGTGAACCAATGTCATATCGACTGCCTTGAGCGCTGGTTGTGGAAGTACAATGAGAGAAGCCCAGGCATGTAAACACGTGTATAATATTTTGAGAGGTTTAGTTTTGTTGTGTTTTTGGTTACATCCCGTTCCACTCTGCCAGAGATGTGTGTTGAATATATTGTCAGAGGTAGTAAAAGTTAGATGTATTTTGTGATAGTAGTAAACTGGCAGTTACTATGACAATACATGACACGATTTTGAGACACATACGCCACACACAGCAAACACACCCAAGCACACACAACACACACACACACACGACACACGCACGCACCGCACGCACGCAGCGCACGGCACGCGACGCAGCGACGCACGCACCGACGCACGCACGGCGCACGACATACTCTCTCTGCGTGTCCCAGTTTCCTCTCTCTCCTCCTCCTCTCTCTCTCTCTTCACCAACACACACACACAAGCACAAGCACACACACACACACACACACACAAACACACACACACTAACACACCCACACGCCACACACACACACATACACACACACACACGCGGCGCGCGCGCGCTCACACACACATCACACTCACACACACACCCACATCACACACACACACACACACACACACACACACACACAGGCATACACACACAAACTACACACGCAACCACGACAAACACACACAATATACACAACGCACTTGCACACAACAAAAACACTGAAGAGAAGAAGAGAGAGAGAGAGAGAGAGAGGAAGAGAGAGAGCGAGCAGAGAGAGAAGAGAGAAGAGCACTGAAACAAAATCGGGTTCACTCATTAGGAACAGTAGGCAACGTGTCCTGGCTGGAGCTTGATGTCGATTCTCACCAAGAGAAAGTACTGCACTTCAGACCCAGCTGACAGGTGTACTTTTTCGCTATAGACAGTGAGATAATCGAACTGCCCCCTTCACCCAGCCGACGTCTCACACCACAACGCCACTGCACATCCTATCATGCTGATACCAGCTTTCAGTGACCTGAAAAGAAATAACTGGAACAACGGACAGTCAGAGTACACAAGAAGACCCACCCACCACCTAGTCAGACGACAGCGAGAACCATGGTTGACCCCCGGTTTCAAATGATAGTAAACGCAGGGACGATAGATCGTAAAGTTAACGTGTTTGTAACTTCAGTGCAGTGTGGGGGTGGGGGTGGTGGGTGGATGGAGGGTGGTGGTGAATGGAACTAAGTGTTTTCGTAGATATTCAGACGAACACTTTTTTTTTTTGTCAGATCCATCACATGCACATTATCAAACTGGCTAATAAATCCTTCATCTTCAGACAACACAATGGAAACGAACAGATCGCGTACACCAGCTCCTAGGAGTATTTTTCTTACTGCGCGCAAGAACACCCCAGGGGAAGACAACGACGCGAGAAAAGCAATCTGGAAGAATGATCCGAGCTAGTTTGCCATACCACCCCGGGGAAACAATAAGAAGAATTGAACTGGGAAGTCAAACCTAATAACCCAGTAAGATTTCAGTCAAACACTACCCCTGTGTAAACCAATTGCTTAACAATTTTCTTTCCTTTGCCTGTGTTGGACTTCTATATTGATCCCATAGTTATGCAATAAGCAGTCACCAAAATTGGGGCATGCAAAGTATTATTTTTTCAGCTAATAGAACATTGAGAGTGATATTATCAAGTAGAACTGCTGGTATCTGACCTGATAGTGTGTTCCATAACCGCTTTGTGTAATTCCTATACGTTTCATCATTGTTGTTTTTTTTGCCTACGAAACCGGCCACAAACTATTCTTAAAATGCTAAAGAACATATCAGTGTAATAAATGAGAAATAATTGGCTAATGTATTAGAGGTACGCAATGTAAAATTGAAAAACAATATACATTCCTGAACCTTTTTAGCTTTCCATGCCCGGTGTTATTAAACAGCTTCTAAAACAAGAAAATACATAAAATGTAATTGAAATGTACTGTCAATTTTCACAAGTTGCAGAGACAGACATACACCGAAGAGATAACATAGGGTGGGGGGGGGGGGGAGGGGAGGTGGGGGGGGGTGGAAGGGGGGGGGGGGGGGGGGGGGGGGTGGGGGGGCCGGGTGATGCAATACATAAAATGTATAAAACAAATAGTCATTTTTACACAAAACCGACAACGTAAAACATTATATGAGCTTATATCGCCCCTTATGCAAACCAGGTTTTCCTCTTTGCAGCTTGCTGATTCATTCTATGCCTTTCACACCTTTGTTAGGGTCAGCATTAGTCCCACCTCTGAACAAGACTAAAATCATCGGAGAAATGACCTTCCAGCATGAAGTTCCTGAAAAAAGTCTTATCAGCCACCATCTGCCGCGTATTGTCAGTACTGATGCCATTACCTTTGCTACATATGAAAGGTTATATATAAAACTTTGTATAATAACAGCCACTAAAACGTGCATAAAAACATTGATCCATTGAAACCGATCAGGACAAAAGTACATACGTTACCTACATATCTTCATCGTCAGATGAATCATCAACCCCCCGACAAATATGACTTGCTCACAGGCAAACCCGTTGGAACAACTTTCGTCCTCTACACTCCCCCACATCCAGATGTGCACACAAGTCCGTGTATTCCGGACAGAACTCCTTGCCTGTCCGGGCACTCATGTCTTGCAGTTGCAATGGCTGACATGGAGAGCACATTTAACAGGAGGCAGCAGCATGTCACCTGAGTAGGACGGAACCATCATCCATTTATGATAATCCCATCCCCAGTCCTTTGAATTTCAAATGGACATCGTTGCTCTGTTTCAAGTTCATCAATTCCTGGCACCTGAAAATAAGGTTCTCATTGAATGGAACTTGCAGACAGCCTGACGTCGGTGGGATTGCAGGGCTGAAAGGGATTGAAAGCAAGAGGAGGCCTTTCGCATATATTTGACGTAACCGTGAACACTGATCCAGCGACTCAATCTGCTCTGCCCCCAGACACGGTCAAAGAAAAGGTTATTTCCGCCTGCAACATACATTTATGGTTTGCATCTCCATATGGATTAGCCGTAAACACAAGCGCTTGTTGCGGCAAAATGCGAATCCATCACTATCTATGATCGTCAAAGGATTGTTCCCAGTTCATCACTCTGAGAAACTTGATGAATGAATCCAAGCCTCCAAAAGCCGTGTTGCAAAACAGGAAATCCTGCCAGCATAATTCAGTGCCAAGCACGTTTACATTGTAGCACTGCAGTTCCCTAAATATAGAGTGCGATGGGACCTATCGCAGAGGAAGAATCACGGCTGAAGTTAAGAACACAGAACAGAGACTGATTGAAATGAAAACCGTAGGATAATAAGCAATTCACAGTGTCTTCACCAAGACGACAACTGTATCCGTTTCCGGGCCTTGTCCCAGAGCTGATCAGCACGATCTAAGACAGTCCAGCATCTGCAGTTTCATTGCGATTGAGGGCACTCCATGTGAACATGCAGCAACTCATGAGATTGATGATCACCGTTTGTTTGTTATAGGGATTATGCAAGAACCGATCTTTGGGCTCACAGAGCAGCATGTCGCCATCAAAAGAAATGTCACATGCTACACAGCTTCAATTTCTACTTGCTCTTGCTTTTTCGAAAAAGTTGCAACGATGTTCCATTTTGGATGGTCCATTGACTAACCCATCGAAAACCACCAGTCTCCACAGCTGACCAACTTCCTTAAAACCAATCTGGGTGTAATTCTGGGCGAAGCGTGGTATGTAATGGACCACGAGACATGTCAGTAAGTATGCAAAGAAAACCCCCGTCAACCACAAAAAAACATAGCAGACGTCCTTTGGGGTTCAGCATAGACCTGCTTTGGTTGTTGTCCAGATTAATTTAGAAGATGAAGCTTTGGTTTGCTGTTCTAGGAAGAGCATCTGAATCAAAAAGATCAGTTGGTGAACGCTGCTCATCTCAAAAGGCAAATGCTTCTTCAAGGAGATCCTGTGAGTTTTCGACAAACTTTCACCAGTCTTTGGAACAGCAGCATTTAGTCAACATGAGGTTATACTTTCGGTTCACTTCGGAATGACATGCGTTTCAGAGATTAATGTTACAGCTTGATCTTTCCTTTTTGAAAATAACTCTGAAACGTATCTTGCCCAACCATGCTGCTCAAAAACATCCTTTCCAATGTTTTCTGGCTTGTCAAACATTGACAGTGATATCAGCTTCGCGTCCACTACAAATAAATCTCATGGCAAGCATCTCCAGTAGAAAGGGATTTCTGTCACGTAAGTAATGTCAATATGGATATGTATGTCCTTCCGTTTCGCGTAAACCTGCCTTGCTTTGCCCAGCACTCTTTGTGCAGCGCATGTTGCTTCACATGGATGAAATTGAACCACAGTGACGGACTGCATTGCCTCATTGACATCTGCAATGCAGGCATACACAACAGCCAACGAGTCTTTCAACCGTCCCCCAAATCCGTGCCACGCGTCCAGACCCCCATTGGCGTATTTCAAAGAGCGCATGAGAATTTGCTCATGGCAAGGTCAGTTGAAATTCCACCCAGAAACGATCACATCTTCTCACGACGTGATGGCCCTTATGCTGAAGAATTCATAGACAGTCTGATGACTGTTGTGGAGACAAGCATTTGCAGTAGGTACACCAGCCAGACACTGAGTAAATGTTATGCCCAGCAAGTAGCAAGGAAAGGCAACATGGTCCATGTAACGAATGCAAATGAGCCTGAAATTGCCAGTTCTAACTGCTTTCATTGATTTTACGCGCATGATGTCTATCATTTTCATGACTGCATACACATACCTCTGTTCATATTTGCTAGATGTCCTTTAGTGTTCAGCTTGTCAGAATATCACAGCAAAGACTTCATGATTATCAATGATTAGCAGCTTCTCCAGCACACCAAGCAACCCTTCAGGCATATAGTCCAGAATGTTCTGCGCGGTGTTAAGAGTATCATCACCAGGTCTTCATCTAAAAGCACACAAAGTTCACCATTCTGGAGTGTAGTCCCAAAACGTCACGTGAGAGCAAGCATGTTGTTGACACAGACCTCATCGATTCCTCGCTTTTTGCCTCTTATTCATCAGGATGAAACAGATTTGAGTAAGTATGAAAAAACATCCGCCCGTCAACATAGAACACCTTTGGATTCAGTTGTCCGAACGGAAGTTGGTGTAGCAGAAATAGTAGACAGACTGTATCACAAGCGAACAGTCCTGAACAAACTCAATTTTTGGCTTCTGACTATTTGTAGACCCAAGATCACCTCTGTTTTCACATTTACACATGGACTTGTTTGCTGAAACTGATAGTCCATGAACAGGCACAAGCGTGCCTCTCCCTTTACACTCAAACGTTTCTCGCCTTTGTCACAGAGAACAAACAAAAGTAGCGAATCCAACTCTTCACTAGTCCTTTTTGACTGTCGTCGTGTTTCCCGAAGAGAAAGTCCAATCATCATTCCCTTCAGCTTTGCTTGTATAAACATTTCTTGTATGTACGAGCCTCGACAACATTCTGTGCACTAAGTCGTCGCTGCTTCAAGCGAGTATGGTATATTGCAGATCCTTACTTTACAATGTTATGTATTGAGCTGCCCTTTCTCTCCCAGCGTCATCACCTTCTCTGCTGAAGTCGTCTATCAAATCTTTGATGGCAGATAAACACGCATGAGTGGGAACACCTGAGAGCAACAACGGCATAAACATCGAGGACGTTTTAAATATCTGTAAAGATACAGCTACAAATGATGAAAGGGAATAACAAATACAGTGTGTTAAGCTAACAGAAAATTCGGATCGTCGTAACACAACGATAATGGCAAAACACAGAGTAACATCAACTGTTGACATTACACAACGTTAACTACATCAAGCACTAGTACAGAACACATGCTTCACATGACATTTTTTTTAAATCCAAGTGTAATACCGGCACAGAACACATTAATAGTAAGGAATAACTAGTCATATAAAAGAATAAAGAATAAATACAATATTTACAAAAACACGACACAACATATTCCAATTTTTCCTGGCCTTACCGGAAGCTACCGCCCACAAACCATGTTTACAGCTGAAACCCCGAATACAAACGAGGGAACGGATGATGCAAGCGGCTGAAAATGTGCAGCGCAACTTACCAGCTGTTGGTTGTTGGTCTCGCTCTGCTGTCGCTTTACAATAATCTTTTTCCAGTATTCCACGATTTGGTGTAGAATATTTCAAATTTCTCATCTCATCATCGAATAATGACAAGAAACCTGACCCAAGAAAAACCGTAACTGTGTAATTAAATTGATTTGAGTAATCGGTCCTCAAGACTAAAAATGAGTTTCCTTATTTCGATGCGTTATATATACCGGCGAACTGACAGAATAAGCGATGTTGGACATGGGTCAAGGCTTGCTATTAATAACAAGCACTATAAACAAACATAACAAACACAACCAATCACTGGCAATATGCAAAAAAAAGTATCTAACGATTCTTACCTCACATAAAATGTTCTATGTGGCTGGGGAAAGAAGGTTCGCTCACATGCAGCAGCGCTCCGACATCTGTGCTTGAATGAATCGTTGAGCAACTGTGGTCGCGCGTGAAAAAATGTCTCCAGTTTTTGTTGACTTTCAAATGGCAATTGATTTGCTACAAGGCATGTAGCTATTTGGTAGACATTGTCGTGTGGTGAGAGATTGATTGCCTCGATGTCAGTTGCTATCGAAAAAAATTTTAAATGCAAATAGTTAACACTCGATTTAAAAATCATACAGTAACTAAAATCTCTATCAGCATTGGCACCACAAGACATACCACCAGCCACAACGCTTAGAGGCGCTGCCAACCGCAGGCAGCAGTTGAAGGGAATGAAATAGCCATTCAGGGCTCCGACTGAGACGGAGGGGTGATGGATGACAGCAGCCAAATAAGGTCATAAGACACCGAGAGAAGTTAACCCCTAGAAGCAGAACGCTAGGAACGAGGAGAACTCAGGAGAGCCGTTCCCACCACCATCGACACCTACCCCATGCAATCTGTCTGACTGCCAATATTCATCACCGGTGGTGGTATACTGATCGCAGCAGCTAGATGAGAAACCTAATGCACCGCACGGAGCAGGCATGTATGACTGAGTGACAGGCTGAGGATTAATGGGCAGCGATAAACGCGTGACACGCTTAGAAGGATAGAGTGAAAGAGGAGTCTCGTGGAATAGCAGTGAGTGTAGCTGGGCACTGCTAAATTATTGTTGTTCATTCTTGTAATTTTTTTATAGTTCTCTTGCCTTCCATGAAGATATGAGCATGACGGCAATGAATACTATCACTAGCAGCTACTATAGTAAGTGTAGCAGTTGTAGCATATGGTGAAATAGCAATAGTATTAGTAGCAGTAGCCGTTTTAAAAAAATCACTACTCTAGCTATACTGTGTTTACATCTGTTATAGTTGGGGTATGATCGCTGCACACACACAACACACACACACACACACACACACACACACACACACACACACACACACACACACACACGCATGCATGCATGCATGCATGCACATCCATACTCATATGTTCATGTGTGTGCACATATTTATACATGCATTTATAAACACAATGGATAAACAGCACACACACACACACACACACACACACACACACACAAAACACACACACACACACACACACACACACACACTCTCTCCTCTCTCTCTCTCTCTCTCTCTCTCTCACACACACACCACACATACAGACACATATGCACGCAAACAACACACACACACACACACACACACACACACACACACAAAACACACACACACACACACACGCACGCACGCACGCACGCACCCACGCACGCACGCACGCACGCACGCACACACACACACACACACACACACACACACACACACACACACACACACACACAACGCTTGCTTGCTTCCGGAGCTACTGGTGCCACTTGTGGCAATCAGTGGACCAGGCTATGGATGTAATGGAGTTAGGTGATGGGGGGGAATGACTGGTCCCAAATTTCGGCTTGGTCCTGCAACTGTCTTCCATTATGGTAC
>CM031595.1:79903414-79913414 GCA_018398815.1 Conus ventricosus | reverse complement strand
TGTTATTTTTGTTTGAACCCACGAGATTGTGGGGTGTTTTGGGTTTTTGTTTTGTTGTGTTTAGTTTATTTTGTTTATTTTTTGTGCTTATAATTTGTTTTGTTTTTTTTATGTTGGTTTGTTTGTTTTATTTGTTTTTTTTTTTTGTTTTTTGTTTGTTTTTTTTTGTTTTTTCTTTTTTTTTTGTTTTTTTTTTTTTTTTGTGTTTTTGTTTATTTTTTTTTTTTTTTGGTTTTTGTTGTTTGTTTGGTTTGTTTGTGTTTTATTTTGTTTTTTTTGTTGTAATGTTTTTGTTTTTGTGAATTTGGTGTTTTGTGTGTTTTATGTTGGTTTGTTTGTTGTTTTTGTGCCGTTGGTACGTTTTTTAGAGTTTGTAGGTAAAGGGTTTTTTAGAAATTGTTTGTAGTTGTGTGTATTATAGGTTTGGTTGTGTTTTTTTTTTTTTTTCCGTTGTTATATTGTTATTAGTGTGTGTTATTTTTGGTTGTTTGAGTGTTTTTTTGTTTTCTATTTATTTTTTTTTATGTTTTGTTGTTTTGTTTTTTTTTTTTTTTATTTTTTTTTCTTTACGTGAGGCATAAAATAATTTGTAATCCTGTCTCACCTATCCTGCTCTCTCTCTCTCGTCATCCGCTGCTTGTACTATACGTCTAATCTTTACGTTCTTTCTCTGGCCCATCTCGTATCCTTATTCTGATTCTCCTTCTCTCGCTCCTCTCTTCTTTCACTCTCTCTCTCTCTCTCCCACTCTGTTTTATTCTTTTGATCCAAAAGCCAACACGACCGAAAATATCTAATATAAATACCTTACTGCCCCCCTCCCCCCACCGCCCCACCAACACCCCTTAAGTTCTATAATACTCCATCCGCACCCAACCCTTTTACTGGCCCATAACACCAACCATAGCCTGAGCAACTAGCATAACAACTCATCATTGGACAAAACCATTATGACCAAGACAACCCATTCATTCAACTTTGAGCATGATGATACCCAGACTTCAGTCAGATCAGCATCAGGTCAGCTCCATCAGGCATAGCTCAACAGCGACTTCTTAATATATCCGCCGCCCAAGGGGGTCGACAGACTACTACTGTTACAGTATCTACAGGCTGCCCCCGCACTCCACCAGTCAGCCTCAAACCAGTCTCGACAGTGTTTCATCAGATCAAGATTCAATCGTGCTTCAGATCTTTGTATGATTCAGCACTCCAACTGACTTCTTGGCATCTCTATATATTCTTATCCGTCTTCCCGCGATCATCGGTTGACCCTGTTGTCCTGTGTGGGTTCCGATTCGCTTCCCGCCCGGCTGGTTCCCTTTGGTTTCCCTTCTGGCCTTCCACCCTCCTCCTTGCTTCCCGTTTGAGTCCCTTTCCCTCCCCCTTCTTCCTTCCCTTGTTTCCCCGTCCTCCCCACACCCCCGCCCCTCCTCTTCATCCCTTGGTTCTTCCCACTTCCTTTCCCCCACCCACCGCCTCCCACCCCCGCGGGACCCCTCCTCGATCACTCACAGGACCCGTCCCCACCGCGCTCGTTCCCACCCACGCCAGCCGCCTCGCAAAACGCCGGCGCCGGCGAAAACCCACCGTCCCCCCGTCGGCTTGCACCACCACACGCCAGTGGCTCCCTAACCTCCGACTCAGGCACAACTCACATCACAACGAACTGTTGGAAGAGATAAACGCGAGGCCGAACAACAACCGGTCTGGGCCCAACTGGAACAAACACCCCCAGGCACGGTGGGGGTGTCGGGGCGCGGTGGTGGGTGGGGGCGCCACACACCGTCGGAACTATAACGGTTCACCCCCCTTTCTAAACACCGCCACCGAACCGACGGGGCACCTCCCCCTCCCCGGATTTGAACATCGCACTAGCTCCCGATTCCACTCCCCCCCAACTCCCCACGGGCCGCTCACCGCTATTCGCCGTCCCCGGTCGAAGCGGAAGAAAGCACAAAAACCCTTCGGTCGGGCGTCTGCTCTTCCTCGACCCGCTACCCTGCGACGGCTCGGCGGCTCGCTTATCATATCGGTCGGCGCCACCGGTCCTCACCGCCCCTTGTCTCTCGTGCCTTCCTCCCCCCCCTTTCACCTCTCTCTGTCTACTCACCTCCCATCCTCTGCGCTCTCGCATCCCACTCGCCGACCGCTCTCCGCCGGTGCGGCCTCGTGTCCCGCTGCGGCCCTTCCGCCTCCGCGCCCTCTCCCCCACTCTCCCGCGACTCCATCTGTGTGCCTCCGTCCCTCTCAGGACTCTTCCGCGTCCTTCTTCCCGGCTCTCTCCGCTCTCGGTCTCTCCGGGCCTCTGTCTCGCTTCGGGCGGGGGCTTCGCCCGTACTTGCCTCGAGGCCGCTCTCCTCCCGGGGGGCCGTGCGTGCGCGGCTCCGCCTGGGGTCTTCCTCGCGCGGCGCCCCTCGCTGGCGGTCACTCGCGTTCTGCCTCGCCCCTCGTTCGGCTGGGCACGGCGTGCGGGACCCCGGGTCCCCCCCGGGCGGTCTCTCGCCGGGGGGGGGGGCCTCGGTGCGCTGGCCGGGGGTTGTCCGTGTGGTCTCCCGGGGTCCGACGTCCACCCCGGTCTGGGCGCACGGCGTGTCAGGCCGCTCCCTCTGGGGGGGGGGTGGCGGGGGCTTGGCCCTGGCTCTCTCATCGTCCGTCTTCGACGCGTCTCCCGGTCGCGCGGCTGCTCGCGGGGGTGCCCCTCCTGGTGCACCCTCCCCCTCACCGCCGGCCTCGCTCGTCATTCGTCTCGTCTCTCGCAGGTCTGTCCTCCGGGTCGTCTCTGCTCCATCTCTCTCCTGCCCCTCGTTGATTGTGTTGTTGTTGTTTCTTTCTCACGTCGTCCTCTCTCCTATTCGCTCCTCTCTCTCTCGTTCTGGTTTTCTCTCTCGTCTCTCTGTCTCTGGCTGGTCGCTCTTTCTGGTCTGTGCTGGCTGTGTTATCTCTTCTCCAGTTTTTTTTGCTCTCTCCTCGTCGTCCCGCGCGTCCTCGTCAGTCCACGCGACACTCCCCTCCTTCGCTTGGTCGTCTCGTCGTCCTGCTCCCTGGGGGGCCTCCCTCGATTCCTCAGCTTCGGCTCGTTCGACACCCTCGTTCCTCGAGCTCGAGCTGGCCTCACGGCTCGGCGCGGTCCGGTTCGCTCGCCACTCGTCTCATCTCCCGCTCGGGGACAGATCCGGCTTTCGTTACGTCTCTCTCCGTCTCCGTGTCACAGCCTCTCATCCTTTATAATCTCTTATCATTAATATCGATTATTCCCTTCCCAATCTCATCGGCGGCTGCGTTCTCGACCTCTCTCATCTTATTCCCAGCTCTTGTGTCTCAGTATCTGATCGGGATCTCTGCCCCCATATCTGTTTTTCCCTCCTGCACCTGCTGCCTGTACCTAGCCTTTGGCAACTGAGGTGGAACAGCTGTTTTGTGCAGTATCTGTGTCTGCTGTGTTGTGACGTTTTTGAAAGGTCGATACTTGGAGAGCGAGAAGAGAAGATAAGAGGAGAGAGATAGAGAGAGGATAGAGAAGAAGGAGAGAGGAGATGAGAGGAGAGAGAGATAGAAGAGAACAAATATTTGATTAAAATTGGAATAAAGACAGACCAGATTGACAGTTATGTTGAGAGAGAGAGAGAGGAGAGAGAGATGAGTTAGGGAGAGCGATATGATAGAGAGAGAGATTAGAGATTGGTTAAATTAACATACAATTTTATGCCTGTGTCACAAAACCATTGGCAACCCAATAATAAAAATTTCGTTACTGTCCCTCATGTGGGCTGATTCTTGAAGGAACCCAAGAAACCGTGATTTCCGGTTACGCAACAGGCAAGAGGTAAATTTAGTCGCCTGAAACCCAGAAACGGGATGGACATCAAAGCATCAGGCATTTTCGCTGAATTCCCCTCCTCATGAAAGGAAGTGTGTCAAACTGCTGTTTCTTTCGGTCCCCGTTGTTTCTTTCCTTCTCTATCTTTCATCTTTTCTCTTATCTTCCCTTTTCTTCCCCCCCCCCTCCCCCCCCGCCCCCCCGCCCCCCCCCTTTTTGTTTGTTTGTTTTGTTTGTTTTGTTTTTGGTATGTTGTCTTTTTGTGTGGTTTTGTCTATTTTTTATGTTTTTTTTTTTTTTTTCCTTTCCCCAAGGAGTGTAATGGGGCAGGCTATTCTGCTGTTCAGGGAGTCCCTGTGCTTTTCTGCGTGAATGACGAAGAAAAAAACTTCTACTCATGTTAGAGGGGCCAGAATAGCCAGTGAATAGAGGCGCCGGACGTCGTAATCTTGGGTGAAGCCTGTGGTTGGCGGTTCGAATCTCGCCGCCTGTCCGTTTCGGTAAGTTTGAATTTTTTCCCTCGGAGTCAACATTGACCTTGCTTTATCGGAGACGCCATTTTCCATACAGAGTCCTTCGAGCGCATTAGACTATAAACCGGGGCTTTCCGTGTGTGAACGCATGCGATAACAATACATCTTGCACACATGTAAAATCAAAATCCCTGATCACCAACGCTTTCTGCAGAGAATATTCAGGTTTTTCCAGTGGTGGTATGGAAAGACACGTTTTGACAGACCTATCAGGTGCCCCCTGCGTGATGAATGGAAAGTAAAGAAGGAAGTTAAGGAAATGAGGTGAAACGATATGAACAATAATTGATGTGGATTGACACGGAACAATGAACTGAGATCAAGCGCAACTAGCTGGCATCTCTTCAGTCGGCACTGAGACCCATGTATGCAAAATGATGCCGTTTAGTAAACACGGTGTGGATTGTAGAGCTTTGGTCTCTAGCCGATGATAGGCAACTAAATAAGAAAGATGCGAAGAATAATTATAATAATTATTTTCCAACGCACAAGGATCAGGTTTAAGTCCAACCAAATAGAACGCAGCCTTGTGAAGAGAAAAGGAGCGCGGTTGTTCGTGGGCTTCTATCTAAGACAGAGTTTCATTAACGTTCATTGATTAGCCGGTTTGTTTTTTTTTCCATTGTGAGTTAGTTGCCGTAAGCGGTTATGAACAGGCCATTACGTTCAGGGCTAACGCCGCTGCTGACCCCGTATAAAATACAGAAAAACAAACACAGTAAGAAAAACAACTTTGGGTTATCAAAATCAAAACGAAGCGTGACAGTCAGAGTGTCAGAGCTTCGTTTTCGTACATCATTATTGCCAAAGCCAAAGTATTTCATCATAGCCTTGATCTCGGAAGAAAAGGGCGGCTTGTTTTCAAGACGGTGGGGGTGTTGAAACAACGAGGGTTCAAAAAAAAATTGTTCAAATTGAATGTATGTGTAATTATGTATGGTATGTATGTTATGTAATGTTATGTAGTGTATGTTATTTATGATATGGCATGTATTAAATGTAAGTGATGTAAGTATGTAAGTTATGGAATGGTATGTATTAATGTACTCGCAAATTACTTGAGCATGTCGTGTCATGAAAGTATTGGGTCTGAGGCGTGTTTGAACCGGCGGAATCACCTCAGTAAACCAGCCTTTAAAGGACTGAACAGATGGTGATTTTTCAAACTGTGCTTTAAATAGTATATACACACATACGAAGGCTGGCTAAAGCACTGACAGATGAAGAATTGTGAGCCAGCCCCGGAGAGATGAAAGACGGGACGTGGGGACAGAGAAGCGAAAGAGGGGGAAAAGAGAGAGAGAGATAGAGAGGATAGGGTAGGGATGTATGAGAGAGAGAGAGAGAGAGAGGAAGTAGAGAGATATGATATAATGAGAAAGATAAATTTTATTCGAAGCTCGCCAGCAAAGCTGACCTATACTGTGCAAATGTTGTTGATTTTGACAAGATTGATGCACTATAAAGTATTGATATGTATTTATGTATGTGTGTGACAGGGCTATCTGTATAAGTCATGATCGGTGAGAGACTAACCGCTCAGTCCATCAGAGTCAGTCCATTGTTGTGTACGTGGCAGGCCAAAGAATTTTCCATTACTCCTTTTTTCTGTTCATCTCTACATCTTTTCCCGAGTATCCAGGCACAGACTGAATAAAAAATGTGATGCTATTGTGTTACCAGCTGCTATGTAGGCCTATTGGTAATATGTTTTCTCTCCTGTCTCTGTGTGTGTTCCCATTCGCTTCGCCTTGGGCTTAAAACTTAAAATGAGATAATTCGCAATTTGCGTTCTGCTTTTCGCTCTCTGTCTGTCTGTCTCGTCTCGGTCTTCTGTCTCTCGCTGTCTCCTCGGGCTGTCTCTGTCTGTCTGTCTGTTTTTTTTCTGTTTGTCTTTGATCTGTACTCCCGTTCTGTATCTCTCACGTGCCATAACTAGTCACCCGAGGGGGATCGCGTACAGGTGACACCACAGTATTACTTTCCGTCACGACCCAGGAACTGCTTGCAGACGCGACACACACACTCACACAGCACCACACACCCACACATGGCAGGTCTACACTACACACAGGGACATCACTACACACAGCACACACACACACACACATACACACAGACACACACACACACAAGCAACACACACTAAAGATGGGGCTCCACTAACCCCTGTCCGTCTGTCAGAGTGTCAGTCTGGGCCCGTCAGTGTGTATGCAGGATCACAGGTGGGTGATAAAACTCCAGCAGACGTGTTTGCGCGTTTACTTGCTGTCAGTATATGTCCTAGCGAGCCGATGAAGGCATGGAGCGGCTTATCAACCGGCGATCAATCACCACCGTCCAACCCCCCAGGAAAAAAGAGGAGGCCACATCGATTTTTGGTTTTTGTCGTTCCAGTCTAACGATCTCTCCTCTTTTTTTTTTCTGTTTTCAATTTTTTCTCTTTCTTGTTGCTTCCCGGGCCACTGTCTGTCTGTCCGACTTTTGTCAGTAATGTCAGTGCCTCTCTGTTTTGTTTGTTTGCGTGTATGTCGGTGTGTCCGTGGGTGTATTCTCTCTCTCTCTTCCGTCTCCTTCCATCCGGGTGCGCTCCTCTCCCACCGGGGCGTCCGTCCGTCTCGGCCGGCTCGACACTCCGCCTCGTCTCTCGCCTCCTGCGCTGCCGCCCTCTCCCTCGCTCCATTTCCTCTCTCTCTCTCTCTCGTCCCCTCATCTACCCTCCTCCTCTCTCTGCTCTCCTCACTCTTCCTCTCTCGTGTGTGTTGGTCACACGCAGTGTGAGTGTGTGTGTGTGAGTGGTGTGTGTGGTGTGTGTGTTTGTGTTTGTGTGTGCGGTGTGTTGTTTCCTTTCCCTCTGTCCTTTTCAATAGCTACTTCCTTTCCTCCTCCCTCTGCTCTGTCCCTCTTTACTTTCTGTCAGTCCTCCACGCCACCTTTCGGTTCTCCACTCTGACGTGTGCGTGTTCTGCCCTGTTCCCGACCTGTCTGTCCTGCCTGCCCCCCCGCCCCTCCCCCGCGCGCCCCCGCCCCCCCCCAGCCCCCCCGCCCTCCCCCCGCCCCCGCCCCCCCGCCCCCCCCCGCCCCGGCCCGCCCCATCCCCACGCGAAGCCCCTCAACAAACCCCCCTCGCCAACCATCTCTTCTGTCTCTTTTCTTTCTCTCTTTCCCCCGCTCTCTCCTCAATCTCTCCTCACACCACTATCCACTTACAATTAGAAGCAGAATCACCCGCGATAGTGCCATTGTTTTTTTGGCCATAACCCGCGAGTGGTCTACGCAAATAAATATTTCTCTAGGCAGATAATTGAGGTGATTAAAACGCCACTTACGAATCCTTTGAGGTAATAGTATGATGGGAAAGAGCAAACATTATATAAAGGTGAGTATTAACAATTGTTAAGTGTTTATATGATGTTTTTTTTTTTTTTTTTTTTTTACTAATAAAAAATCGCCATTAAGCACAAAACTGAGAATGGATGTAATAGTTGCTACCGCAAAAATCGATTGATTACTTTTATAATGTCATTAAGACTATAAAGAGCATGGCTTGGAAATTGAATTAGTATATTAATCAAAAACGCAAGACACGAAGGCTAGAGAAGAATTACAAGCAACAACAACGAACAACAAGCAACCATACAACAACAACAATGTAACATGCTCCCGCCGCTTGCTCTTGTTTGTGTTGTGGAGAGAGAGAGAGAGAGGGGAGAGGGCGAGGGATGGAGAGAGGGATAGAGAAATGAAATAATCGAGAGAACAGAGTATAGAGCTGTATGTAGTAACATCAGGAGTAGAGCGAATGTGATATGACTGAGGCTCGATGAGGGAGGTAGAAATAAGCTTACAAATGTAGACCAAGAGAAAAGTAGGATAGAGAAGTTGAATAGAGAGAGAGTGAGAAAGAGAGACATAATCATAGTAAACATCTTGCATTGTCATTCAACACAGTAGTAGAAAAAAACCCTGTTAGCATGCTATTATAAAAAAATAACAGTCATGGACTATGCACTGTGTTGCATTTTACCCGTAGCCCGCGCGGCCCAGGCTTTTGTGATGACGTGATCATGTTTGGGCCGATTCACATTAATGCCATTGGTCACCTCCCTCCCAACGCCTCCCTCCTCTTGCCCTCCCTCCCCTCCCTCGCCGGTCCCTCCCGTGTGCCCCCTGTCTCTCTCGGCACTCTCTCTCTCTCCTCGTCTCACCTCTCTCTCGCGTCTCTCTCCGGTCGGTCTCATCGACTCTGTGGTCTCTCTCTCTCTCTGCCCTCTCCTGCGGACGGTCATGTAGTTCGGGGGGGGGGGGGGGTGGGGGGGGGGGGGGGTGGGGGGGGGGGGGGTGGGGGCACAGCTCTCATGGACTCACTCATTCCCCCGGTCCTTTGTCTCATTCCTTCCATCTTCCTCTGTTTCTCCTTTTCTCCACTGGCTGACCGAATATGTGAACTGAATGAACGATGTTCGGGTAATATTACTGTCCTCCTCTCCAGCACTTCCATTTTAATGGTTTTCATACACATATGGGCACATGATGGCCAGCACGTTGTGTGCTCCACACACACATACAATTGCACACACCATACATAATACACAAGTGCACACGACGAATAGATGTAAGCACATAGCCTCAACTATTCGACGAGTCGCACTCACACACACACACACACACAGCACAACACAACACACACACAACACACCACAACCACACACACACACACACAACACAGAACACGCACGCACACACCAAAACACACACAGGCAGAGAGATCAGACGAGACACAGACGCAACACACACCACACACACACAACAGGGGGGACATCCACAGGACACACAACGACACACACACAACACTTGGCACACAGCAGCAATTGCATGCATGTACGAAGCAACTCACTTACACAACACACGACACACACAAGCAGCACAGCAACACACACACACACCACAGGACACAACACACACTACAGAACACACATAGTATATCACACATGCATAATGCATAACTAACACTATTTCAAAACGAGTTTACTAATCATAGTTAACATTGACTTCTTAGCTCTGATTGACAATATAGGAGAGAGTGTGACAAAACCCAGAGACTGAACTGACAACGAGGGCAAACTGTTTCCTCCTGCCCTGTTATCTTCCACCCCCCCCCGCCCCGCTCCACTCCCCCCCCACCCCCCCCCCAACTTCCACCTCCAAAAAATTGAGCATCATGCCCCCGGCGTACAGAGAGGTCAGTTTCTGATCCACCTTGTCTGGTGAATTGAACTCACTGCTCACTGGGATGCCAACACGGTGTTCTATGCATAGGAGGCTGCCAGAAACCAAGCAATTTCTTTTGAACAGGAATCATGGTTGTTTTTTTTTAAAAAAATGGAAAGATGACTTTCGTTTGGAAGAGCTCCCTCAACTGACACTTGATCAATCAACAAGCAATGGCAGGTTTGGCTGAATTGTAGATACGGATTACTAAAACTGGAACGATTCATCGACCTGTATAAATCATTTAACAGAGATGTTAGAGAGCAGATGAAACGAAAGGCACCAATTTAGGGCATCCAGTTTCACGTCCTTATTCTGTTTATATTTCCCGTCAATACAAAGGATGAAGAAACTGTAGCCTATCATTGTTAAAAAG
>CM031595.1:79898414-79900914 GCA_018398815.1 Conus ventricosus | reverse complement strand
TTGAGCGATTTTGTTTCTAGTTCAGCGACTTTCTGTTTAATTTTTCCCGTCATCTTCAACACAAACAAGAAAATGGTATTGCCTTTACTGGCGAGAAGGTTGAAATGGGATTCTCTGTGAACTTTGTTCAGCCATTGTTTTACTCCCATGCACCCAAAATAGTCACTCTATCTCGTTGATTACACCGGAATTGCATAATTTTCATTCTGGTAGGACAGACAGTGCCTGCGCAAACAGTCTACCATTTGTTGTCCTGTACACTGGCAATGTATGGATGGCCTAAAACTCGAGTCTGGTCTTTAGTGAGAAAACGAGGAAACACACGACTTAATCACCGTTCTCTATGAGCAGCTGGTTGAGTGATAAGGCGTGGAAACAAGACCAGATGACATCAGGACGTGATTAGAAGAGTGGCCTAAAGCAGGCAGGATTTCCGGCCTGAAAACAAGCAACGCTGAAACGAACATCTGATGGGAAAATGATAGACTTCATCAACGCCACTTCTGCCATGAGTGGAAGAAGATGCAAATGTATTAGTTGCGACAGTCGGTTCAAGCGTAGGGGATTGAACAGGGAGTGGTGATAATGACAGGACATTCTCTTGTTTTAGTGCTTTGCTTTTGAATAGAAATGAAGGAATACGGTCGTCATGGCTCCCAAACAACAGGATGGGGATGAGGTCCAATCAGCAGCCATTGACTAACAGTCTGAGACAGACAGGGAGTTGGTTGTGTCTTGTGGACTCAGTTATGATGGCTTTGGCTGAGGTTCATGATCCACGCTGCCCTCTGTGTGAACTGTGGTACCATCATTATAGGTCTGCTACGTAGTGTTGTGTGAGTACTTGCAAACATCACCGACCAACCGTTAATATCGAATAAACGCGGGCTGTTATGTGTCTTACCATCACCATCAAAGTTATCATAAACCAGTCATTTGTAATTATGCCTGAAAATGTTCAGGAAAGACATTTAATGGCCTCTCTCTCTCTCTCTCTCTCTCTCTCTCTCTCTCTGTTTGTTGATGTCTGTATCTCTTTCGCTCTTTCTCCTTCCCTTCCTCCTTCAACACTCGACCCCTTTTCCAACCCCACATTCCCCTCCCCCATGTGTGTGTGTGTGTGTGTGTGTGTGTGTGTGTGTGTGTGTGTGTGTGCGTGCGTGCGCGCGCGCGAATGTAGCTCTGCTTTCCTTTTCTGCATCTTTTGGTATCTGCGCCCTCCCACTATTTGCCTCTTTCTCTCTCTGTTCCTCCTCCCCCATCCCTTTCCCCTCTCTCTCTCTCTCTCTCTCTCCTCTCTCTCTCTCTCTCTCTCTCTCTCTCTCTCTCTCTTTCTCTGAGTGTTGGTTTGTCTGTCTCTAACAACGTCTCTCTCTGTCTCCTCTCTGTCTAACTCTGTGTATGTTTTGCATTCGTGTGTGTGTGTGTGTGTGTGTGTGTGTGTGTGTGTGTGTGTGTGTGTGTGTGTGTGTGTGTGTGTGTGTGTTTCTTTTCCTCTATCATTTCAAAGCTATTCCTTCACCCTGTCTGACTCTCCCTCTGTTCCCCCCCCCCCCTCTCTCTGTACCTCACTGTGTCTGTCTGTGTCTGTCAGTCTGTCTGCTTCTCTCTCTCTCTCTCTCTCTCTCTCTCTCTCTCTCTCTCTCTCTCTCTCTCTCTCTGTGTCTCTGTCTCCTCTCCCTCTCTCTCCCTCGATCCTCTGCCTCTCTCTGTTCTCCATCATCCTTTTACAATTAGAACTAGAATCACGCGACAGTGTTATTGATGTTTTGTTTACAAAGCCCCCCTGATTATGGCAGTAAATTTCTGGGTTGAAAATTGAGGTGATTAAAGTGCTATTTAAGAATTCTTTGAGCAATTATGCGAATAAAAGAGTGAATGATAAAGGGAGTATTGACGTTGCTCAGACCGTTATTGATGTTATAACTGTTATAATTATTATTGTCTCCATGATCAGAATTGATGGAATTGCTTGCAGTTTATTAATAACTGAAAACGAAATACGCAAATGTTAGGATAGTTTTTAAAACAAAGATAAAAAAATCACATACATGTTCCCACGAATGTTTCTGTGTGGTGTGGAGAGAGAGAGAGAAGAGAGAGAGAGAGAGAGAGAGAGAGAGAGAGAGAGAGAGAGACAGACAGACAGACAGACAGACAGACAGACAGACAGAGAGAGAGAACTGGATTCATCCAAATCTTTATGTTTTAGACATATCCTTTTCTTCCTATCTGTTTTTTTTTTACAAGAGGAAAAGAAAGGAAAGCAAGTCAGAAAGGAGGAACAGACCACCCCACCCCCCTCCCCCCAAAAAAGCACCTATATGTATGAAAGTACATACTACACTCATTCATAGACATACAGAGAAAGATGTGAAAGGGATGGATGGAGACATTGAAAGAAGTGGTAGTGATGAGGGGAGAGCAAGAGAGAAGTTATAAAGAGAGTAAGATCATATGGAAGTGAGAAAGAGGGAGAAAGGGAGAGATAGAGGGAAGG
>CM031595.1:79845914-79863414 GCA_018398815.1 Conus ventricosus | reverse complement strand
TTAAACCGCAGAAGGCTCGGGGCTCAACCAACTGAAGCACACCGGCACCCTTCCATGAATGAGGCAAGTCGTGCTGCTTTTTTGTAACTCCTGTACGTCCAGCGAGCAGCCTGGACATCACGCCAATGCTTCAGACACGTTCTCGGCATGTTCTACAAGAGACATAAAGCCATGGCATATCAACACTAACAGGGGACATGTGTAACCAGATGTCAAGAAGACTGAAACACGCAGACGGATAACATACATATTCGCCCAAACTTTTATAAGAGTTTTTTGCAGTCTGCCTTTGGTGTGATCGTAAAGAAAATGCTTTTATGTCAACAGCACACAGGCCATTTATACACCCACTCATATCTTTCAGGGGTAAGGGAAGCTCTGCGATGCAATGTACCACTCACTATATAACATAGTGTTCCTGTAAACTGTTGGGACTTGTCAGACATAACGCTTCACAGCAGACTCCATGGAAACCTTTCCAGAGATGTTCCGCCTGATGTGGTTTTGGTGTTGCGGAAAGAAACATGCATTTTTCATCTAAAAGTTTGATGGAAGAGAGAGTTTGGGGGGCAGCTTATGCGCTTTGTTGTTTGTTTGTGTGTGTGGTGTGTGTGTGTGTGGTGTGTGTGTGTGTGGTGTGTGTGTGTGTGTGTGTGTGTGGTGTACGTGTGTGTGTGTGTTTGAAAATCTGTTTTATAATGAGCTGTGGACTTAAAAAAAAAAAGATATCTGAATAAACGTCTGAATCAACTTTAAACGAAATGGCAGGCCTGATATTGTCCCTCGTGGTCGACCGGGCTAAAAACAGTCTGAAGTAAATTAAACAGGCAATACGTAAGTACGATAAACGCTGGCAGACAATAGAATCTTTCCTCATAGTTATTAAGCGAAATACAGCAGCATAGATATATAGTATGGCATACGTCCATTCTGTCCAACATCTTTTCAAAGGAAATAGAAGGAAAGAGAGACTGTGCGGGGACGGGTAGAAGGAGGAGGGGGGGGGGGGGGGGGGGGGGGGGGGGGAGGGAGGGAGAGGACGGCAGGGGGAAGAAGGAAGTGGGAGGGGAGAGAACATCCATGAGGCAAACTGAAAAAGAAACCCTGGCAAAACAAAGACAAAGGACTGGATTGTTTCAAAACACCTCTATCTTGTTGCTTATGACCGACGACAAAAAGACTGGGAAACCTTGGCTGTTGCCGTGTTGGTGATGGCGCCCTGTGACCTACTTTCATTGGGAAAAAAAAAGTGGGGAAAAAGCCATCTTCGTCGTTGTTAACCAGTTCTAGAGAGCATTTCTCTGGCTTAGCACAAAGTTGTACAACAACGCCCACCTCTCGTAAGAGATCATCCGGAATTTGTGTTGTTGTTGATCTGTTATCATGATAAGACTCAGACACAATACAACACATTGCAATTAATTACAGGTCATAACGACACAACGCAATACACTGCAATAGATAGCACGAAGCAGTTCAGCTGCACCCAGCGCAGTATATCGCCCGTCGTTTGCAGTTCCGTTGAGAAAACAGTGTAGGTCCTCAGACGAAATTGCGGACAGGGCTGACACAACACAGACGTCCCAGTGTTTGCCATTCAAGGACATGGGACAGATTGTTCATTTTGTGGAGCTTGTGGTGTCGCTCATGTGTTTCGCTGCAAACGACCGGAATAGCCCAGTGGGGCCGAAATAGAGCGCCGGATTCGTAATCTTGGTGATCCTGGGGTTGCAGGCTCGAATCTTCGCCGTGCCATTTTAGTACAGGGGGTTTTTCCCACGGAGTTAACGCTGGTTCTGCCTCCGTTTCCCAAAACATCCTGAGAATGAGACTGTAAACCGAGGTTCCGTGTGTGAACGCAGGCGTAACGTCTTGGTCACATGTAAAATCCCATCACCAACTCTGGAACAGAAGGCCAGTTTTCTATTAGTATGGATGACACGTGACACGTAGCATGCACCTTGCGGGGAAAATTTAAAGAATGATGGCAGGAAGTGAGTCATTAATGTTAATTGAATGACAAGGGAAACGACTGAATCAAGCGCCAACAGGCAGCTCTTCAGTCGGCTCTACCTAGGTAGGCAGCCCGTTGTGTAAACAAGAAAGTGGATTTTAAAGCGCTTAGAGCTTGGTCTCTAAATTGGGATAGGCGCTGTATAAATTTGAATAATAACGATAATAATAATAGAAGAAGAAGAATAACTGATATAATGATTATAATAATAATTATAATGATAAGACGAAGAAGAAGGAGGAGGAGGAGGAGGAGGGAATGAAATAATAATAATAATATAGTAATAGTAATAATATAATAATATAATAATGATGATAATAAAAAACAGATGCGCGCAGAGAAATAGAAATTGATCATCACAGCGTGAATTCAGTAGTTTTGTAATGCCTGGTTTAGTTTAAAGTGATATGTTCAACTGAAAATGGCATTGTCTGTATTAGAATAAACTGATATGTTCAGGTGAAACAAAAAGTTTTTTTTCCTGATTTGACATTGAACCGGTCGATTCTCTCGGAAACACTCGCGAGTTCTCGTTTTGTGTTCAATGTATCATGGACGTTTACTTGTATTTGATAAATTTCTGTTTATTTTGTTCTGTTTTATCGCCTTCACATCGATTTTGATCCAGCAGTAAGATGTGCCAGTGAGTTCTGAATTAATTGTTGATTGGTCTGACGCCACATTGTTTACTGTTACAGTATTAGCAACACCACAGATGTTTTCACAGAGAGATGGGGAAGACAGACGTCAGTGTTAAGCTAGTAGCCGGTCGCAAACCGGTGCAAGTGGGACGTGTGAGGGTATGATATGGAAAAAAGGACACAGCGTTTCACTCGCAGTATTGCAACATTATGCACGTATTGACAGAAATAAGACCCAGGTTCCTGCTTATCAACCTCTCTCTCTCTCTCTCTCTCTCTCTCTCTCTCTCTCTCTGCGCGTGCTCGCACTTGTCCCTCAAAGAGATGGATGATAAGCGGTGATTACTAAGGAAGATAACGCCCCCGTGAAGCCCAGCAAAGCGAAAGAAAACCAGAATCAGAAAGAAAAGTGTGTAGATGAAACACATTTTCACTCGCACACTCGTTGAGCGCTTGAGTTCACTTGATTTGCAGATGGTCGGCATCGAGGTTGGCTAAATATGGATGGCACACCAATTACGAGACCGATTAAAAGATAGTTAGTACTTCTGGTGCATTACGGAAGACGGTAAATAATTAGAAAAGACTTCCTCTCTGAATGTAAGCTCTTAAAGATTACGTTTGTACGGATGATGAAGACGATTTCAGACGGAAAGAAATTGAATCAAAGACTAGGTTGTCGGAACTCTCTCTCTCTCTCTCTCTCTTCTTCTCTCTCTCTCTCTCTCTCTCTCTCTCAATTAATATATCATATGATTCGCCGATGTTTGTAGTCTGTCACTACTTACTACTACTCATCATCTTCATCATCATCATTATCATCATCATATCTCTCTCTCCCTCCCTCCCCCTCTCTCTCTCCCTCTACCCCCACTCTCTCTCTCTCTCTCCCTCTCTGCCTCTCCTCTCTCTCTCTTCTCTCTCTCTCTCTCTCTCTCAGAGTTAATATATCATATGATTCGCCGATGTTCGTACTCTGTCGCTACTTACTACTCATAATGAGCTCAGTTCATGTCACCTATGATTATTCTCTGTTCGGTCATATACCGTATTTTGAGAGACGTTACTGAGAGGGGAGTGAGGAAGGAGGACGGGAAGGACAATAGGGGAACGTCGGGGAGGTGGGAGGTACGTGGGGAGAGCGACGTTGTTTTGAAGAAAATAGAAACATTAAAATATAAAAATGCTCCAGTTTGTTTTATTTCTTTTTCTTTTTCTGTTTTTTTTTTCTCGTTCATTTAACCGCATTTTTATCAATCTGGTATGTATGCATTATGACTTTGTGATTGGACAGACTGAAAAAAAGTGGTTTCTTGCCATTGAGAGGCAGGAGGATCAGAAAAGATATCTGGATGGAGAATGACTATAATGGAATGACTGACATAGTGATTGTTGTGTCCAGTATTGGGTTTGATTGAGTATGCCCAGGTGGAACTCTTACAATTCACAGATCTATCAGTAAGAAAAGCAGGTTGTGAGAAATTACACAGTGAGACACCGAAAGGCGTGCTGGTGGATGACAAGGCAAGCAGTTAGTCACACACACACACACACACACACACACACACACACACACACACACACACACACACACCGCTCGCACGCACGCACGCACGCACGGACGGACGGACGCACGCACGCACGCGCGCGCGCGCACACACTCACACCCAGGCGCGTGCGCGCACGTGCACGCACACACATCTGTATCTATCTGTCTGTCCATCCACCTCTCTCTCTCTCTCTCTCTCTTCTCTCTCTCTCTCTCTCTCTCTCTCTCTCTCTGGGTTGTGTGTCGTGTGTTGTGTGTGTGTGTGTTTGTGTGTGTGTGTGTGTGTGGTGTGTGTGTGTGTGTGTTGTGTGTGTGTGTGTGTAAATGCACACATAATACAACTGTATCCTGCTTTCATTTTATTATTATTATTTTTTTATTATTATTAAAGAAATGGTATTCTAATCAGTTTTCATTTCTTAGTTGTGAACCCCCTATCGTCTTCCCCACAACACACCCCATGCTTCATCTCCCTAGCCATCTCTCTCTCTCTCCTCTCCTCTCTCTCTCTCTCTCTCTTTCTCTCTCTCCACCCCTCCCTCTCTCCACTTATCCGATTTGGACCGCGGCAAAACGAATTTGTGTCATCCCCGCTGAGCCGGAGATCGCGAAGGGGAGCTAATCAGGTTAAAATATGTTTGCCAACCAGAAATTTAGATTGAAAGTTTGTGCGTGAGAGTGAAGTCTCTCTTCCCTGCTCAGCACGCATGCGTCGCAAGGGAACTAATTCCCCTTGTCAGCGAAGGCCCCGAAAGGAAAGATACTGACCCTAGGGGGTGGGATGGGGAGGGGGGGGGGGGGGATTGGAGTTCCAGAGAAAGGGAAGTGGGGGGGGGGTGGGGGTGGTGGAGAAGGGCTGAGGGGAGGATGGGCGGGGGGGGGGGGGGGGGGGGGGGAGGGGCGGTGAGGGGTAAAGAGAGACGATGAGATGGGCTGAACATGTTGAGAGGAAAACTGATGATTGGTTTGCGTGAGACTAAAATTGTTTTGTGCTGTTGAAAATCTCTTCTCTCTCTCTCTCTCTCTCTCTCTCTCTCTCTCTCTTGAGGTCAAGGTAACTGTGTTAAAAAAAAAAATAGAAGAAAGAGGGACTGAAAGAAAGAACGGACGAACGAATGAATACGGTGCATTCAGTTCGGAAGCCATAACACCGGATTGGCAAATTAAGATTATGGGTAACATGCTATTGCCATAAGTAATTCTCTCTCTCTCTCTCTCTCTCTCTCTCTCTCTCTCTCTCTCTCTCTCTCTCACACACACCACACACACACACACACAACACACACACCACACACACACACACACACACACACTACACACACAATATACAGAGATACACACAAGGTCACACACACGCATAGTTACTCACAAATGCATATGCGGAGAGAGAGAAGAGAGAGAGAGAGAGAGAGAGGAGAGAGAGAGAGAGAGAGAGAGAGAGAAGAGAGAGAGAGAGAGATTAATTTCGTATGTTCGTCCATGCACCTCAAACATAGAGGCAAGGACGGGCACACACACACACACACAACACACACACACACACACACACACAACACACACACACACACACACACACAAGTGAGCTGCACACAGCCACAGAAGTTCAGGAGAAAGGTGTGTGTCTGAATTATTCTCTGTGTGAAAAGCCAAGATGAGAGAGGAGAGAGAGAGAGAGAGAGAGAGAGAGAGGAGAGAAGAGAGAGAGAGAGAGGAGAGGAGAGAGAATTAATTTCGTATGTTCGTCCATGCACCTCAAAACATAGAGACAAGGACGGGCACACACACACACACACACACACACACACACACACACACACCACACACAAACACACACACACACACACACACACACCACACACACACACACACACACACACACACACACACACAGTAAGCTGCACACAGCCACAGAAGTTCAGGAGAAAGGTGTGTGTCTGAATTATTCTCTGTGTGAAAAGCCAAGAATGAGAGAGAGAGAGAGAGGAGAGAGAGAGAGAGAGAGAGGAGAAGAGAGAGAGAGGAGGAAAGAGAGAGAGAAGGAACAGGAGGAGAGAAGGCTAAAAAAAAAAAAAAAGAGAGAGAGAAAGAGTGTAAACAGAAAACAAAGATGGGCGTCTTTGAGATACTTTCCAGGGACAAGAATGACACTTGTTTCACGGAGAAAAAAACGGCTCGCGAAAGAAAGACTGCATAGAAGGAGAAAGGAAGAAAGAGTAAGTGAGAACAAATAAAGAGGAAGAGTGGAACAAATAAGAGGAAGAGTGGAACAGGGCAGAGCTCGGTGAGAGACAGAGAGGGCATGCATGGCGCAGGGAGTTTGTATGCGCGCGTTCGGTTGGGTCAGGCGTCCTCGTGATTGCCAGTGAGTTGTTTGTTTGCTTGTCTGCATGCATTCGTATGCGTGTGTGTTTTATGTGTGTGTGTGTGTGTGTGTGTGTGTGTGTGTGTGTGTGTGTGTTTTAGTGAGTGTGTGTGTTTGAGTGAGTGAGTGAGTGAGTGAGTGTGTGTGTGTTGTGTGTGTGTGTGTGTGTGTGTGTTTCTCTCTCTCTCTCTCTCTCTCTCCCATCCTCACTATACGCTCTCTCTCTCTCTTTTATTCTCTCTCTCTCTCGCATCGAGAGAGAGAGAGAGAAACGAGCAGCTGTGTGATCTCATGTTTTCTCTCCGGTGCATTTGAATGCACCTGTGTTCTGACCTTGGTGGAAGGGAAACTGACACTGTGTGCCAATCAAGAGCACTGACCTGGGAAGACCTCGCCCCCACCCCTCTCTCAGCTCTGTCTCCCCTCTGCCCCCCGCCCCCTTTCCCTTCCCTCCTCCACTGCCATTTTCCTTTGGCCTCGTTTCCACAACCGCCTGCTGGTAAAACGCAAGAACACGAGGTCAGCGTATTGTGCGGGTGTTGTTTTTCAGTTCTGAGCGCGCACGCGCTCGCGCGAGCCTTTGCGTGTGTGGTGTGTGTGTGTGTTGTGTCTGTGTCGCGCACGCGCGTTTCTGTGTGGTGTGTTGCGTTGTGTGTGTGTGTGTGGGTGTGTGTGTGTGTAGGGCCTACTCGCACAAGTGCGAGAGTGTACGGGCATTTGTGTATGTCGTGTGGATAGACACTAGATAGCTGCGTAGAAAGGTTTTACCAGGATCGTCTTGCGCTATGTGTCACTGTTTTGTTCTAACGGCTTGTACTTACTTAGTACATTAACGTCCACCGAATGTGTAGCTAGCTATTTGGTGAAGTTTCTTATTCTGTGTTTAGATCAGTCCCACCTATCTTTAATGACAGAAACGTTAGTTTTGAGTTTATTCGTTTCTTGTGTTCAACTGAAAGGGTCAAACATTTTCTCTTTTTTTTTTTCTTTTTTTTTTTTTTTTGCGTGTAGATCGTCGTGCAAAATGTCAAACAAGAAACCAGTCCGGCGCAGCTGAACGTTCTTGTTATTTATCATCAGTGGAAATCTGCAGTTTATTCATTCTGAATTGATATAAGGTACAATCTTACTGTTAAACGTATGTAGTCTAACAGCTTCTTTGTATGAAATATTCGGAACAGGCATTAAGTTCATATGTAATGCAAAACTGACAGTTAAACCGCTTTTTACTCCACTGTAGCTTGCATAAAGAGATTTTTTTTTTAAAACTTAGTTGAAAATGCGTTGATGTTGATCAATCTTATATTTTGAAAACGTGAATATTCGACAGTGTTTCTGGTCTAAAACTGGTCAGTTACCTTTTTGCATAGTGTGATCATCTCTTTCTTGTAAACACCCTTAACTCCTCCTATCCTTCTTAGCTTTTTTGCTCTCTTTCTGTCTCTGTTTCTGTCTCTGTCTGTCTGGGTGCCTGTCTGTCTCTGTTTTGTTTGTTTCATTGGATATCATTAATGAGACGAATTCATAATACTTTCCAAATTCATTTAGTCTGACGTCATCCGCACAGACTGAAAATTAATAATGAATGAGCGACCAAACGCCATCCTTTATGATGCATGCTAAACCAATCAGTCCAAAATTTGACCAGTCACAAAGCCCAAAGCATAATAGTCAACCTGTTACCAGCCGCCGTGGTGAAGTGGTTAGCGTCGCGGACTCCCGGCTGGGAGGTCGTGGGTTCGAATCAATCAGAGTCATGTGGGTTTTCTGCTCCGACCGGCTCCTACCCAGAGTTGAGTTTACTGCGGACTCAGTTGGGAAGACTGGGACCACACAGTCGAGTTTCATCCACTTCATGGATGCGTTTCTGAGATTGTTGCTCAAATTTCCTGACCAACACTACAGGTGCCTGTATCTCTCGGGCCTGGTTGACGCCGGGATATATTCTGAAAGGAAGCGTAGAGTGCAGCCCTGTCATGTAGTCTCAGACCGAAACGGATATCCGTAGCATCATCTTAATCATCCTCATTCTCATCGATCAGCATTAAAAAAAAAAAAAAAAAAAAAGTCAACCTGTTGTCCTTCCCACTTCATTGTCTGCACGGTTTATCGGAAACCTGGGACTTGTTACAGAAGGCATGTGAAGCTTCCAGACCAACCTCCGCATGCCTGGCTCTAAGGTCAGTCATCAGCAGCATCTGGTACCGGGACAAGATCATCAATATAGCAGAAATGCCATCGGAGGGGCACACATAGCGAACCATGTTCATTAGTGTTGAAAACAGTATGCCTTTTATGCCTGGATATGGCTTTGCTTTTCCATTAACATGTACTTGTCACTCTTAGTTTAGGATGCCACGTATGTAAGCACTCTGTTTAGTTCATCAAGATTGTGCCCTGAATCTGTTGTTGAAAGCCAAGCGCAGTTCAAGATGACATAACGAAACAATGTAACACTAATCTTGTCCTCAAGAATCCCACCTGAATAAAAAAAGAAAGAAAAGAAAAGAAAACACACACACACACACACACACACACACACACACACACACACACAACGCGCGCGCGCGCGCGCGCGCGCGCGCACGCACGCACACACGCATGCACGCACGCACGCACGCACGCACGCACGCACACGAAACTCAACCTGATTGCAGTATGAGCTATGACACAATCTCTTAAGAAGACGGAGAAGAGAAAGCCGTTTCACATGCCAAACTCGTTCCCCATACCGTTGCAAGCTCCTCATTTACGCAAAACATCTGCAGGGAAACATGGAGGATGAATCGGGGAATCTCCACACACTATCTGCAGGCGTAATGCTGGCTAGTTGAAGCCTGTCATTTTATTACGTAAATCACCGCTTAGAATGCAGGGCCCTGGCCCCAAGGGGCCAACCCTGTCCATGTTTATTTTCAGAGGTAATGATGGTTATCTGGCTTCAGCTGCTCCATCCTGCGGCAGTCTGGCCACTTGGTTTCCGTGCCGATTGCGGTGAAAGACCAGGTCACTTTAATTTATTCCGCTTTGTTGATTTCCATCACGCTCTGTCTGTCTGTCTGTCTGTCTGTCTGTTTCTTTCTTTATCTGTCTGTCTGTCTGTCTCTCTGTCTCTCTCTGTCTATGTCTCTCTCTCTCTCTCTCTCTCTCTGTCTGTCTGTCTGTCTGTCTGTCTGTTTCTTTCTTTATCTGTCTGTCTGTCTGTCTCTCTGTCTCTCTCTGTCTCTCTGTCTATGTCTCTCTCTCTCTCTCTCTCTCTCTCTCTCTCTCTCTCTCTCTCTCTCTCCCTCCCTCCCTCTCTCTCTCTCTTTCTTTCTTTCTTTCTTTCTCTGTCTGTCTGTCTGTCTGTCTCTCTCTGTGTCTCTCTCTGTCTCTATCTCTCTTCTCTCTCTCATTTCTCTCTCTCTCTCTCTCTTTCTCTCTTATATTTCTCTCTCTCATCTCTCTCTTTCTCTCTCTGTCTTATTTCTCTCTCTTATTTCTCCCCCCCCCCTCTCTCTCTCTCTCTCTCTGTGTTGTTCATGTTAACTGCGTAAATTTATCAGAGTTTCTCATTGAAATATGTCACTGACAGTTCTGTTTTAATGTTTACGCTGATAAAGTAATGCCTTACTGCCTAGTTATGTACCAACACACTGCCTTCACTAACATCCAGTGATTCATGCCTTCCTGCGTGCGCGCGCGCGCGCGAACACACACACACACACACACACACACACACACACACACACACACACACACACACACAATTCTCTCTCTCTCACTCTCACTCACATACTCCTCACACACACACACACACACACACACACACCACACACACACACACACACACACACACACACACACACTCACACACACACACACACACACAGACTCTCTCTCTCATCCTTGTAAATGCTCCATATCTTGTTCGTGACTTTGTGTCCAAATGTCAATGTGCGAATGTACCTATATTAACATATGTAAAGATATGCAAATGTAACATTCATAATTTATCAATCTATTTATCTACCTGTCTATCTGTCTGTCCATCTGTCTATCTATCTATCGATCGATCAATCGATCTATCAATTTATCTAGCTAGCTAGCTATCTACCTCTTTACTTACATACCTATGCATCTATTTATCTACCGATCTATCCATCTATCTACCTATCTACCTACCTATCAGTCTATCCATATACATACACACATAGGTAGATAAATAGATAGACAGACAGACAGACAGACAGACAGACATACTGACATGCATATCTGCGTGTAAATGAGTTATATTCCATCACGATGTGTAGCTACCGTATCGCACAGTATTTTCATTTCTGTCGTCTCATTACTAACTAGAGGTATAGTTACGATTATTGGAGGGAGTGATTGTCCCAGATTCCAAGAGTTACGTGCACAAGCAACGCATGAAAAACATTCCACGACAGTACAGGTTTATCGCTGACAAACAGTTTTGAGAATTCATGCACCATGCTCAGAGTTTCACTTTTCGTGTTGTTTGTTAATTGTATCCTCGAATTTCACAACTGGAGAAGACATTGACTTAAAAAGTTGTTGTCAGTGTTTGTTAGAGAGAGAGAGAGAGAGAGAGAGAGAGAGAGAGAGAGAGAGAGAGAGAGAGAGAGAGAGAGAGAGTATAAGTTTTTACCATCAAACATGCAGGAAACTGCGTAAATTCGGAGAAACAGAAAGGAAAAAGGAAACTAAAAGCGTGTGTCAACACAGAAAAGCATAAGCACGACAGGAGGCAAACGCAACGAAACGAACACTCACAGAAACCAACAGACATGAGGACATAATTAAAACACAGGGGAATATACACTGCCTGTGTAATCGACCCCCGCAAACAATGCACTCGATCGAACCATCATGAGCTCCCTCTGATGCCAGAACCCTTCTGACATCAACCCCTACGGAGCCAAAAAGAAAAAGAAAAAGAAAAAGAATCATCGACCCATGCTGAACTTGTCTGTCATTGCGCTGCAACCTCTTCAGAGACACAACACGCCCATCGGGGGTCCTGGCGCTCCACAGCGCTCCGTGGGGGTCTCTCCACCATCTGCATGTGGAATGCTGGCCATTTTGAAGCCGGTCATTTGATTAGCGCAAATCGCGGCTTAGAATGCAGCATGGCTTCCATGGCGAGGGGGGGGGGGGGGGGGGGGGGTCGTGCTGTCGTTTGGGGCTCTCTGAGATAATGATGGTTATTTGGCCAGAGTTGTGTCCCTTCATGCTTCTTCCATAGCTAGATCCGGCGTTGATCGGTTGTGCAAGGGTAGTTCTCCCAGTTTGGTTCGCGTTGTTGATTTCGATTATGCCCCCCCCCCCCCCCCCCCCACACACACACCCCCACCCTCACCCACCTCTCTCTCTCTCTCACTCACTCTCTCTCTCTCTCTCTCTCTCTCTCTCACTCTCTCTCTCTCTCATCCATATGATATTCCTTTTGATTATATCAAATATGTCCCCTTTATTCAGGATTTTGACAAATATCTTTTCATCTGCTCTTCACTCCCACTTCCATCCCATGCTTCGCTTCCTTCCCAACGCTCCATCCCACCCTTGCCCCATTGTAGTTGTGCAGTCCATCCCATGCTTCGCTTCGTTTAACCTTGTATCTAACCATCATAGTTATAAATTATCATTTCTTGTGTATAAATGTCTTCTCAGAATGTATGAATTAAAAGTACATGAAAACAAATATATCAAATACATCCATACATTATTAAATGAAATTGGTTTGAGTAGTTTCTGGCTAAATCAGAACACACTTGATGTACATCCATTATGGTTTAAAGAGAAAGTAAAAGATGCCTTAAAGATAGTTTCATACATACCTGGTACACGCATGTTGACAATGATGAATTATATATCAACTATAGAATGTTTAAAACATCATTTGGTGTTGATCCATACTATCTAGTTTTACCACAGAATTACATGGTTACTCTACTCAAATTTAGAACAACAAATAATAATCTGCCTGTAAATAAGCTACGCTATGCTGGCACACCTAGATGTGAAAGAATTTGTGACAAATGTGCTATGCATGATATTGCAGATGAATTTCATTATTTGTTCGTGTGTCCTTTTTTCGATGCAGAAAGAAAAAAAATACCTTCCCCGATACTTCTTTGTACGGCCGAATGTTGTTAAATTCAACATTTTATTTGCATCAAAAAACAAGAAACTCTTAATCAAACTAAAGAATTATATTACAGTTATAAATAGATTTTTCCAATAATTCATATAACTAAATTACATTACACACAGTTTGCACTATGTGTAGGAAAAACTGTCTATGAAATGTTCATTTATGCTTAATATTGTTTGCGTCGTTTGCTCGTTTATTTTGCTTTCTTGATTATGGATATCACTCTATTCTGATGTGCGATTATTCATTTTGTGTGAGCATTGTCTTATATTTCTGTGCCCCATGTGGGTATGAAATAAAACAATTGCCTTGCCTTGCCTTCCCTTGCCTTGCTTCCTTCCCAACGCTCCACCCCACCCTTGCCCCATTGTAGTTGTGCAGTCCATCCCATGCTTCGCTTCCTTCCCAACGCTCCACCCCACCCTTGCCCCACTGTAGTTGTGCAGTCCATCCCATGCTTCGCTTCCTTCCCAACGCTCCATCCCACCCTTGCCCCACTGTAGTTGTGCAGTCCATCCCATGCTTCGCTTCCTTCCCAACGCTCCACCCCACCCTTGCCCCATTGTAGTTGTGCAGTATGCTCTAAATATTACTTTTCGTGCTGTTTGTTCATTATCTTGTCGAATTACAGAACTTGGAGAAGACACTGACTGAAAAGTTTTAGTCAGCTTTGTGGTAGAGAGAGCGAGAGAGAGAGAGAAGAGAGAGAGAGAGAGAGAGAGAGAGAGAGAGAGAGAAGAGAGAGAGAGAGAGGAGATTGAGTTCAACCACCAAACATGCAGGAAAGTGCTGGAATTCAGAGAAACAGAAAAAAAGTAAAGCATGTGTACTCTTGGAAAAGCATAAGCACGACAGGAGACAGACGTATAGAAACGAACACTCACAGAAACCGAACAGACATGGGGACATTATTCAAACACAGGGGAATACACACTGCCCGACTATCGACCCCCACAAACGATGCACCTGACCCGAACCCATCATGAGCTCCCTCTGATGCCAGAACCTTTGTGACAACAACCACTACGGAGCCAAAAAGTATTAAAAAAAAAAGAAAAAGAAAAAGAATCCTCGACCCATGCTGAACTTGTCTGTCATTGCGCTGCAACCTCTTCAGAGACACAACACGCCCATCGGGGATCCTGGCGCTCCACGGCCTGATGCCGGGGGTCTCTCCACCATCTGCATGTGGAATGCTGGCCATTTTGAAGCCTGTCATTTGATTAGCCGCAAATCACCGCTTAGAATGCAGGATGATTTCGATGGGTGGGGTGGGGGAGGGGGGGGGGGGGGGTCGTGCTGTCGTTTGGGGCTCTCTGAGATAATGATGGTTATTTGGCCAGAGTTGTGCCCCTTCATGTTTCTTCCACAGCTACTTCCGGTGCTGATCGGTTGTGCAAGGGTAGTTTCTCCCAATTTGGTTCGCGTTGTTGATTTCGATTATCGCCCCCATACCCACACCCACCTCTCTCTCTCTCTGTCTCTCTGTCTCTGTCTCTCTCTCTCTCTCTCTCTCTCTCTCTCTCTCTCTCTCTCTCTCTCTCTCTCTCTCTCTCTCTCTCTCTCTCTCTCTCTCTCTGATCCATAGAATATTCTTTTTTTTTTATTCTGTCAAATACTTCCCCTTTATTCGGGATTTTTGAAAGATATGTTTTCATTTGCTCTTCACCCCCACTTCCATTCCATGCATCCCTTCCTTCCCAAAGCCCCACCCTATCCCTGCCCTCTTGTGTCCTTCGGTGCCTCTTCTTGCTGTCTCTTGCGTCGGAATTTAATTGTCTTGGAATTGGTTTTGACATTATAAGAGCCCTGATATGGCCTCCTGTGATCGGCGGGGTTATGAGCAACACAGAATGAAGTGAATCTCTTATCCTTTTTTTTTTTTTTTTTTTTTTTTATTCCACAGCGAATTTCCAATCTAGTGTTTCTCAATGGAAGTGTGGGAGAGAAGAAGAAGAATGTAAGAAAATCGTTCGATGGAGAATGCGCGCGTATAAATCAAACGTGTGATTTAAAACTCTGAACTTGTTTGCGTGCCCTGTTTTCTCCTGAGAGAAACTAGTATTGTGATGAACGTGAAAGTTATTACCGAAAATAGTCTGTTAATGAATTTAGACGAAATGCTAGAGACGAGCTTATAGGCAGTAACGTCATAGGGTTGTAATAATCCTGCTGTTTGGTCCCGATCTACATCTAATTAACGTAACTACTTAAGTTTGGGGAATTTATTAAAGCATTTTAAAGGAAAGTGACACAGACAGAACATATGACGAATTACCAGAGAATAGCGGGTTACATGTGTTGAAGGAGATTTTGTTGATAAGATGAAGACAGGACTGAAGATGTTTTCATGTCTGACGTCATCGTTTAGGAAGATAATGCCACGAACCTAAATACCGATAACTTTAACAAAGAGATATGAATCCACAGAATCCATTTGGCCTCTGAAACATAATAAAGCTGTCAAACATAGCCGTATTACCCCGAACACCTTAAGACTCAAGTTACTGGTGAAGAACAAAACAATCACCAACTCATTTATCTAATTGTATCTTCTCATCTGGAAATACCCAGAGACTTGAATTGGACAGAAGCAATAATTCAACCTGTACATGAGATGAGGTATGTTTAGGATCCTGGCATCGAGGCATTTTGTTACGAAACATCAGACGCAAACGTTTTAGCTACACTATAGATAAAACTATTTTCGGTGTCTAATGAAGAATTAGATACACTACGTGGTACACTACATATATTTTTGTTTGCAAAGAACTTTCAACAGTTGATCAATTTTGACACTGTTTGGAATGATCCAGAAATATCTTTTTAAGAAATTAAAAAGCAACACGTTGAATTCCATCACTTTAAGTAAGCCTTTGATGTATTTCCTCAGCGTAATCTCGGGTCTTTTTTTTTTTTTACACATTGCACGAAAATATTTAAAGATACCAACGATTACCAACGCTTTTATCAACATACAATCATTCTCTTCCTCTTCCCTTGACAAAGTAATACGATAGCCTTGAACGTTTGTGTGTGTGTGTGTGTGTGTGTGTGTGTGTGTGTGTGTGTGGTGTGTGTGTGTTCCTGATTGATTTCATTGATTTGCATTTTTTTTCTGAACCGCTGTTTAATTCAGTGCCATCTCTCTCTCTCTCTCTCTCTCTCTCTCTCTCTCTCTCTCTCTCTCTCTCTCTTCTCTCCTCTCTCTCCTCTCTCTCTCTCTCTCTCTCTCTCTCTTTTGTTCTTGTCGGAACGAGAGCTCAGTTATCTTGATTTGCATTCGAGGTGGGAGGGCAATGCAACACAATGTTATAGAATTTGATAAATTCACAGCTAGTCATTCCTTTGTTCAGACTACGATTCCAGCATGAATATGCGAGTGCACAGTTCCCCTTTCAGACAAAACCATCACCAGTGTTCCATCAGGTGCAACCATTCTCCTCCGCGTCCCTTGACAAGAAAACGATAGCCTTGAGCATTTTATCCCGTTCCTGACTAGTTTCACTAGTTTCCACTTTAAAAACAAATCACAGTTTAATTCACTATTATTCCTCGGTTCTCGTTCTCGTCGAATAGCGAGCCCAGTTGTTTGTCCTTGATCTTCGAAGTTCTGTAGAAAATGACAGAAAGGATGTGTTCAGAATTAAGGACTTCCAGGGACAAAGTATTTCATTTTGCTGAGAGTGAAGGGTGCTTGTGGTTGCTTTGTCCCCAGTTTGCTTCTACCTATTGGTTCTGTCCATTTCTTTCTCTTTCTCTCTGTCTGTCTGTCTCTGTCTCTGTCTGCCTGTGTGTGTGTGTGTGTGTGTGTGTGTGTGTGTGTGTGTGTGTGTGTGTGTGTGTGTGTGTGTGTGTGTGTGTGTGTGTTGGCCTCACTTCTTCCACAAGGCAGTCGGTGAAGGTTTGGTGCTTTATGAATGCAAAGTCTGTCTGCATCTATATCTGTATGTTTGCATGCATACCTGTCAGTATCGTTCCTATCTCCCTCCGTCTCTGCCCCCCCCCCCCCCCCCCTTCCTTCCCCTCTCTCTCCTCCTCTGTCTGTCTGTCTGTCTGTCTGTGCCCCCCTCCTCTTTCTCTCCCTGTGCATCCAAACATACACACGCACACATGCACGCACGCACGCGCACACCCACACATGTCCACGCGGGCCTGCGCGCGCATGACACACACGAAAACATACACAGGCGTGCGCGCGCGCACACACACACACGCACACACACACACACACAAACACACACACACACACACACACACACACACACACACACACACACACAACACACACACTCATCCACACAACCTGAGACACACGCACAAATTCACGTTCTTTATACACAAACGTAAGCAGGCGAGCATACACAATTACGACCGCATTTCTTTTGTTTCCTGCTGTGCTTTTAAAAGAGTGAAATGTCATTATACCCGCTTCCCTGTTTCCACTCTCCAACTCTTTCTCTCTTTTAGTATTGATCCCACTCCTATCTCTAACCTTTTTACTGCGAACAGGTCACACGGTGCATGGCTGCAAGTGGGAGATAAAACAAGAAAATAAAGCACGAACACTGTTCCGCCGGAGGAATGAACACTAGCGCTAGAAAACACGTCACGCGTTTCTACCCAAAGGTTTTCCACAGGGAAAACAAACAAAATGCACAAAGACACGGTGAAGAAATAGAACGTAGCTAAATCTGGCTTCGTTGTGCATGCTCTGGTAGGATGGACAGATTTGGCCATGAAGAGGGACGTGTCGTTTCTTTTTTCACGCCTGCAG
>CM031595.1:79838414-79840914 GCA_018398815.1 Conus ventricosus | reverse complement strand
ATCAAAGCCGCATAGCTTAATGGCTTTAAGGGTAATGGACCACTAAAGGTTGACCTTGCCTGGGGCATTGTATTATGGAGGGCGTAGCTTATCCCTTTCCTTCCACAGCTTTAAACTTGCCTGACCTGAATCACGTACCCATTTCTCCTGGGTGGACAGAGAGGGGCTTCAAGTGGTATAAGTCCTTCGAAAGCTTCGACCTCACGACCATCAACTCCACAGACAACTGCTCTAATCATTTGAGTATGGGCTTCTCAGGGTGTTCAACATAAACATTCACATGTTTGTTGCCCATCTGAAAAATTGTCTTCCTAGTGATGCCAGTATTGTGCTAGATATACTCCTCATCCTTATCTCCACCATCATTTTTTTTTCTTGCATGGTAATATCCAAGGGCCACATCACCCAAAGGCCGTTTTTAATTCAACAAACTTTTTTGATTTGAATATGATGTATATCGTGTAGTGACGTGGTTTCTGTGATCCTTGTCTTTATGCTAATTTGTACGATCTTTGAGTCTGTGATCTAAACTAGTTGAGTAATATGTAACTCACAGATATATTTGCAGAAAAAAAAGCTCTACATCTTCTGGAAACTGACCAGGTTCACTAGCAGAAGTAATTACACAAGGCTCGTCTGTAATGGGGATCAAGTTCTGGGCAATTGACAATCTCTCTTGTGAAGAAAATCACTTTGTGGTTGGTTAACTTAAATTTTCAGTCTCGATGCTCTGGGTAAACGTATCGTTCATTTAAATACGTCAGAAGGCACTATAAAACTAATTCAATGAAATCTTGCACAAACTGACAGCTGAACTGATTTCTTAGCCTATTCAAAACAGTTCCTAGTCAGATAGCCCAGCATATTATGTTTCAGTCGAGCAACAGAGAACAGAGGTATCCACGATGTGGGTTTGTGTTTGGCCGGGTTAATTGAAATAGGAGCTACGCGCTTGGATGTGTTCTCTCACTTGAGAAACGATCTTTCAGTCTTCAAGTATGGCGGCATTATCACATTACAGCGTTCTGTGAGAACGAGACCGTGGTACGAAGAGCTAACTGTTAGCGTAACAAAAGATCCCTGTCTGTCGAGGATCTAGTTTTGTGGATTGGGGGCTCGTTTGATTGAGACTGGTGTTAACGTGGGTGCCAACGTTAAACCCTGAATGTGATCCATAACAGTAATAGGAGGCAAGTGTGACGATACGTGCCGGTACGTGTCAACCTGACAGGGGCGCTGGGATGATTCAACAAGATCTCCAATGAACAGGGATTAGGTCTGTAGATCTCTGTTCACAAAGAAGCTCCATAACAATGACGTGACCCCCCCCCCCCCCCCCCCCCCCCCACCTGCCCCTCGGCATGGAAGTGACGGCTGAAACCTTACTGCCTCAAGGCTTCGCAACTGCACAGCTAGGGAGCTGTCTTGTCAGTATGAGTCCTTACGGTCAAAGACACACTTAATTCATGAACATGATCATTCTCTGGGAGGATTTGTGCTGCGAGGTGGATACCACCATTAGAGTGTCTCTTTTCAGTGGATTAAGGTCAGTCTGGATGGCCGTTTGAAGCTCCCCCCCCCCCCCCCCCCCCCCCCCCCCCTCCTCTTATGCTCCCTCTTTCACTCCCGAGAGGCAGTCCTTATTGCTTTCATCTCCTATTGTAGAGAATTCACAAACACAGGTTGCCCATACGTGTATGTGTATATTCACTTAGGATTGTGCGTGCGCGCGTGCGCGCGCGCGGGTGTATGTGTGTGTGTGTGTGTGTGTGTGTGTGTGTGTGTGTGTGTGTGTGTGTGTGCACGCGCGTGGCTTGTGTGTGTGTGTGTGTGTGTGTGTGTGTGTGTGTGTGTGTGTGTGTGTGTACGTGTGTGTGCGCGCGCGCGCGCACGCGCGTGGCTTGTGTGAGTGTTCATGCATGAATGGGCGCACACACATTTGCACCCACACTGACACAGTTATAGCTCGCGAATATGTGCGCACAGGCACACGCATGCACATGAACGTAGAAAGCTAACATACAAAAGCGCAGACACATATGCTTGTGTATGCACATGCACACACAAGCAAGAAGGCTCACACTCACTCACACACACACACGCACACACACACACAGACACACACACACACACACACACACACACACAACACACACACACACACGCACGCACGCACGCACGCACGCACGCACGCACGCACGCACCACACACACACACACACACACACACACACACACACACACACACACAGAGAGAGAGAGAGAGAGAGAGAGAGAGAGAGAGAGAGAGAGAGACAGACAGACAGACAGACAGACAGACAGACAGACAGACAGACAGAGACAGAGACAGAGAGCGATCTGATACGGCCATAGCTCCAGGGAACGCCTGTATGTGGTCAGATCGTGATGACCTTTCTACTACATTTACAAGAGTAGGGGAAAGAGCTGAGATGACGTGGGGTGTAGAGTGAGACAGGGAAAGGGGGAGGTAGAAGACGGGG
>CM031595.1:79828414-79830914 GCA_018398815.1 Conus ventricosus | reverse complement strand
AACCTGTCCATGTTAACCACAAGTGAAAATAGTAATTCATTGGCATGTACCTCTCCACAATACAATTGAAAGATTGATATAACTCCAACTACAGCACTGAATGCAATGTTTCTCACTAAGGGAATGACATGGAAACTTCGACCAACCCTTGAGATGCAAGTTGTCCGTAACAGCCCGTTCACCCTTTGACCTTAGTCTTCGACATCCGAATCAGCAGCTGTGTCACTGATGACGCTGTTAGTACAGCTTTCCCCACGACAGTGACCACAAGCTGCGTGTACAGACCAGTCCATGCTGTCGACACCCACAACTTACTCCACAGCCTGTCTTGCAGCTGCATGTGACAACGTGCAGCAAGTCTTCAGGGGCAACAGAAAGCGTCAGTATAAACAGGCAGGAGCATGCCATCTGTCACGCCCCAACCCCAGTCTTCTGCAGACAGCGGCATAGCCTGCTCACTTTCAAGCCGTTTCCATATTGGACTTGAAAATAAGTTCGAAGGGATGGAACTTCGCAGCAGAGTGTGTTGGTGGCAACCTTCTGGGGTCCACTGCTGCTGCTTTGGAGTTGGCTAACTGCGGCTGTATCTGATGTAGCGCAGCTTGTTTAGGCTGTCGTCTTCTGCTCCACCATACAAAGCCACCAGAGCCCTCTCTCCCGCTTTGATGATCTCTTCTTGTGTGGTGCGCTTGGTGCCGCTGCGAAAGACTTGTGCCATCTGACGGAAAACGGCGGATTCCCTCAGATGTATCACCGGTTGCTTTTTGCCAATGTTGAAGAGGCTGCTAGTGGTGTCGCAGCCCCCAAGTGCATGGGCAAACAGAATGTTCCTGCAGATCTGTGGGCCTAGACTTTCTCGTGCTGCTCCAATGTCCCAGATTTTTCCTCCTGTGTCGAAATACACGTTACAACCTTGTGGCTGGAAGTGGTACAACAGCAGCACAAGCAAGTCAGTGTCTCGCCCAACAACAGCAACTGCATGTTCTGTGGCTTTTGTGAGGGCTGTCTGCACAATCAGGCAGTCTGCATCACCATCGGCATGAAATATTTTAATTCCATTTTCCATGAAGGACTGTGCAAGGGTGTAGATAAAGCGTTGTTTGTTACCTGGGTTAGAGAGAAAGCTCTCTTTCGTGTCACAGATGAACATTTCACCATCAAAGTGAACATCGCAGGATGTTTTGCGACCGTTTTGTCGCCGAAGGTGCGTGGCGTCCTTGGTGGATGGGCCGCTGACATATCCGTCAAACACCACACTTGCTCGTGTGCCATAGTTCCGGACGACGTAGTCAACGTAGCTCTCCACAACTTGGTTGTAGGTAATTCCTCTGCCCCAAGACAAACGATGCAGAAGATCACCACCGTCAAGGACTACTTTGACATCATCTGGCAACTTGGCATCTCCTGTGCAGAGACAGTCACCTGCTCTACATCTTCATTCTCCAGATAATCAACAACTGCTTGGAAAGCTTCCAAACAGCGTTCATTCCGGGGCGCCCAAAGCACATTTTTTTTTGGCAGCAGGTTCACCACTCGCAAAAATACCAGGTACTCCTTGCCCTTGTCTGAAATACGTGTAACAACGCGGTGGTAGACAGCATCACGAGCAAAAAGATCCTGCATGTACTCTATCTTGCCTGTTACCTCTCTTGACCAACTGTCAGTCTCACCCCTCTTCTTGCCAAACTGCAGAACAGAGTCCTGGAATTGCGTTGTCTGTACAGAAATCAGTGGATGACCGCCCCTGCCTTTCTTGCTTTCTTTCGCCTTTTGACCGCAAAACAAACACAAAGGGATTTTTCCATGTTCTACGACTTGTTCTGGTGCACGACGTTTTCGAGGTGGCTTTGCAAGTTTTGGATCCCTTGATGGAAAATAATGTTTGTTAGTGTGGCGATCTCTGCAGTTCTTATGGACATTGTCACCAGACTTAGCAAACACAGCTTCTCCAAATTTTGCACTGATGCTGTTGATGGTTTTGCAGCCCTTTTCTGTGAGCGTAACTGGGTTGGCATCAAACCCATCTCCACAGATGATACAGGTCTTTTCTTCTTGTTCCTAAAAACAAGAATACGATGGCATTAAAATTGTCAAGTGAAACACTAACACTAAACTCAAGACAAAAAGTTAAGCAACTATTTTGGGACGTTGCACAACGTTTGAACGGTGATAAAATTTTACCTGAAATGGACCATGCCATGAAATAATAGTGGATGTGTGACTGTGTTTTGGCCGTCACTGTCTGCCAGTTCCAGGCCATTCGTTCTGACTTAAGGGGGGCCTGCTTCTGTGACTGACTATCTGTCTCTTAAGGGGCTTCCGCCCTGGCCTTGAAGTTGCGGCTGCTGGCTGGAGATACAGACACATATTCATGGTCTTTTTTTCTTCTCTCCATTCACTCAGGTGCTAGAAATATGCTAGTTATGCATGCAGCTATTACTGAGCTGAACAATAGTATTAAGATGGCAGCGATTAAGATGAGGACTACCTCACCACAGCA
>CM031595.1:79818414-79823414 GCA_018398815.1 Conus ventricosus | reverse complement strand
CTGAACGTCAGGTTTGTTGAAAATATCATTCCCAAGTACTTATATGAATTGACTGTTTGAAATTTGTATTTCCATAAATCATCTTGTGTGTGTGTGTGTGTGTGTGTGTGTGTGTGTGTGCGTGCGTGCGTGCGTGCGTGCGTGCGTGCGTGCGTGCGTGCGTGCGTGCGTGTGTGTGTGTGTGTGTGGTGTGTGTGTGTGTGTGTGTGAGAGAGAGAGAGAGAGAGAGAGAGAGAGAGAGAGAGAGAGAGAGAGAGAGAGAGAGAGAGAGAGCACTAGCTCAACTCATGTATGTCTCGACGCACAACGATACTACTCTCTTCGTCTTCGTTTTAGTTTCAGGAGACTGTCTTCGTGAATGGCATATGGCTTATAACAAATTAAACGAAATTCCGAAAAAAAAGAATTTGGGCAAGCGTATAAAACAGAACAAAACATCGGAACAAATATGATTTAACAAGCATATACTAATCGAAGAAACTACAAGAGAATAAATAAGGAAATGCAAGAAAATAGGAATAGGAGAGAACAAAAAGGCCGAAAATGCCAGGTATTGGTTGAGGAAGGCTTGTTTGTGTTGAACAGTGGAAAAAGAGACTGAAAGAAGAAGAAAGAAGGACAAACAGAGAAAACAATAAGTACATTGATGACTGGTCAATTTTGACACAATGATGGTTATTGTCTGTGCGACTGTAAAGCATTTAACTCCTGAGAAGAAAGTTAGTCGTAGTACCTGAAGCAGCAGCAGTAGTGGTAGTGATGGCAGTAGCAGTAGCAGACATTTGATAACCAAAGTGTCTCTGCTGGGCAGCATGGTGACGGGAGCACAGCTGCAATTAATGTGTCTGTTGGTAGCAAGATGAAAGGAATATTGCTTAAGTGACATGTATCTAAGGTCCATGTTGATGAAAACATTGGTATAAGTGATGTGTCTGTTAACTGCCATGATGATAAAAACATTGCTATAAGTGATGTGTCTGTTAACTGCTATGATGATGACAGCATTGGTGGAGGTGATATGTCTGTTGGTTGCCATGGGTATGAGAACATTGCTGTAAGTGATATGTCTATTAAGCACCATGTTAATGAGAATATTGCTATAAGTGCTATAAGCTTTCAACTATCCTGTCTGGATGGTTTAGAATGTGTACGCTTACAGACATAAACATTCTACTACGGATTTCAGGAAGACCTTGTTCAGATATGTTTTGCTAACCGAAATGGTTTTTTTAAAAAAAAAATCAGTATGCTTCATAATGTCTATCTAAAACATTGTTAGTGAAAGATAGATTTAAGTTTTAGTTTTTATTTGATGGTTGTTTGTTCGTTTCTTTCTTTCGTTTTGAATTTAACAAATACATAAGTTTGGGGCTGGCCTGCTGCCCTGACGTTGCCTTCGTGGTTGGCTGGACTATAGACAACATGACTTGACTTGGCTTGGCTTGGCCGGATAATGACTGTCATTCCTGTGCTTCAGAGGGAGCTGGAACTGCAGTGAAACCAGAACCAACAACTGATTGTTCCGATCAGACAGAATTCATGGAAAGTGGTTCACAGTTCGGCCCTTCTATGTAAATGCCTTGTAAATTTGTGTTTTGTAAGATACTTTCAGCAATATCAACAGGCCACGTTGTTTTACCAGTTAGGTTTCGTGTCTGCCGGTGGATGGTATGCAAGACAAGCTGGCGGCTCAAAGTAAGCAAATCCCTCCACCCACCCACCCCCACCACCAAGCAAAGGGCATTGCACCTTTAGTCCTACTGTACCTCCACATGGCCCTGCTGTGAGGTCAACGACTGACAACGCGAAGCAAGAAATAAAAGGGATAAAAAGAACTGAGAGAAGTGGGAGGGAAGGAGAGATGGTGAAGGGGGGGGGGGGGGGGGGGGCGAGTGGAAGCAAGGTTAAGAAGGCTGTGGGTTGAAAGGGCGTCACAGCCCACACACCAAACAACAGAAGATCCGTGATAGAGGAAAAAAAAAAAGGGGGGGGGGGGGGGGGGGGGGGGGGGGGGGAGTGTTGGGCAGGTGATTATCTTTCAACCTTTCTCTAATCTTTTTGCTTCACCTCCATTCGCTGAGCTATTTGCAGTAATGTGTCGTGAGTTTACTGTGGATTTGGAGGTCAGGCTGACACAGCTGGCTTTGATATCAGATAGGTCAATGAACGTTTCTCCCAACCCTCACTTTGACTGGAATGACCGACCTTGACCCTTGACGTCACCCTTCCCTCATCTTCTGTCCATCTCCCCCTACACTCACCCCCTTCCCCTAGCATGTCTGTTGATCTGGCTCTCTGAGGATCACAGGACATTTACAACAGTCTATGTCAAAGTCACGCCTTTCGGAAACTTGAAAAAACAACAACAGATTGGAATATATTCCCTGCATTCCTCTAATATCCTCCAAACACCCACATGAGTGCACTAGGGAAAAATGTGTGTGTTTGTGTGGAGACGGTGCTTCTCTGGGTCCTCCCCAGCACCTTCGGGTGTTTCTTTTTCTTTTCCTCCTCCAAACACCCACATGAGTGCACTAGGAAAAATAATAATAACGAAAAGCCAAAGTGGAACACTATCATGTTACACAGAAGCGGTGTCAGCGGCTGTTATACACCACTCTTTCTTTTATTCGCTTCAGATCATTTCATGCTGAGAAATATTGATAGAATGACGAAGCATACAATACTCTGCTATGCACAATGAAAATATTGTAATGTATGTAAGAGTGTAGGTCTGGATGGTTTCACATTCTGCATGCCAAATATCGGACTGAATCACCACACTGTCACTCAATTTGCATGTGCGTGACAGTGCGAGTGAGTGTGTGTGTGTTTTTGTGTGTGCGTGCGTGCGTGCGTGCGTGTGTGTGTGTGTGTTTGTTTGTGCATGCATGTGCGCATGCGTGTGGGCATATGTGTGCGAGCTTGTCTCTGTGTGTGTGTGTGTGTGTGTGTGTGTGTGTGTGTGTGTGTGTGTGTGCGGGCGCGCGCGCGCGCGAGTGTGTGCGTGTGTGCGCGCGCGAGTGTGTGCATGCGCACATGTGTGTGTGTTTGTGTATGTGTGTGTGTGTGCGTGAGTGTGTGCATGCGTACATGCATTTGTGTGTGTGTGTGTGTGTGTGTGTGTGTGTGTGTGTGTGTGTGTGTGTGTGTGTGCGCGAGTGTGTGCATGCGCTCATGTGTGTGTGCGTGTTTCTGTATGTGTGTGTGTGTGTGTGTTGTGTGTGTGTGTGTGTGTGTGTGTGTGTGTGTGCGTGCGCGAGTGTGTGCATGCGCACATTGCATGTGTGTGTGTGTGTGTGTGTGTGTGTGTGTGTGTGTGTGTGTGTGTGTGTGTTTTCATTTATTCATTTTTACTCAGTCAAGAACACAATGCCCAGAACCACTGTCAAGGAAAGGGGAAAAATTGACTGAATCGCATAAATGAAGATACACGCACGCATGTCATCGCGTGAATTCACAGAGGCATCTCTCTCTCTCTCTCTCTCTCTCTCTCTCTCTCTCTCTCTCTCTCCTCTCTCTCTCTCTCTCTCTCTCTCTCTCACACACACACACACACATACAAACACACACACATACACACAGATGCACACACACACACACACACATGCACGCACATGCAAACTCAAGCACACATGCACACACAGAGGCACACACATGCAAACACACAAACGCAGGCACATATAAACAATTACCCTCACACACACACACACACACACACACACACACACACACACACACACACACACACACACACACACACACGTGCGCGCGCGCACACAGATACACGTTCAGGCACACACACACGCACACACACATTTATATTCACGCATGTACATCCATATACACTCTCACATACACTTTCTGTCACACAGGCACACATGTACGCAATTCCACATAGATATGCAAAAAAAACATGCGCATGCGCGCGCGCGTACACACACACGACCACACACACACACACACACACACACACACACACACACACACACACACACACACATATATATATATAATATATATATATATATATATAATTAATAAACAAAGCTTGCTCTTATGTCTTAGATTGAAGAAATAGGGGGAGATAAGCATTCATATCTGCAGTGGTAGATGATTCTGCCTAACTAACAGTATGTGCTTGAGTGGGTGAATGGGGAAAAATGAAATAAATGCTTCTCCAAATGAGCCTTCAGCAAGCTTATAGTCTCCAAGGGGAGACATCCTCCAATAGGGAGGGAAACTCACTAACATATAACTCCTGGTCATATACCGATATTTCGAAACCTGGTTGTTTCTCCTCAGTGACCGCGGAAAGAGGTAATTTGACTCCTTAAAACTGAAAAGGCAGAGGAGTTTATGCGATTTTGATAGAGACTTTCTGTCATGTTTTATAAGCACTGAAATGTAAACATGCCCGCACATATCTTCTCTAATTGCATTGCATGGTGTATTTCTTTCTTCTGAGATGGATTCCATGCGATTATGTTTCTGATCTTCTGTCTGCCTATACTTCATCGGAACGTGGTCGATTCTTTCCATGTTTACCCCACAAAACCACCCTCTGTCTCTTGCTCGAGCAGACACCTTCCCCCAGCCCACTGCAATCCTCTCGTGCTCTTTGGTTTTCCTCTGTTCCTCTGTTTTCCCACTGGATTTCAAAACCTACTAACATGACAGACACAAGAGAGAGAGAGAGAGGAGAGAGAGAGAGAGAGAGAGAGAGAGAGAGAGAGAGAGAGAGAATGAGAAAGGGGGGGGAGAGGGAGGGAGGGAGATGGAGAGAGAGGGGAGGAGGGAGAGAGAGAGAGAGAGAGAGAGAGAGGACAGACAGAAGACAGAGACACAGAGAGACACAGAGAGATCGAAAGATGCTGGAAGGTTTGTATGTTGAGAATATAATCACACTTTTTGACAAGAAAGGTCAGACATAGTCGCACATAGTCTATATGTTGGTCTCAAACAAGCGTTGACATATATGATAGTGGATAGAAAACATG
>CM031595.1:79798414-79813414 GCA_018398815.1 Conus ventricosus | reverse complement strand
GTGGGCTGCGTGCTTTATTGTGTGGTGTGTGGGTGTGTGTGTTGTGTGTGTGTGTGTGTGGTGTGTGGGTGTGCGCTCTAAAGGGAGAGAGAGACGGGAGTAGAGTAAAACGTTTTTTTTTGAAAAGGCCTTACCCCCTTCAAAGGGGAAAATTAAAAAACTTTTCCCTACCGCGCGGGTTTTAAACTCTTTTAATTGTTTAAAGACAAAAATTTTCCGGTCTTAACTTTCATTTCGTTTTTTTTTGCCATAAAAATCCCAAGCCAGTTTTTAAATTTGGGTTTTTAAAATTCCAATGTGCCTTTAAAACCAAATTTCAGTGGGGAAGAAACAGGGTTTTTTTTAAGTACTTGGGTGGGATTTTGCTGTTCAAACCCGTTTTTGTAGTTTAGAAAAGTGGGGAAAAAAATTTGAATTTTCTTTTTTCTTTCTTCGTAGAGGTGGGACATTTTAAAATTACGATATTAAAAGGGGTTTGTAAGGGTTGAATGTAACATATATCCGAAACACCAAACCTGAATTTTGTGCATTATTTTTAATATGTTTGTTAATCTGCATTGAAAATTTTCCTTTGGAAATTCAATGGGAGGATTTAACAATCTGAAAATTATCAAACCGGGGGACTGCTTAAACATGGGTTCCCAAATCTTTCCCCGTTCCCAATGGGTTTAAAACCTTTGGGCCGAAACAAGCGAATAAAACTTTTTTATGTATCTACCCCCAGATTCTCCCACAAACCCCAAAAAACCAAAAATTGTACAGTTTCAAAACCTTTTTAGTTCCCCAAATTTAACTTTTACCCAAGCGTCTAGCGGGCACAAAATTTTTGTACGTTTGTGAGGAAAATCTTTCGGGGGGCATTGAGTTTTTTTTGGGCCCAAAAACGAATGCACCCAAACCCACGGGAAAGTAATGTTTTGGAAATTGTTAGTCTCTCCTTTGAAAGGTCTTTGGGGTCTGTAGTGAAACACGGAAAACTTTTTTAAATGCGTACAAAGGGAATTCTTTTAAATTTGTTTGAGGAAATTCGAGGCCCCATAACTCAGCTCCTTTACTGTCCCCGGGGTTTTGAATCTGAAAAATGGGAATTAAATAAAAAACAATGCAGGACTCTTATCGGCATACGCAGTTTTTTTTGGTTTAAAAAGTAACATTTTTTTTGCTCTGCTTTAAAGACCCTTTTCAAGAAAAATCTAAAAATTAAACGGGTTGAAAAAAGTATCCCAAAAGAAATTAAAAGCTTTCACCACTGGATGGGCAATTCCATTATCTTTTTTTTTTTCCCGGCGGGCCAAAAGTTTATCCCCTTTCCTAAAAAATTTAATTTTCTTTTTGCCATTTTTAAACCTTCAACTGGGAGTTAGTAGCTCTTTCTAAACTTTTTTAACGATTTTGGGGCCCCATTTTTTGTTTCTGATACAATAAAAAACGTATCGCAAACAGGAAAAATAAATTTGCAAGGCATCATTTAAAAAGTGGCTCCTTTGCCTCCCGTTATGTTTTTACTTCAAACGTTATTTGGGTTAAATTAAATGAGAAAAAAAAAAGGGATACAGAATCCCTTGGTTTGACCCCCAAATTTTGCGTTTATGTGGTCTGTTAGGGATGATCCGACCCACTCTCCCCTTTTCCAGAGTTAACATGCTCAAAAATACATCTTTTTTTTTTTTACGGAAGCCCAAAGCTTCCCCAGTTTTGGCCCCCAAATTACTTCTGTTTGGACAAAGTCAAACTTTTTTTAAAAATCAATAAAAGCTACATAAATTTTCGGTTTCCCCCAAAAAGTTTTTGAAAAAAGGGGCCATCAGGGAAAACATGTAAACTTAGTTGTTAATTCCTTTTTAAATCCAGCTTGATATTCCCCTGTTATTGTTTTTTCCCCCCCCTTCCTAAAGCCCTTCGTTAATGTTTGCACTATAAATTTTGTAATGTTACACAGCAAAAATTCCCTCTATAGTTGTTTGGGGTTTGGGTTAAAGGGGTACCTTTTTTTATAATGGGAGAACAAGGGGATTCAGCCCAATTTTCAAAAACCCCCTTTTCAAAGGTATTCAAAATTTTGCTAAAAAGTTAATCCCCAAATAAATTTACGGGGTTTTTAATTATTTCAAAATTTATCCTTTGGGGCCCCTGCGCTTTTCGTTTCCCTAATTTAGTGGGCCCAAAAATGATTTTTTTCTTTCGATATAGGGCGTTTTTATATTTTTATATTTTAAATCATCTAAATCACTTCCGTCAAACCTCCCCCTAACCCTACCCGGTACTTTCTTTCTTTAAAGCATTTCCTTAAAATGTTTAAAAACCAATTGCCCAAAAACTAATTTTCTTTTGGGGCTGGGTTTTTTTTTTTTCTGAGTTTTCCGCATTTTTTCCCCCAAAACTCTTTCTGGCTACTAACAGGGGAAAAACTAATTTATCTCCCTTTGGTTCTTTTAAACTTCTTTTGTTTTTTTTTCAAAAGTTTGTTTATATTTCCCCTTTTTGGCATTACGTTTTTCCCCCCTGATCGGGTAAGAAAAAGTTCGACGTTTTTTGTTCCCTTTTTCCGTGATTTCTTTTACTTAAAAGACTTTCCCTTTTCCCTTCCAAAACCATCCCCAGTTCTTTCGTTTTTCCTTAATTTCCTCTTCATACAGTCGCGGCGCTTTTAAAACAATCTTTTAAAAAACCCATGAAAAGGCTTCTTTATTTTAAACTTCAATGAGCCAAAATGCATGTGACCCCTTTGTTGAAATTTTTGGGGGAATTCCATTCCCTTTACACAACAAGTCAACAAGTTCTTTCCAAACATTTTTTAAAGAACTAATGCATTCTTTCTCTTACATTGTCCAGGTTTTCGCTGGGGGAAAGCTTTTAGCAGAAAAAAAAGGGGCCTGTGATCAGAATCAATCCTTTCCCCCCAACAATAACTTCCAAAAATTAAGTTGTTGAAAACCATATCAGCGCATTTTAAAAATTCATTCCCCATATTACCATTTTTCAGAAATGTATGTTTAGCCCCCTTTTTGAGGTCGCCCTTAAAAAACCTTTTAAAAATTTCAAAAGAAAAATTTGCAGGGGCCATATTTAGCAACTTTCTTACCATAATTATTTAAAATTTGGTCTTTAAATTTTCCTGTTAAATTTGAAAAGGGCCATAAAAACATTAAATTTTCGGGGAAAAAACACTTTTTCAAAATCTTGAGAAATGGGGGGAAAGTACGCCCTTCAAAACCCACTTAGAAAAATATAAACATCCCCAAATTTGAAAGAAAGCAGTCCATAAAAAATTTTTTCCAATTTAAAGCAATACCTTTTCCCCGAATCAAAAAAGTTTGTATGGTAAAACCCTTGGTGGTACATATGCACCCCCCTAAAAAAAACCTCTTTTATTGTCCCAAAATTTAAATTTATCAAAAAACCCAAAAGCGAAAAAGTATCAGATTAATTTCCAGTGGCTTAACAAAGTAAACAAAACTTTTTTTAACAAGGCATTTAAACCCCCCCAGTCGCCTTCCGTGTAGTCTTTTTCCCTTTGCTGGTCTACAAAAATTGCCCAAAGCCAGCAAACACAGAGGGACTGGAAATCTTCCAAAAGGTTTCACCCAGGCTATAAAATAAAAAGAACTAAAAACGAAAAACAAAATCTTTTTTTCATGAAATTTAGGGGAAAAAACCTTTTTATTTTTCCCGTACGTGGTGCGTCCCGGGGGCGTGCGTGCGTGTGTGTGTGTGTGTTTTGTGTGGTGTGTGTGTGTGTGTGTGGTGTGTTTTGTGTGTGTGTGTGGGGTGTGTGTGTGGGGGCTCAAAAGGGGAAAGAGGGGAAAAGGGGGGAGAGAGAGAGAGAGAGAGAGTCGAGGCCCAAAATTAAAAATTTGATGAAACTTTTGAATTCCGCTTTCACAACAGGGTTTGTGTCTGTTTTGAAGTTAAAAAAAGGGGACTGGGGGTTTTTTCCCAATTCAGTGTTTGAGGGGCGATAAGGAAAAGGGGAAAGGGGAAAGAGGGGGGGAAAGGGAAGGAAAAAAAGGGGGGGACTGAAAGGTAAGAAGGGGTTTTTCAGGAAAACGGAAACAGTGGGAAAAACTTTGAGAGCATTTTTAAATTTCCAAAAGCCTAACCCCTGTGGAGGAACCCCAAAAACCCCACCATTACAGTTCCTCCCCAAACCCTCTGTGTTTTTCCCATTCTTCTCACCATCAGGGAAAAATTTCTCTACGCAGTTTTCTGCGGGTTACTTATTCTTTGTTGCGATAATCGCTTTGATTCCAAAACAATGTGCACCCCTTCCCCGTTCCCCCCCCCCCCCCCCCACCTCCCCCCCCCAACCCTTTCCGCCCTACATTTTCCCCAAACTTTTCCCCTTTTTTTGGTAAGATGTAGATCTGTTTGTTTGCAAAGGGGGGTTTGGTTTCGGGCCCGTAGGGGCATTTAATTTGAAAAAACTCCAAAAAAAATTTTTTCTTCCTAGGAAGAATGAGAGAGGAAAATACCCCGGGAAAAATTTGCTTTTTTAGGGACTACTTGTTTCCCACTTAAAGTTGGGTTTTGTATTAGGGGTTTGTTCGGGAGTGAAACCCGATTGTTTTTTGGGAAAACTAAATCGAAATTATGAGAAAAAAAAAAGAAAAAAAAAATTTAATCCCAAAAAGAACCCAAAAAGGGTTTTAGACCTTTTTTTGGGGCCCCTCGGGGCCCGATTATTGGGTTACTGAGCCTTTTTGAAGTTAAGGGGGGGATGCGGGGGGCCCTAACAGAGGTAAAAACCCGGAAAAAAACCCCAGGACTAAAATTTTTTTGGGATAGCCTTGGGGACAGAGAGAGAGCCATCTCTTGTTCAGCGTTGATGGAGAAGGGGCCCGGACAGTCGAGCATAATGGATCCCTGCAATTTCCAGAGGGGCCTTTCCCAGGGGAGGAAGATGGAAGGGAAAAGGGTTTCCCGGGGGGGGTTTTTTTTGGCTTTTTTGGTTTTTTGTTTTTGGCGGGGTTGGGGTTTTTCCTTTTTAAAAGGCTTTTCCTTTTTTCTGTTTCTTCCTCTCTCTTCTCTCTCTCTCTCTCTCTCTCCCCTTCTTTTTTCTCTCTCTCTCTTTTTTCTCTTTTTGTCCCCCCCCACTTTTCCCCTCTTTTTTTGTTTCTCTTCTCTTTTTTTCTCTTTTCTCTCTCTCTCCCCTCTCTCCCCCTTTTTCTCCTTTCTCCCCCCCCCCCCCCCCCCCCCCCTCTCCTCTCTCTTTCCCCTTCTCTCTCTCTCTTTCTCTCTCCCTTTTACCTGCTTCTTTTACCTTTTCTTTCCTTTCTCCCCCCCCCCCACCCCCCCCCCCCCCCCCCCCCCCCCCCCCCCCCCCCCCCCCCCCCCCCCCCCCCCCCCCCCCCCCCCCCCCCCCCCCCCCCCCCAAACCCCCCCCCCCCCCCCCCCCCCCCCCCCCCCCCCCCCCCCCCCCCCCCCCCCCCCCCCCCCCCCCCCCCCCCCCCCCCCCCCCCCCCCCCCCCCCCCCCCCCTCCCCCCGATCATATAATTTTTTTCCTCCTCTTCCTTCTGGGCCCCTCTGGGGTTTAAAAAAGGATGACAAAATTATTTTTCTTTTGTTTGCCAAACCCGCAAGGACGGGAACTCTCTCCTCCCCCCCCTCCCCCCTCCCTCCCCCCCTTTTCCACCCCCCCCGCCCTCTCTCTGTCTCCTGAAATGTCTCTGTCTCGACATGAGGTGCCCCCCACCCCCTTGACATCCCATCAAGGGGGTTTTTTAAACTCGATATCAGGGGGGGAAGGGGAAAGGAAAGGGGGGGGGTGGGGGTGGGGGAGTGGAGTGGGGATTTAATCCATTTTTCTTATGCCCCTCACAATAGTCATGAAGTACATGAGGCAAAAAAGGGAAAATGGACAGAGAGGGTTTTCCGGGAAACACATTTCTTGGTCTCCACAGACAAGGTTTGAAAACGTGTTTTAAGGAATTGCAAAAGCTCATTGTGGGGAAAAGGTGGTCGGGGCCTTTGGGGACGTTTTTGGGCTCTGTTGTTGTCCCGGTTAATTGAAAGGCAGGGATATTCATGCCCTTTTTTCATTTATGTTAAATTTATGTATCAGTTTTAAATTTTTTTTTCTTCTTCTTCTTCTTTCTTCTTTTTTTTTCTTCTTCTTCTTCTTTTTTTTTTTCTTCCTTTTTTTTTCTTTTTCTTTTCTTTTTCTTCTTTTCTTTTTTCTTCTTCTTTTCTTTTCTTTTCTTTTCTTCTTCCCCTGTGTTTTTTTTTTGTTTTGTCTCCGTTATGTTGTGTGTGTGTGTGTGTGTGTGTTTGTGTGTGTGTTGGGGTTTTGGTGGTGCGGGGCGTGGTTTTTGTGCGTGCGTGGTGGGGTGCTGGTGGTGCGTGCGTGCGTGCGGTTTTGCGTGTGTGTGGGTGTGTGTGTGTGTTGTGTTTGTCTGTGCTTGTGTGCTTTATGCGTGCGTGCGTGGGGGTTTTGTGATGTGTGCGTGCGTTTTGTGTGTGGTTTGTGTGGGGTTTTGTGTGGTTTTGTGGGGGTGTTGTTTGTGTATGTATGTGTGTGTGTTTGTTTTGTGTGTGTGTTTGGGGCGTGTTTTGTGTGTTTTGGGTTGTGGTGTGTGTGTGTTTTGTGGTGTGTAGTGGGCGGGGCGCGCGCCCCGTGCGCGTGTTTTTTGTGCGCAAAAGCGAGCAGGTGTGTGTGCTTGCCCAAGTTTTGTGGATGAACGCGTTCGGAAAATGCGCGTGGACAATGCCCCTGTGCATCAAACCCGATTTGCTGTTTGCTTTGCGGTGTGAAAGTTGTTATACTGAAACAAAATTATGTTATCGGTTCAATTTTTTGAGAAGAAGGTAATTTCAGAGGTCCACAAAATCGCTTGGGCGAACTTGGGGCAAAAGGGAGCAAGCCTCTTTACATAGTGAAAAATATGACGAAAAGAGGAGGTTTATGCCCCAAAATAGGTGGCACCACGAGAAAGGTGTATCAATACCCTTTAAACGTTATCCATTTCTTGGGTCCTTTTACCTGTCTGTTGCCCCGGGCGACCTTTGAGATTCTAGTTTAGAGCCCTTTTTGCAATATTTTGTTTTTTTTTTTTTGTTGTTTTGTTTTTGTTGTTTTCTACTTGCATTGCTAAAGGTTTTAAAAAAATGTTCGCGAAAAGAAGAGAAACGTGGGACAAATACGCCTCCCCTTTCGGTGAAGTGTCAAAGCTAAAATGTTGCTCGTTTTTTTTCAATTTTCCAAATTTGGGTTTTTTCTTTTCCTGAAAAAAGCCCCAAGAAGCGAAACGCGTCGTGTTTTGTTTGTGACTTGGGTTTTTCCCCCCTTTTCTTGGGGTTTTTGCTAAAAATTTTATTTTAAAATTTGTTTAGATTTCCCCCTGCCAGTCTCCCTTTGCAACTAGATCTAAAGGGAACCCAAAAATTAAATTAAAAAATAACCCCTCAAGAAGCGTTTTATCCCCTTTTTCCCTTTTTTTTCTGTCTGATTTGCTCTGTCCAAAAAAGCGGGGAAAAAAAAAAGGGGAAAAAAAATTTTGGAAGAATTGGTTCTTTTGCAGGAATTGTGTTGAAGGGGGTTTCCCCAGGGAAAGGTTTTAGGAAAACCTTCGAAAGTTTTTGGGAGAAAAAAACTCGTGGGGAGCGTTTGGGAGCGAGAGTCCCCAGAAAAGAAGCCCCCTTTAAGCAAGTGCGGCCCCTTTTTTCCTGAACTCTAGGGGGGTTGGGGGACACCCCGGGTTTATTGGCTCGGATGTCCCTTTTGCTGCCCTTTTTTTTTCCCCCCCTCTTGGGACGAGCAAGGGTGGGATTCGAACCCCTGCCCTTGGGGCATGCTCATTTTTCCTTAAACCCCGCGCTTTAACCCTGAGCCCCAGGGGGCACCCTCTTTTTTAGGGAAAATTTGGCCTTATGGGAAATTCACTTTTGTTCTCCTTGAACCCGATCCGCTTGAGCACCCCCTTTGCCCCTTCTGCCATTGCTTTCAGGGGGGTCTGGTTTTTTCCCTTTCCCCGCAACTGAGGCTGGGTTTTATGAGGCTGTTTGGGGAAGTTCCTACAAAACCCCCGCTCCAATTTCGCCCGTGAGGACTTTGCCTGATTGTTCTCCCTCAGGCTGTTTGCCAGATCAGCATACTTTTCAGTCTTTTTAGGTTTTTTGGTGCCTCCAAATTTGTTTATTTTGGCCCGTGGCTCGATCATGATCAGCTGCTTGGTTGATTAGAGTGGGGCTTTCTTGTCTGGTCTCTGCCCTCTTGTGATTGGGTCTCTGGGGGGGTTTTTCCCTTTGGGAGGTTGCGTGACTCCCAGTCATCTGCCCCATCCCCCCCGACTCTGCCTCCCTGTTTCGAGTGGGGACTGTTTTTTTTGGCCTTTATTTTCTGCCTCGGGCCGGGGAAGAATGTTGGGGGGTGCTTTTGGGGTCCCGGGTTTCCCTTTTTTGGTGTTGGTCCCAAGATATTGTACAATCTCTTTGAAACACTTGGTTGTGCCTCCCTGTGACCTTCCTTGAGCCCGGGGGTACTTTACATGGCTTGAACCTGCTCCACCCGTTTGCTTTTCATGGGGGAGAGGGGGGATGCGGTCGTTTTGTTTTCCCCCCCTTACCGGTTTTTCATTTGAGGGAGAAGGTTTTTGCAAAATTGAGGAAAAGAAGCTTACCCGGAAAAGGGGGGTATGTGCCCAAAGTCATTCCAAGTTGCTTTTTGGAGGCAAACTCCCAGTTGGCCATTGCCCTTGTGGTCTTTCTGGGGCCCTTTTTGGAGTCTTTTTTGGTTTCTTCTTTTCTCTTCTCCCGAAAAATCATGTTTTCTTTTGGCTTTTCCTTTTGGGCCCTTTTTAAACCACATTCAGTTTTTGGGGCCCCCCAGTCCTTGGGTTTTTGGGTCGGGGTGTGTCTGTTATTTTTTCTGATCTTGAGCTTTCTTTTGCAGAAACCCCTCGGGCCCCTTGAACTTTCATTTTCTGCCTTCTTCAGGGGGGTTGATTCTTCTTCCCCCTTGTTTCCTTTAGTCCCCAGCAGCTTTGAATTTTGGTTTGGACTTGAACTACCCTTTTTAAAAAGGCCCTCTTTTGCTTTTAAAAAAAGGTTCTTTTCTTTTGTTGTTGTTTTTTTTTCTTCTTGTTTTTCTCCCGTTTTTTTTCTTTTTTCTTTTCTTTTCTTTTTTTCTTCTTCTTCTTCTTCTTCCTTTTTCTTTTTTTTCTTTTTTTTTTCTTCCCCCCCACCCAGCCTCCCTCTTTTCTCTCTCTTTCTTGCCTCTCTCTTTTCTCTCTCTTCTCTCTTCTCTCTCTCTCTCTGTCTGTCTCCCCCCCCCCCCCCCCTCTCTTTTTTTTCTCTCCCCCCCCTGTGTGTGTTTGTTTTGTGGTGTGTGTGTGTGTGGGTTTTGTGTGTGGGGGGTGTGTGTGTGGTGCATTGTGCGTGCGTGCCTGCGTGTGTGGATGTGTTTTGTGTGCGTGCGGCATGTTGCGTGTGTGGTATGTGTGGGGGTTTTTGGGGTGTGTGTGTTGTGTGTGTGTGGGGTTGTGTGTGTGTGTGGTGGGGTGGTGGTTTTTGTGTGGGGTGTGTGTGTGTTGTGGGTGTTGGGGTTGTGTGTGTGTGTGTGCGCGCGTGCGTGCGTGCGTGCGTGGTGCGTGCGTGGGTGTGTGTGGGGTGTGTTTTGGGGGTGTTGTGTGTGTGTGTGTGTGTGTGTTGTGTTTGTTTGTGGTGTGTTGGGTTTTTGGGTTTTTTTTTAACCCCTTTCCCAATATAGTGATTTCAGAGTTTGAGTGATAGGGGTGAAAGATGAAAGAAGATGAAATTTTTTGTGCAACCTTTTTGAGTGGTGTGTGAGTGTGTGTGTGTGTGGGGTGTGTGGTTTTTGTGTGTGTGTGTGGGTGTTTGTGTGTGTGTTTGTGTTGTGTGTGAAAAAGGTGTGTGTTTGGTGAATTGGGGTTGGGGGGGGTGTTGTATGTTGTGTGTGTGTTGTGTTTTGTTGTGTGTGTGTGGTGTGTTTTGTGTGTGAAAGTTGTGTGTGTGTGAAAAAGTGTGTGGTGTGTAAGTGTGGTGTGTTGTGGGTGTGTGTGTGTGTTGTGTGTGGGGTGTGTGTGAGTGTGGTTTTGTGTGTGTTGTGTGTGTGTGTTGGTTTTGGGGTGTGGGGTGTGTGTGTGTGTGTGTGTGGGTATGTGTGGTGAGTGTTTTTAAAAATTTAAATTTTTTTATAAGGTTTTTTAGTGTGCCACCGTTTTCAAAGAAATTCCCGTAAAATTTTACCCGTCCGTGGAAAAAGTTTTCTGGGTTTTTCAATAGTGTCTCTGCAAATAGAGGGTTCTGTGAAAATTGGAGCAGTCCTTTGAAAGATTCGTCGTTTCCGAAATTTTTCCCGTGTTGGCCCTGGGTTTTAATTTTTCCCGTTTTGGGGCAATTCAATTAAACGTGTGTTGAGGGTATAAAGAGTGTTTTAAAAACTTATGTTGTTTCTTTTTTGTAAGGGGGGCATCATAAATGTTGAATTTGGGTTAAAAATTGAGCCCCAGTTTGTTCAAAAGAGTTGGGGGGGGGGGGGGGGGGGGGGGGGAAAGGGGGAAAAAAAAAGAAAAAAAAAGGTTATAATTCAAGGAATATTCCCAAAGGGGGTTTTTTATTTTGTTTACAAAAATTTTAAAAAATGAAAAAAAAGTTATTTAACATGTAAGGCAAGTTCAGTGAAGTCGATCCCTTTAGATAAAATTTTTGCCCTTCCCTTTTCACACTGTTTTTGTTCTGCCAGTTCAAAAAACGTTTCCCTTCCCCGGAGGTTCCCCAAACATACATGAGGCCTTTTGCTTTTTTTTGTTCCCAGGTGAATTAATTGCATGGATGAATTTAAACTTTCTACGGGCTCTGGAAATTGGGGGTTTGGATTTTTCTTAAATTTTGGGTTTTGGGGGTTAAAATCAGGGGGTTGGTTAACCCCATTTTTAAAAATAGACAATCGTTTTTTTTAAATAAATGTTGAAATTGTCGTTTGATGCTTTATTTTCAGGATGTGTGTGTGGGTGTGTGTGTGTGTGTGTGTGTGTGTTTTGTGTGTGTGGTTGGGGGTGTGTGTGTGTGTGGGTAATTTTGTGTTTGGCGTGTGTTTTTGTATGCGTTCGCACCCCCCGGGGTAAAGAAAAAGGGCGCGACAATTTGGGACAAATTGGGCATGTTATCCCAAAAGAAAGATAAAGGTGAGATGGGGAGAGAAGGGAGGAAACACCAAAAAAAAAAAGGGGAAAAAAAAGGGGAAAAGAAACAAACCCGGGCTCATGTTCGGATGTTAAACGTGGCAAGGGCCCCGTGAATTACAGGGTGTCATTTTTTTTTGAACCTTGGGCATTTTTGCTGGACAAGTCCCCTCTATGTGTCCAGGGGGTTTTGTCATGGGCGTTGTGTCACAGGACCAAATGCACTCGCCTCTTCGTCATTTTTGTTGTTGTTGTTGTTGTTGTTGTTGTTGTTGTTGGGTTTTTCTTCCCCTTCTTCTTCTTTTCTTCTTCTTTTCTTCTTCTTCTTCTTCTTCTTCTTCTTCTTTTCTTGTTGTTCTTGTTTTTTTTGTTTTGTTGTTTTTTTTACTACTACTCCCATATACTATACTTTTTACTAACTACTTCTTCTCTTTTCTTTTCGTTTCTTCTTTTTTTTTCTTCTTCTTCTTTTCTCTCCCCCTCCCCCTCCTTTTCGTCGCGTGATTTGTCTTCTTTTTTTTGTTTGTTTGTCTAAACTCTTTTTGCTATTATTTCATGGTGTGTTGTGTGTGTGTGTGGTTTTGTGTGTGTGGGGTGTGTGTGTGTGTGTGTGTGTGTGGTTTTGTGGCGCGCGCGGGTTTTTGGGGTGTGTGTGGGTGTGTGTGTGGTGGGTGTGGGTGTTGGGGTTGTTGCGTGCGTGGGGTGTTGTGCGTGTGTGGGACGCGGCGCGCATGCGTTTCGTGCGGCGTGGGCGCAGGGCCCCCTGGAATACACAGGTTTTTAAGTTTTTAAACCTTTTGAGAGGGAAAAACCCAAACCAAAATTGCAAAACCCCCTTTTCCCCGCACTGTCTTTGGGGGGTCTGATGGGTTTATGGAGCATCTTTAAAGCAAAAGTGGATGCCCACGATAAAAAACGGAGTGATATGTCAAGACACAAAAGCCGAGGAAATGAAAGCAGGTAACCCCTCCCTGTGTTTCTTTGTGCGGGCTCTGAGGGGGGCACCCGAGCTGTTTTTTCTTTGGTTTTAGGGAAACCAAAAGCCCAGGGGAAAATTTAAGGGGGGTTTTTTGAGGAACGAACACAGAGGGCCGGAAAGGAAACAGGGGTTGATTTTTGGGGGGGAAATGACGTTCTCAGTCGTTTTTACCCCCCCTCAGTCTCCCTTTTCTCCCCTTTACCCTCCCTCCCTCCTCCCCCCCCCCCTCTCTCTTCTCCTTCTCTCTCTCTCTCTTTCCCTCTCTCTCTTCTCTCTCTCTCTCTCTCTCTCTCTCTTCTTTCCCCCCCTCCTTCCCTATTTTGCCCTTTTACTTTCCCTTTCCCCCTCTTTGTTGGGGGGTTTTAACATCTGTCTGTCGGGCCGTCTTCCTCCTTTCCGTCTCTTTCGGGCGGTATGTCTTGTCTAAAACCCCCTGTCTCTCTGTCTGGGTTTCTGTCTGTCTGTCTGTTAAAGACGGGGCTCTCTGTTCTGTCTTTTGTCGCTCTTTTCTCTCTCCCCTTTTTCTCCCCCTCTCTCTCTTTTTCCCTCTCCTTTCTCTCCTTTTTCTCCCCCCCTCTGTTGTTTTTCTCTGCGCTTTTTTAAATAGAATAATTTTTCTCTGTACAATTCATTCAAGCATTCCTTTTTTTAAAAACCACTGTTTTCCCCTCTCCCCTTTTTTCTCTCTCTCTCTCTCTCTCTTCCTTTTCTCTCTCTCTCCCCTCTTCTCTCTCTCTTTTTGATCTCGCTCTGTCTCTTTTCTTCTCTCCCCTTTCTCTCTCTCTCTTTCTCTCTCTCTCTCTTTCGCCCTTTTCTCTCTCTTCCTCCTCCTGTCTTCCCTCCCCTTTCCCCTTTTTAAAGAAACCAAAAAAAGCAGCAGAAACAAATTTTTTGTGAAAAACAATATTTCAAGTTTGACATTTTTCCAGTTGACATGAACCATTCTTTGTTGCTGTTTTGATTGTCTTTGTTTTCTTTTCATCTTTTTAATTTGTATTTCTATCAGCTCTCTTTGCCATTGGAAGGGGACATTATTAAACATGGGAAGTGAGGGGATAGAAAAAGAAGATAGAATGAAAATGTTCAACAGTGGCTTTGAATTACAGACTGCAATCAGGGATACGCTTCACCATGGTCCTTTACTTTGTCGTAGGGGTGGGGCTTGTGTGCTTTTACGATCCCGAGAGCTATGCCAGATAGGTGCAACCATACTGGACAGGTCAAGGGGGAGAAGCCAGACAAAATTTGGACCACTCTCCTAGAGGATAATAGGTTTGCGCAGGTTAACTGCCTGGCCTGTAAAAAAAGCTAGTTACAGAAACGTCCACGATAAACTTGTCTACTTTGCATGTCCTGGGAGAGGAAGACAATCTAGCCAGATTGCGTATGAAGCGTCGCAGTGAAAGCCGAAAGGAAGCTGCTTCGCCGAGGACTCTTCTGTCACCCAAGACAACTACCCGGATCGGCACATGGAACGTTCGGACCATGTACGAGGCTGGGAAAACTGCACAGGTTGCAGCAGAGATGCAGCAGTACAACCTTGCTCTGTTAGGCTTGTGTGAGACCAGATGGACCCAATCAGGATTGATGCGGCTTGGCACTGGGGAGACCTTGATCTACTCGGGGCATGAAGAAGAGAGAGCTCCACACACCCAGGGGGTGGGGCTTATGCTCTCCAGACAGGCGCGGCAGCACTGATGGAGTGGACTGCTGTGTCACCACGTATCATCACCGCAAGATTCTACACCAAAGTGCGGAAAAACACTCATTGTGCAATGCTACGCACCCACCAATAAATGCAGACAAGCAGTTAAAAAGATTCTACGAAAAAACTACAATCCACCATCAACCAGAAGAAGAAAGGAGATCTACTGATCTTGATGGGTGACATCAATCCCAAAAGATCGGAAATGACAATAGTGATAGGGAACAAAGCATGGGAAAGGAAGGCCTTGGAGACATGAATGAAAACGGGAGCTGTTCTGTGACTTCTGTGTTTCAATGGATTGAAAATTGGCGTAGTTTGTTCCCTCACAAGACCATCCACAAGCTACCTGGGTTCACCGGACACCCACACAGAAAACCAGATTGACCACATTTGTATCAGCAACAGTTTTAGGAGGTCACTACTGGATGTCAGAGCAATGAGAGGGGCAGATGTTGGATCGGACCATCACTTGTTGTGGGGGAAGTTCAAGTTCCAGCTGAAGAGACATCCCAGGAAGACCAACAAGCCAGGGAACAGATTCAACGTGGAAAATGCTAAAAGACCTGCAGACAAAAGACAGCTTCACGTGGAACGTTCCAACAGATTTGACACATTAGCATCCCTTGTCGATGAAGAGTCATCAGTAAACAGCTCTGGGAACAATCAAAGGCAGTGGTTAGTGAAACATGGAGAAGATTCTGGGAAAGAAGCCCAAGAGTCCACAAGCCCTGGATGTCAGCAGAGACACTGAGGAATTTGAAAGAGAGAAAAGATAGGAAAGCAACAGTCAACATAAGCAAGACCAGAGCAAGTAAGGCAGAGGCACAGAAACTTGCACACAGAAGCAAACAAAGAAGTAAAAGAAAGCATAAGACAGGACAAGAGAAATATGCGAGAACCTGGCAGAGGAAGCAGAAAAAGCAGCCGACAGAAAAACTGAAGGAGCTGTATGACATAACACGGAAGTTAGCAGGGAGTCGACGAGTGACAGAGGCACCTGTGAAGGACAAGGAGGGGAAAAACACACTCACCAACCCAGATGCCCAGTTGCACCGCTGGAAAGAACACTTCCAGGAGCTCCTCAACCGGCCAGCACCACCAGATCCACCAGACATACCCCCCTCCGAGACACCACTAGACACAACACCAACCCCCCTACCAAGGAAAGATCCGG
>CM031595.1:79780914-79783414 GCA_018398815.1 Conus ventricosus | reverse complement strand
GGGAAGAGAGAGAGGGAGAAGAATTGAGGAGGGAGAAGATGAGAGGGGAGAGGAGAGAACGAAGAACGACGAAAATTTTAATCAGATACCCAGGGCCCTTTCTGATGGATGCACATTGTAAGATAACCATTCATACAACACGGAAATATACATCGTCTGACAACAAGTGCTGACAGATAAACATATTGCAATATGTACAGTAAATCTAAAAGCTAAGTTCATTCAATGAGCAAATTTGCCCCTCTTAAAGGTTGTATAAGATTTTGAAAATGTTCTTTAAAACTCCTTATTTTGTTTTTCCCATAAGTACGCAGCCTTGAATATCAAGGATCTTCACAAAGGGTTCCTTGGAATGCATTCACGCGTGAATACTGAATTTCCCAGAACAAAAATAAAAAACTGTGTTCATTTTCTTTTGCCTCTTTGCTAAGGGGAACCGCATATCAATGTTTTGAGACTTTGTAAGCTTTTCGGTGCTAAAGTATTTGGTATCCGAATCCGAATCTGAATCTGTCAATAACTTTTTAATCGCCTATCAACATAATGAAAGATATACTCACACCTATTAGATGTTTAAAGTTCTGTAAAATGATATGTTCCTCTCTGGATGTTTTCAAAATAGTTTGCATCGATTCTATGTCCTGTCGTAGCTGCTCAAAAGGCTTTACATTTTCAATGCCTTGTTCTCCAGACGATCAAATATATTATGAAACAAAAACGGTTCAGCTCTACATCGCCAAAACGAGCAGAAAAATTTCGGTACAAAAATACCCAGGAGCAAGTCCTACTGTGACCCGTTTCATTCCCAGCTTCATATCCGAATATCAACGATTTCTCTGCATCACACGACGCCAAAATGAAAGAAAGAAACACGGCAAACCACACAAACTGCCCGAAAGCCAAAGCCACCTCGACATGGTCACATCTAGAACTTTTCCCAGATTCAGAGAAAAGCTCGGGTAACAGAAACTAGGTTTTAAATGCGGGGCTCCTATCAGCAGGTGTTTACACTTTGACAACCGGAAGTGCGCCCCGAGAGAGAGAGAGAGAGAGAGAGAGAGAGAGGGGGGAAAATATTGCCCAGTCCTCTTCTTTCTTCAGCACCATGTCTCTCTTTGCTCTCCCTTTTCCCTTTCGACCACGTTCATTTGTGTTAACCACAGTCCTGCTTTTGGTTTGTGTGTGTGTCCTGTATTTTCCGGTTTTCCTTTGCCTTGTTCACTGCCTCCTGAACTTTCCTTTTTTCTACGGGTTTTTTAGCTTGGACTGGATTGATGTAGCATACAACGTTGTCTTCAGCGTCTTTCAATATGGAGAGTAGCTTTGTTTTGCCTATTTTCCCCTCCAGAATGGATTCAGGTTTGTAGCTAAAGTTTTTCTTGGCGCGTGAATGCAGCGTGCATGAGAGCAAGTGGGACACTCAGCCATTTCCTTGTGTACTTCTGATTTTGGCCTCCATTGATTCCACTGTGCTGGTGTTGATAGTGTATATAAACAGAGGCGGGGGAGCACTGGTAACGGCATGAACCCCAGAGCTTGTATTTGCCAGGGCGGCCAGACTGGTCGATTATCTGCAGGCTTTCTTCTGCCATTTGCTAGGTTTCGTTTCCCTCTTTGGTCTTTCAGGGAGTATCATATCACCTTGCTAGGCTCTTGACTGGTTCGTCTGTTACGGATGGAAGGGCGTGGATGGCTACAATAAAAAAAACTGTTTCAGACGTTTTTCTTTCCGAAAGGGAGAGGTGCCATGATTTGCTTAGTTCGAAACATGTCCTTGTTGAAGAAACCTACTTGTCTAACTGCTTCAGCATTTTGTGTTTCATAACCCTTTACTGGAAATGACGCTTGTGTCATCCATGACGGTTTTCAGAGGGGACAGTTGGCATCCATTCCTGAGGTTCTGCTGAATCTGTGCTTTCAAGATGACCTCCATTGCCAGGACAAAAAACACTGGAGAAACTGCACAGTCCAGTGCTACGGGCCCAAATTCCAGATGGATCCAGCCTTTTGTGTTTTCCTTTGTGGACAACCCCACTGAGAAGCCTAGGAAATAGCTTTCTCAGATTTCTGAGATGATCTTTGGGGCATAATACATTTTGAAGGCGACCTGAATCATTTGTGGGGAATATGATCCTATTCATTTGTGAGATCGAGCCACACTACGTCGAGGTCGTTGTTCTTTGCCTTGGTCAGTGGATTTTCTTTTCCAAATTCCAGTAGCATGTTCTACAAAGCCAGACACTCCCAGGATCCTCCTTTCTGAACGGACAAATCCAGTACTCATTTTGTGTAAAGGGATTTGTCAGCCTGACCCCAAAGAGGAAAAAAAAGAGGAGTTTCCCTCAAGTTTTTAGAGGCGAAAATTGGTCGGAACTGGTTGACGTCACTCGAGTTTCGCTCTTTGCGAATGTGCACGCCAAAGTCTTGCATCCATTGGTCGTTGATATTCAAGTTCTTGTATGCTATCTAATTATTTTATGGAGCCATTCAAGGATTTTTA
>CM031595.1:79773414-79775914 GCA_018398815.1 Conus ventricosus | reverse complement strand
ACAACACTGAAAAACCAGGAAACGACAAAGAAGTTGAAAGCAAGATCACACCACATGCTTCTTGCAATTACCAGGCGCTCAGCATGTGTCACAGGGGAAAACGCAGGACGGAAAAGGTTTGACAAGCCCCTCCGGATATATAAACGCGACCCTTCCTTCAGTCTCACACAGATGCAGCAATATTGACAGGGCGAAGGGAGAGAAAGGAGAAAATTAACATCATGTTCTTTGTTCTGTCCATTCCGACAGAACACTCCAGGAGGAATTCAGGGATGACCAGAGATGAAAGTGAGGAGGATTAAACTTGTCCTTTGGTGTGTGGGCTAGTGGTGACTTGTCTCAAGCAATGTTTTAGTGTTGGATGAAGGGAAAGACAACAAACCCTGTTTGCAAGGAAGAAGTGTCACCTGTCTTTGGCCTTCCCCGTTCAGAATACAGATTGAAAATACAGAATGGTGGGCCTTTGTTGATGTAAAGGGGTTGGTGGTTTAAGAGGGGAAAAGTGGGGTTATATTCATTCTGTCTGTCTTTGCTCTCTGTCTGTCTGTCTTTCTTTCTGTCTGTCTGTCTGTCTGTCTGTCTCTCTCTCAACCAATTTTTCTCCCTCTCTCCTGTTCTCTCTGGTCATGCTGCCCATTGTCAGATGCTGTAGGGTTGGGTGTTGTTTAAGATTTTGTGTTCTTGTTTTGTGAAGTTCTTTTTATGTGTTTGTGAAGCCTCTGATGAAATTTCGAAGTTGAAAACTGTTTGCGGACAAGAAACACCCACCTCCCACTTCCACCTACTTTACCTCCCCTCTAGGAAGCATGAGAAAAGGCGTCGTTTTCTCGAGTACAGCAAATGGCTGCAGCGTGCGTTTGTTATGGCCCCTTATTGCCAGACAGTGCTTGCATTGGACTTGTTTATTTTGTAGTTTGTGTTCAATCCCATTAGGAAAGTATCTGCACCTCACATACTGTTTATCTGTTTGTTTGTCTCTCGGTTGTTTTTAGACTAAAGGAGCTTCTTTTTTCAGTGTGTCACATACTTGTTCATTGCCTTAACCCCTGTTCCCTCACCTTTTTTTTTTTTTAGTCCACCGTTCCACCCACCCCTCTCCCCAGTGAAAAAAAGAAAAAAAAGAAAAAAATACGTTCCATTTTGTTTCCATTCCTTTCCTTTGTTTCCTTTTTCTTTCTTTTTTTTTTATAACCCTTTTGTACCATTTTTCTTCACATCCCAAGTCCCTCCCGCGTTTTCCAGGTTCACGGCTTGAGCTGGTTTTCAGACAGTCAAGCTTTGACGTCAGTCCTGTAAGCAGTTTATGTTCTTTACGTTGATACAGGGCTTGTTGATGTTGTTTTGTTGGACATTTGTTGATGGCAGTGATGGATGGTTATTTGTTTGTACTATGGGCCCACCCAAAGAAAAAAAAAGTTTGGGCATGTGATAAATGACGGCAGCTCACATGTATGGAGATGTGTGCAGGAGCGCTCATCCGCTCTTGTGTGCGTGTGCGTGTGTGTGTGTGTGTGTGTGTGTGTGTGTGTGTGTGTGGTGCGTGCGTGCGTGCGTGCGTGCGTGCGTGCGTGCGTATGTGCGTGCGTGCGTACGGTGCGTGCGTGCGTGCGTGCGTGCGCGCGCGCGTGTGTGTGTGTATGTTGTGTGTGTGTGTGTGTGTGTGTGTGTGTGTGTGTGTGTGTGAGTTTATGTGGTATTATAGTCTTCTATAGTGTCAGCATATCATTCATTCCTGGTTTACCACACCAATTTTAAACGCAATTATCTCATCTGTTCCTTGTCTATTTACAACTAGTATAGAGAACAAGTATTTCAGGCACTCCCTGTCTATTGACAACTTCACCTAAAGAGTCGTTCACACCATCCACTTCTCGATTAATTAAAAATAAATAGGTCAACATATCATCCATCTCCTGTTAACCGCTACTACCAAAAAGCCAGTATCTCATCCATCTCGGATCTTTTCTAGAGTCTACATTTCATCCATCCCCTAAATATTTACCACTTCAACTGAAGAGTGAACATCTCATCCATCCACTGTCTATTTTGTTTCCATTTCCACGAAAGAGTCAGCATCTCATCCATCCCATATTTACCACTACCCCTACTTCTTCTAAGGAACCTCCATCTCATTCATCACAAGTGACACTTTTCGTTGTGCGGGTCCGGAACAAAGGGGATAAATGTGTCTTTGAAACTTGGCGGAGGTGTGCGAACTCCGGTCTGCTTGTTGTGTTACCATATCGCCTCGTTGTTCGTTGTTGCACGGCTGAAGTGTTTCTTGTGTTGAATAATGCCAGACCAGCGTTTGCAGCAGAGTGATTTGCTCTGAGAAACAAACGAACAGAATAATGAATATTAACAGCCAAGAAAAGGAATCTATAGAAAAATGGATGTCATGTCAGCGATCCACTGTATAGTACGGCAGATGTAGTAAGCTGCAGGAAGGCTGGATGAAATGAAATTTGGAATCAACAAAAAGAGGAAGGGAAAGAAGCTC
>CM031595.1:79745914-79753414 GCA_018398815.1 Conus ventricosus | reverse complement strand
GGAAGTATTTGACCTTTTCGACTTGTGTTTACTCCAGACGTGAAACAATGTCATCAGACAGGTTGCAATTTGAAAAAAAAAAAGATCCTGGGTTTGAAATATGCTGCCAACTTCTCTCAGAAGGCAGAAAAAGAGTAAACGTCAGACTTGTCCCTGCGTAGCAGAGTGAGGATTCCAGGGGGGAGAAAAGAAGGCTGAGGAGTTCTCTCTTATCCAGTTGTAAGTGTAGAAGAAGACGTTGCTGAGTGCTGCTTTCCCAGAGTCGTCCATTCAGTGCGGTCTGGCGTTCTCTGTGCGAATAGGAACTCAGCGAAATCGGTTGGCCAGGAGAGATTGTCCGCCCTTCTTTCCCTGCAGTGATGTCAGTCCCCAGAGCTGTCTTTTTTGATGACAGCACTTTGCCTTCAGTTAATGTGGGTGCATGTGTCCGCGCCTAAATGTGAAAAGCGTTGTTGGGAGAGGGGAGGAGTATGGATGGGGGATTGGGGAAGGAAAAGGAGGGTTTGAGGGGGTGGGGTAGGGAGGGGGGTGGGGGTTGTAATGGAGCGAAGGGCATTGGGAAGAATGTGTGGGATGAGCCACTTTGGGAAACTAGAGAAACGGTTTGTTGACTTTTCTGGCGAGGGGAAAACGGTTTTTGTTGTTGTTGTTGTTGTTGTTTTGTTGGCGCATGTTTGCTGTTCAGATGAAGTGGTGTCAGCTGGGAGATTGAAGGCCTGTGCGTCCCATGTCGTTCAGTGACGTCCGGATTAAGTCATGATGAGGACAATTTTAACAATCATCCGAATGGACTTTGCCTAAAATGAAATACCGCCAATCGTGCGTGGTTTTTACTGGAATCACTTCATGATAACTCTCTGTCTCTGTCTGTCTGTCTGTCTGTGTGTCTCTCTCTCACACGCACACATACACACACACTCGCGCGCGCACACACACACACACACACACACACAACACACACACACCACCCACACACACGAACTTGTTTTCATAGATGTGCATGACCTTAACACCAGTGTTGGAACAGAAGCTCTGTGTGTGTTGCAGCAGTCAAGCACGGGAGGAAGACATGTACTGGAAGGAGATCGGCGCTGCTTTGGCCTTGACCTCTCTGGCGAAAGGTCGGGTCGTGCGCATCTAGACGATCCCGCTTTTTTTTTTCTTTTTTTTTTTTATTCATCCGCTGCACTTCGCCAATCCAGCCAGCAGTCTCCCCTCCCCATCCGCTTCAGTGTGAAACTTTTTTCTTACTTTCTTTTTTTTGTGTTCAATATCTATCTGCCTCAGTTGAACGGCAAAATCTTGCAACCATCTCGGAAGATGGACACGAAGACACTGACGCTACGCAATTTCTTTTGATGTCATGTATAATTTTTTTTTTTTTTTTTTTGATTAGCGTTTGTGAGATGCATGAATGATGGCGTCGTTATTATGTATATGACGCAATGGTAGACTGATGATGTCAGAGAGGGAAGGGAATAGTGACTTGGTTTTTTTTTTTCTCTCGGAGCAGCTGAGGTCCAGCGGAGGAAGCACGCCTTACCAGTCTTTCTGTTCGATTGTAAGAATGTCTTTCATTTCAATGGATGTTGTGTGGTTTTCTTGACATTGTTCTCCCAGCAATGCTTTCTGTCGATGAGGCAGTATGTCCTCCTGTTAGCAGCTCGTGCTTATGACCATCAAGATCATGCACAGTTTACGTCTGTCTGCATCATCAAAGTTGTTACTATAGATGTCAGAGATGTCTCCCAGCCAATCATCGTAATGACATATATGTCACTGCATCGGTTCACGTTTGCCTGTCGTTGTGTGTCATCGTTGTCGATGATGATGATGATGACGATGATGATGATGATGATGATGATGATGACGATAATAATGATGATCATCATGATCATGATGATAAGGATGATGGTTATGATGTGAAGAGCCATGAATAACCTTTTCTGAGGTAATTGCTTTTCTGTAACATTGATTAAAGGGAACGTTGCGTAATGTGTTGAACATCAAATAAAATAGATCATTATGACCTACCGGAAGCGTTATACCCACAACATAAATGAATAATTCAAGCCAGTTCAGAAGAAAATAGAAATATTTTCAGTCAGTAATATTCATTAGACCGATCCATAACATTTGGAACATGAAATACGTTCTACAGAAGCATATCGTGCATCTTTTATTGAAAAAGTCAATAATGTTTCAGAAACAGCATGTTGAGTTACATGGATAGAAACTACTGGACACTGTACATGTTTCCCTCTCTCTCGTTTTGGAGACAATTTGTTGTTCATAGCGACAACTTTTATCTGTGAACAGCACACGGATACGATGTTATTGTTTGTGCTTTCTTAAATCCTATTGCATGCATAGCAAAAATAAAACACCCAAAACTCTGTCTCGCTGTCTCTTTGCCTTACTCCCCCCCCCCCCCCCCCCCCCTTCTGTGTGTGTGTGTGTGTGTGCGTGCGTGCGTGCGCGTGCGTGCGTACGTGCGTGCGTCCGTGCGTGTGTGTGTGTGTATGTGTGTGTGTGTGTGTGTGTGTGTGTGCGTGTGCGTGAGTGTGAGTGTGTGTGTGTGTGTGTGTGTGTGTGTGTGTGTGTTAGCAGTGCTACAGTTATTACGTCACGACCTTAATTCAACGGTTTGAATGGTCCGTTCAGAAAGGTACACACACACGCACACACACACGCACGCGCACACACACACACACACACACACACACACACACACACACACACACACACGTATCCAACATCACGTGCTCGCTCTGTGCCATATTCAGCTTGGTGCCATCACTTTGATCACAAGTCACCACCAAGCCTGATCCTCATCTAATTCAACATGTCACAAGTCACAGAATGGCTGATCCTGGTTCGCTACATCATCCCACCTGTCATTTTAGGCCTGATCCTGACCTGTATCAGATCCACCAGCTGATCCAGATCAGGCCCATAATCCCACAAATTCGTTCTTTGACCGACCCTCGACTGCTCCTGATCACACATCCGTTAATTCTGTGACTAATCCGGATTCGTTCCAGATCTTCTCATAATTGTTCTTATTGCTGATTTCAGATTTGTGCCGGATCATTGAGCGTATTCCAAGTGCTTGATTCTTCGGCTGATTCTGATACGTATGAGGTCATCCCAAGATAATTCTATGGCTGAACCTCATTTGTTCTGTCATACCACAATTAACTACATGACCGATTCTGATCTGTTCTATCATCCCTTTGTTGACTGTGTGGTTGGTATCGATCTGTTCTATCATCACGTAATTAATACTCCATTGAATGTATGGCTGATCTCGATCTGTTCCATCCTACCACGATTAACTGTATGACCGATCCTGATCTGTTCCATTATACATGATTAATTGTATGGCTGATTCCGATCTGTTCCATCATACACAATTAATTGTATGGCTGATTCCGATCTGTTCCATCATACACAGTCAATTGTATGACCGATCCTGATCTGTACCATCCTCATTTATTCCATCATACCACGATTAACTGTATGACCGATCCGATCCTGATCTGTTCCATCATACACAATCAATTGTATGACCGATCCTGATCTGTTCAACCATACACAATCAATTGTATGACCGATTCTGATCTGTTCCATCATACACAATCGATTGTATGACCGATCCTGATCTGTTCCACCATACACAATCAATTGTATGACCGATCCTGATCTGTTCCATCACCCACAATTAATTGTATGACCGATCCTGATCTGTTCCATCATACACAATCAATTGTATGACCGATCCTGATCTGTTCCGTCGTACATAATTAATTGTATGGTGGATACAAATCTGTTCTGTCATCGCATAGTTGAGTTGCTGGCTCCTGTCTATTCCAGTATACCACTGCTGACTGCATGGTTGGTAGTGATCTGTTTCATCAGCATTCAGTCCATTCTATGGCTCAGTGCACTGTGCTCCATCACCATGCGGTTCATGACCTAACTGATCCTGATTTGTGCCATCAGCATTCAGTTCATTCTATGGAAGATTCTTATCTGTTCCATCACAATGTCATTCTTTCTGTGGCTGACCTGATCTGTCCCATCACTATTCAGTTCAGTTTGTGTCTGGTCCTGGTCTGCCTGTTCACAGTTCAGCCTGTTCTACAGCTGATTCGGATGTGTTCCGTTACCATTTAGGTCACTCTGTTCCATTCCCTTTCAGTCCAGTCTGTGACGAATCCTCCTATATCTCGTCCCACCCCCTTTCAGTTCATTCATTCTGTGGCTAATCCTGATCTGTCCCATCGCCCTTCAGTTTATTCTATTTTGTTGTCACAAACACGGAAACGAAGAACAATGAAAATTAGCAGAAACTGCATTTTTGCCATAGTTCTGTCACAAAATCACGAATCGGCATTCTGTAGCAGAACATATTTCATTGCAAGAAGAGCTGCGACAGACGGCAGGGCAGACTACTTAGTTTTGTTTTAAAGAATATTAGATTGAGACCTTGATAATTGATTAAATTGTCTTCATCTTATCATTTTATAATATCTATCGATTCCAGTTTGTGTTGTATGATACACACGTTCCCGAGTTACAAACAATAGTTAATAATTATGTTCAGACATTTTCGTTCCAGCTCTGTTCACTATATTTGTGAAGAATGTCAAATGCCGCTTTTTTGTAGATCCTCTGTACAGTCTTCATGGCTACAAGGGAAGATTGAGGAAAATACACCAACCAATTTCATGTCGTCTGAAAACTGTGTACAGTCTGATGAATTCTTTGCCTTTTTGAGGGATTTGCATTAAAAAAAAAGTTAAGTGTGTGAATTACATCAATGTCTTCGTGCCAGTGAGGTCTCTTTGATGTTTTATGAGTACGGGCATATCTTGATATCAATCAGTAAGGAGTATGTTCTTAAGTATGTGTTACCTAGACTGACAGATGGGAAAACAGTCCCCAGTATTCACTTAATGAAAACTTTCAAGATGCAAATTTAGCTTATGAGGTCTGACTGTAGAAATGACCACATGGAAAGGGATGAAAATTGCAGATTAGTTCTCACCGTGTTCGCATTTCTAATGACTTCCATCCAGCCATTTCTAATTAGCAGTGTGCTCATCAGGATGTTAATAGCTGATATAAGAGGTCAGATGTTGCTTCTATCGGAGGACAAAAGTGTGGAAAGGCTAATACCATGAAAAGACAGGAGCCTAGAATGATGATTAAGCTGATGGCAATTCACAATGGAATGTTTGTACGTGAAAAGTTCTTCGTATGCTATTGTGTTTGGAATTCAGTTTGTATTTTTGATGAGTATCCATATTCATTAGAATTTGACATCTGACAACATTTATTTCAATAACATCACATTTAATTCCTTTTCATCTACAAAATAGCTATTGACATGTGCCTAGAAATCACAAGAGAGATGTGAGATGATGATATGATATAAATATGTGTACACTCATGTTTCTTCTCGGTGTGGAGTTATATTCAGAGATGAAAAAGGAAACAGAAAAAGGGTTCAAGGATTAGGAAATATGGCATTGGGAAACGCTTTTTCAATGAATGAATGTAAAAGAACGATCCTCTCCTTCACGAGAATTAAAGTGTATGATGTGGAGACATTTTCTTTGTTCCATTCACAATTCTGTCATCGTTTCATTCACTTTCCCTTTTACTGCTCAGGTAATGTCACTCATTTTCATTACATCATCGATGATACTTTTGTGACAGATCTCGAGATGATGCCCTGCTACATAGCTGCAATGCACTGCATTAGGGTGTATCATTTTGAAATGTTTTATAATCTTTTGTCGTCAGAATAATATGTGATATAGTATGTATGTCCAGAAGTGATTCAATGCAAGCGATTTGACTGGTGTATACATTGCGATGTGTTCTGTGCAGCAGCTTGCTTTGCTGTTTTATGTTATGCGTAAGCAGGCTGAAGAAAATAAGAGTTACTGAAAGATGATATATTTGCGATGTATGAACATATTGTTTCACAAGACATTGTGTTCTATTTCCCCACTTGTTGAAAAGTACATTTTCTCTTAATCTTGCAAGCTTGATAACAAAAATACTTTTGCTGATCTGCACTTTTAGTCACAGAATGAAATTTGCCGAGTTTTGCCCTTGTTGAAGCACGTTGTCATTGGCAACATTATTGGATTATCCTGATGAGCCAGGGAGGTCAGTTCATATTGAGACTGGAGTTCACATGACACTAGATTCATTTTCCTGTCCAATCAGCTGAAACAAATCCTGAAATTCCTGCTTCGGCTGCAGTGTACATCATCAATTATCACATGTACCAGAAATAATGAGATGTTTTTCTTTGACATTGTAACATGTACTGTGATGCCACTCGCTATGACGCATACTTATAGCGCACCTTCTGTCTCCTACTTCTTTTCTGCCATGAAAACATACATCTCTGTATTACGTGTGCTCACAGTGCACCCTATGTATCCCGCTATTTCTTCCGCCTCGAAAAAATTGTCGCTCTTTTCATTTTCTTATTTCAGTTCATTTTCTCACACCCTTGACTGTTATTCTTCTGTGGACGTGAAAATGTGCACACCTTGAACTTCGATTCCACATTAACATGTTGAGGTAACCAATGGATCTTTCCATCACTGGACACTTTTTATGTCTCAGCACATCGTGCGTTGCTCATCGTCTGAATCCTTTAATTGTACCTCCAGTGACGATTTTTAGGAATACTTAGACCCTGTGGAAACATGAAGGTAGTCTTTGTTACAGTGAATGAAAAACCATTTGATAAAAAGTTGAAGTCGTTGTGTGGAGTGGAATGGCAGCTGATACTTCTGGAGCCTTTAAATCGTCCTGTGTGTACGGGTTTGGATACAGTGACTTATCTTTCGTCATCATTCACATTCTGCAATGTGTTAGGCATCAGAATCACGGGGACTGATTACTGCTTCATTCATATGGGCAGAGCTTCATTACTGATCTGTAATCAGACAGGTAGTTAATACGTATATCATTAAAAAAAAAAGAAGAAGAAACATGATCATTCGCATTTCTTTTCAAAAACAAATTTAACATTAGACGTATTGGCCATCGTGGGATATCTTGTGAATATTGGAGTTCATGCTGCATGAATCACTCCTCATTACTATTCTCAGAATTATTGTGTAAAATGCATTTGGGCATCCATACTGTTCACCATCACGAAAGCCTCACTGGAAGTAGCATGCTGTCTTTATTTTCAGTCATATGCTTCACTGATCGAGACTTTGCTGACAAAGTGAAACCATCAGTTGGTATTCATTTTCTCTCCAGGTTATTCTGAAAATGATGATCATGATGTATTCGATGTGTTTGTTACCCTGTGCATGTCTTATAACCATCTTCATAGTTTCAGGATGAATAGTAACATCTTAACCACTCTTTCTTTAGTTTGAATTCAACACACAATGAATATATTTTCATCAAAAATAAAAGTTTTCATATGACCCGTCCTCTAATGTCAGTGAAAGG
>CM031595.1:79738414-79740914 GCA_018398815.1 Conus ventricosus | reverse complement strand
GTTTTCATTTGCTTTTCACCCCCACTCCCACCCCATGTCCCCTCTCTTCCACTATGCCCCAGCCCCCTTGTGATCTTGTATGCCTTTTCTTGCTCCCCCCCCCCCCCCCCCCTTGCTTTGGAATTCAACTCTCTTGTCCTTGAATCGATCTGAGCGTGGTAAGAGCATGACATGGTCTCCTACTGTTGTTGGAATAACACAACATTGAATGAGTTGTTTTGTTGTTTCCACATCAGAATTCCCATTCAGTTGTTTTTTTCATAGAAAAGAGAAGAAAAAGAAAATAGCGAGTGAATTGGAAGCTGGAAAATGCAGGCATATTAAAACAAACAAACAAACAAACAAACAAACAAACAAAACAAACAAACAAAAACAACAAAAATGTGATTCGCTCTGTGACTTTTTTTTTGCACGCCTGTGATAAACGCCGAAAGGAGTACAGAAGATAGACTGTCAACGAAAAAGAATTTAAACGAAAAGCTAACTTTGTAAATAACTGATTTTTGAAAGTTTGAAGCATTTACAAAGCATTTTTTTAAAATAGGAAATCGACACAAACAGAATGCATTACATTTTAATATGAAATAGGGGTTTAAACGTTTTGGAGGAGATGTTGGTCGTAAGTTGACGATGGGACTGAAGATGAAGAAGCCATTTAGCATCTGAAGAATGACAAAGCTGTCAATCGTGGCTGCACTACCTCCGAAAATTTTAAGACTGTCGTCACATGCAAATTGTTAAACAATTTTCAGTTCATTTATACAGTCGTTTCTTCTCATCTGGAAATATCCAGAAACGTAGACAGAGACAATATTCAATTTCTAGATAAGACGAGGACATTGTATCGGAACTTTTTTTCTGTTTTATTTCCTTTTTTTCCAAAGAACAAAGAACATTCGACTACAGTTTAAAAAATAGCACACTTTTTTTTTCATGACCCAGAAATATCTTCTGAGAAATAAAAATTCAATCGTTGAATTCATTGACTTCAAAAAGGCCTTCGATGTCATTTCTCAGCGTGATTCTGGTCTCTTTTACAAAATGCAGGAAACTATTAACAGATACTGGAATAGCATGGATATAACTGTAAGGGCCCACATGCGCAATCGTAAAAAGGCATCAGAAGCATTTAATCGTTTCAATGGTTTAAAACAAGGTGAAATGACCAGTCCAATTGCACTCTTGTTTATAAAGGACTTTGCCCAAGACATTGGCGGAAAACATGACGCTCAACTGTCCTCAGATATGCTAAAATTGATTGTTTTACTGGTTGCCTATCATATTGTTCTATTAAACCCTCTTACTGGTCAATAGTACTAGTTAAATTTATTTGCATGTGAATCAACTGAATTTGGAGTTTTACTAAATCTTGGCAAATCAAATGTTGTAACATTCGGAAACCGAGATTAGATAGCAAATAAAGCCATTCATATGGCCGATCTCTCTCTCTCTCTCTCTCTCTCTCTCTCTCTCTTCTCTCTCTCTCTCTCTCTCCCAATTTGCATTCGAGGCGGGAAGGCAATGCAATACAATCTATTGTAATTTGATAAATAAATCCATATTTTTTTAGCCTTTCAAAGTCATTCTATTTTTCTGACTGGGGTTCTGGCATGAATATGCAAGTGCACATTTCCCCCTCCGGAAAAAAAAAGATCAATATTTCATCAGCTTCCAGTCATTCTCCTCCTCTTCCCTTAACAAGGAAAACGATAGGCTTGAAAATTCTTTTTTTAATTCCTGACTGGTTTCGTTGATTTCCATTTCTTGAATCACCGTTTAATTTACAGTCATTCCTCGGTTTTCATTCTGGTCAAAAGAGAGCTCAGTTATCTGCCCCTGACCTTGGAAATTCTAGAGAAGATAAAAGGGAGGGTGTGTTCAGTGTTGAGGATTTCCGTGGACAAAATATTTCATTTTTGCAGAGAATAAAGAGACTGTTTGGCTGCTCTGTCCCTAGTCGTCTGAGTCTTGCCTGCTCTGTTCGTTTCATTCAGTTCTTTTCTTTCATTCTTTCTTTTTTCTTTTTTCCATTGTTGCTTTCATAAGGCTGCAAGAGAAGGTTTGACGCTTTATGAATATACAGTCTCTTTGCCTCTTTATGTGTCTGTTTACTTGCATGCCTATCATTCCTATCTCCTTCCCCCTCCCTCCCTCCCTCCCTCCCTCACTCTCTGCCTTTGTCTGTCTGTCTGTCTGTCTGTCTGTCTGTCTGTCTGTCTTCTGTCTCCTTCAATTTCTCACACACACACACACACCACACACACACACACCACATCACACACAACACACACACACACGCGCGCGCGCGCGTGCGCGCGCATTCTATTCCAGGACGGTGTTCTGGAAAATGTAATTCTGATTCCATGATGGCTAATGTTTTTCCTCCAGTAGCACCTTAAAGCGTGACAGGTCATTTGGACCTCATCAATTGATATGCTACTGTCGACTGGTCTTCATCGTTGCGCCTCACAGGGTATTGGAATATTGGCTTCTTTATATT
>CM031595.1:79728414-79733414 GCA_018398815.1 Conus ventricosus | reverse complement strand
AGTCATTGCCTGTAAAACGACGCTTTGTCTGGATCTCACACGAGCAGCTTGACAGAAAGTTCGTGCCAGAAGACATGGATTGTTGACTCTACGTGCTGATCGAGTCTGAATGAGTCAAGGATGCTGTATTACCGCAGAAGCTTCGGTGATATTTGAAGACAAGCCAAGCAAGCAGACAAGCCACAAGGAGTGTTCTGTTTCAGAGTTCTAAAAGAAACATTAAAAGATAAATCTGTGAATAAAAGTGAGTCATGTTTAACGGATGAAAAGATAGGCGAGGTCTGGAGAGGTGGGGTAAACAGGACGGAAGCTTAAGCCAAGAGAGAAGGGGTAAGGGTGGAAGTGGGAAATAAAGGGGTGCTTGATACTCGACTCGGTACTAGCGTGCAACCTTGCTGAATGGGAAACCAGTAATTATTGTAAGGCGGTGGGAAAGGAATGGAAGGTGCAGGAGGAGCCGTCTTGTGGTGGGTAAAATGGAGGGTACGAGGGGCGAGGGTGGTGGGGGGTGCGAGGGGAGGGGCAATAGAGAATTGTGGTGGTGGAGAACCGAGAAGCATATAAATCTGCAATCCCTGCTTATTCAGATTACCGCCTGTTCAGCCGTTTCTTTCTTTCATTTTTTTTTTTTTCAACAGTCAGATTTTATTTAAAATCCATTTTAACATGAAAGCCATATCATTTGATGTGGAGATTTCTCTTTCTTTTTGCCGAGAAACCATGTTATTATCCGTTACATCTGGCTTAACCACAAAGCTTCTATTATTGTTAATTCAAAGTGGAAAGACAGCTTGATCAGGAGAGAGAGAGAGAGAGAGAGAGAGAGAGAGAGAGAGAGAGAGAAGAGAGAGAGAGAGAGAGAGAGAGGAAGAGAGAAGAGAGTCGTTGTACATATCATATCTGTTACACACACACACACACACACACACACACACACACACACACACACACACACACACACACACACATTGGACACGCACCCATACACAAACACACTCACTCACACACCCACACACTTGCACTCCCCTCCACACACACATTACACACACGTCACTCACAAGCACGCATTCATAACACACACACACACACACACACACACACACACACACACACACGCCACGCACACGCACGCACGCACGCACGCACAGCACCACAAAACACACACACACACACACACACACACACATACACACACACACACACACACACACACACACACAACACACACACACACACAATTTGTGTCATTATAACGGGTGCTCTTAAAACCAGTTGGTGTATTATAATGAGTGCTTCCTCTTTTCACCTGCACCCCCTCCCCCCCCCCCCCCCCCCATTACTCTCCGTAACTCCCCCCTCCCCTCTCCCCCAAAATAACATAGATATATTTTGGACGTTGGGCTCACTACCCTTTCAACGGGGCGCTTTCCCAAAAACCAGAAACGTGTTTTCTGGATAAATGTTGAACCGCAATAGGACTTAGGCACAATTTTCTTTTTCACACTGTCTGATTTTTATATTATTTATTTCTTACGTAAACGTTTGCGTACATTTCACAAAGCGTAATTTTTCATCTTATTGGTGTTGTTTGTTTGTTTGTTTGTTTTTTTTACGCACGCATTCGACCACGTATTAAGGATGCAAAACCAATCTCTCTCTCTCTCTCTCTCTCTCTCTCTCTCTCTCTCTCTCTCTCTCTCTCTCTCTCTCTCTCTCTCTTGTGTGTGAGTTGTTGGTGCTGGTGGTGGTGTGTGTGTGTGTGTGTGTGTGTGTGTGTGTGTGTGTGTGTGTGTGTGTGTGTGTGTGTGTGTGTGTGTGTGTGTGTGTGTGTGTGTGAATCAATACTATGTTAAATTTCAACGAAATGTAACCCCATTTCAACACTAGCTGAAGATCGCACAGCGATACAAAACTTCAAACAATAACTATTCACCCAAATACCAAAACCATTCCCCTCCAACTGATCAACTAAAGTGACAGCTATGCAAAAAACGTCCAAACAACAACCAATCAAACAAACAGCAAAACCAACACCCATCCAACAAAACGAAAGAAAAACCAAATCAACGCCCATTCAAGAAAACAACGTACCAACACTAAATCCAATAGAACAATCAAACCATCACCCATCGAAAGACACAACTAAACAAACACCCATCCAGTTAAATAAGCAAATGAAGAACCATCCAACCAAACGACCAAACCAACATCCGTGCAAAGAAAAAAAAAAGGAGAGAAAATCATTAACACTCTAATTCAAGCAAATAAACTGACATCGAAACACCGAAACATACAAACAAACCCATAACATTATAACCAGACATCAAATCAATAATAAATCCAACCAAACAACCGAACCAAAAATAAAAACATCTAGCAACACAGCCAAACTATCCAAGCAGACAACCATACCAGCAATATCCAATCAAACCATCAAACCAACAATTATCGGACCAAACCATCAAACCAACAACTAACGAATGAAACAAGTAAACCAACACCCATCCAACTAAACACAAAAAGCTCATGACCATCGTTAACAAACAAACCCAAACCCGTCCAACCAGACAACAAAACTAACAACCATCCAAACAAACAACCAAATCAACAGCCGTCTGGCTGAACAACCAAATCAGCAGCCGTCCGGCTGAACAACCAAACCAACAGCCGTCAAGCAAACAGCCACACCAACACCCCTACAACCAAACAACCGTACCCAAACCCATCAAATCAAACAACCAACCCAAAACGCTTCAATCAAACAACGAAACACCCATCCAAACCAAACAACTCAAATCAACTTGCTACCAAACAAATAATCTGAGAACCAATCCACCCACCCACACCACCCACCCACCAAGCAACCAACCAAGCAAGCAACCAACCGACCATCCAACCAACCAACTAACCAATCCAACAATCAATCAACCAACCAACCAACCAACCAACCAACCAACCAGCCAGCCAGCCACCAGCCAGCCAGCCAGCCAACCAACCAACCAACCAACCAACAACCAACCAACCAACCAACCAACCAACACAACCAACCAACCAACCAATAACGTTTCAACCAAGCAACCAAATCAACAACTCTTTAATCAAACCACCAAACCAACAACCATGATAAACATCCAAACCAGCAACTGTCGAACCAACCAACCAACCAACCAACCAACCAATAACGTTTCAACCAAACAACCAAATCAACAACTCTTTAAATCAAACCACCAAACCAACAACCATAATAAACATCCAAACCAGCAGCTCTCGAACCAAACGACCAAACAACCAAAACGACGTATATAGAAAGGCACTCAGGGAAACACATTGTATTTTGCCCCCCCCGCCCCCACCCCCCCCCCCCCCCCCCCCACCCCCCAAAAAAAAAAATAAAGAAAAAAAAGAAGAAAAAAGGCTGATATGGTTTGGTGAAACTGGTCGAAGGCTGTGTGTGGTGCGATATCTTTGAGCAGTGGGCAGCAAACAATGTCCCTGGTCCTCAATCTGAAAGTCTAATGACCTTAAGGTGCCTCCAGACAGAGATTTAAGTCTGCGAGTAACACGGGAAGTTCGTGATCTATCGTCAAAAGGTTATTTCTCTGTTGCTTGTTGTATGAATAATCATTGGGGTTAGACAGTTGTCTTCGGGAGAGAGCGAGAAGAGGGGGCGAAGGGGGGGGGGGTGGGAGAGGAGAAGGGAGGAGGTGAGGAGGGGGGGGGGGGGGGGGGAGAGAGGAGAGAGAGAGTAGAGGAGAGAGAGACTGGAAAGAGAGAGATTGTATGGAGAGGAGAGAGAGATGAGAGAAGGAGAGGAGAGAGGAGAGATGAGAGAGACACTGGACACTGACATCTTTTAGTGACAATGGCTTATAGCCTTTTGGTCAAGGGGTACAATGTCTTTTTCATGCATAGAAGAGAAAGAAAACAAAAGGAGAACTGCAAATTAGGTGTTACACAACTAATCAAAATTAAGAAATGATTTCCATTTCCATCACTCATTTGCGTTTATGTATATGTTCTAGTACAAAATCATTCTCACACAACAACCATTCCCTTCACATACGCACACTGATCCATCCTATCTTCCATCGACTTGCACGCACCCATTTGTATCCTTATCCTCCCTTCTCCCCATTCACAAACATTCTCTGTACAGATGATTTATCTGGCTTGATATAAAAAAACACTCACTTGAACCATCAAGCTTCAAGGTCAAATAAGTATTCTGAACAATAAAATAAAATATAATTGATATCCCTCAGTGTTTTGAACTTTTATTCATTCATAATTTTCTTCCGCGTGTCTACAGCTTCTGTTAGATATTTTGCTAGCATCTTTAACAATGTTCCATCATTTGTTTGCAAAATATTGTTAAGGTTTCGACTCTTGACTATGTTATAATCAGAGTCTTGATCTTTTTCTAATGTTCCCATAAGCAGGACAAGTGAACAAAAAATGTAACTCATCTTCTCTAATTGCAATATCATTACATAATGGCATGAATCATCAACAGCATCATTATTTAGATTACCATCTTTTATTAGCATTTAATCCCAGTGTTCTATTTCTAAATCTTGCAAGGATACCTCTTGCCACCGATTAGATACTAGATGTAAATACTTTTCTGCCTCCAAGTTACTTTGAAGGATAGGAACCAGGAATATCTGTCATGTTCTTCTAGTTGGCTGTGCCAGTTTTGTTTATACGAGGAAATTAGTCTATCTTTGAATTCAGACATAAAAGCGGTCTCGTTTCCGACTGCCTGGCTCAACCACACTATTCCAAACCCATTCTCTGTCAGCACTTTCTTACCTTAGAGGCCCAGTTAACATTTCCTAACTCACATTGTCGCAGCATCATGTCATAGGCTTGCCTGCTCAGTCTAGCTACTGGTAATCGTATTACTTTACACCATATCTAACATACTTTACATAACTATGTGTACAAAGGGTACCTTCCTGTTTCACCGTAAGCTATCTTATTGGACGAATGAATCGGAA
>CM031595.1:79713414-79720914 GCA_018398815.1 Conus ventricosus | reverse complement strand
CACAACACATACACACACACACACACACACACACAACACACACACAATGCCCAGCGCGATTGTCAAAGAATGGGGAAAGGTTAGTGACTCACATCAATGCATTCACATGCACGCATGTCACCAAGTAAATTCATTGAGCCACAACCTCTCCTCTCTCTCTCGCTGCTCTCTCTCTCCTCTCTCTCTCTCTCTCTCTCATTTTTTTCTCTCTTTTGATCTCTCGCCAGATACACACACGCACACGTGCATGCAGTGCACAGACACAGACAGACAGACAGACACAGACAGACAGACAGACAGAGACACAGACAGACAGACAGACAGACACAGACACACACACACACACACAACACACACACACACACACACACACACACACACAACACACATACACACACACACACACACAGTCTCTCTTTCACATACGCTTGTGAACCACACACCACCACACACACAACACACACACCACACACACACCACACACACACACACACACACACACACACACACACTTGACAAGAATTTTTGTCGAAGATCAAAAAGAACTCTAACCCACGAGAGTGAATAAACCGGATACTGGCATGGCCCCTCTACAATATTTAATCTTGCTGATGAATGTGACAGGAAACTGTGACGCAGAAATACAATGGACAACAGCGGTGAATTCCTTTTTTTTTCCTTTTAACACACGTGTGCCACATAGAATACCAAATACAAAATTATCCACAAGGCTATCTAAGCACAAATCAACAACCTTTCCACTCCAGAATAACAAGAAAAACAAAAGCTCGTAAATAATGGGATTTTTTATGATGAGTAGGAAGAAACCGTACAAAGAACTGGAAAGCAGAATTTCTGTAGTGTAGACCTTCCCGCCCCTTCCCTCCCACCTTCCCTCCGGCCCTTGCCCTGCACGCAGAGAAGTCTTTAGGTCTTGAAATCCTACATTCTGGGGGGAGGGGGGGGGGGGGGGGGGGGGGGGGGGGGGGGGGGGGGGGGGGGGGGGGGGGGGAGGAGGGAGTACATCCGAATATTCTCTTGTGGATGCCTTTCTGCATCGCTGTGATTCAAACTTCCGATTCCTAACAAGAACACAAGGCCAAGTCGCCTTGAAACAGATATCTTACCCGCATAGCTATCTGGACCCTATGGAACATTGTGAATGAAAGTCTCATTTTGATTTTGCGCCGAATAGGAGAAGATAAGTGTTTTCTTGTTCTTCGTTTATCATGTCCTAAATGTTACTTGTTTTTGCCTGAAGAAGACCCAAGAGGTCGAAATGCATTGTGTTTTGTCCTGCACTTCGTTTGTCTGTGTCCTTGGAGGTAACTACCCCCCTCTCTTTCTAAATTTTGCCACATAAAGTTCAGTTTTGTTCCTTCTCGACCAGATCCAACAGGTTATCTTTTTCATTTGCTTTTTCGTCCAATTGTCTCTCTGGCATAGAAATCTTATGTTCACTGCCATCTCCAGTATGACTCTTGACAAATATCTTGCACATGTTTGTCTCTGTGCTGATATGTGTGACATTTTTTACACTGTGCAAACAAACAAGAACTGAAGCTGCTCACTCTTGTTTCTTTCCTTGAAGAGTTTAGAAATGATTATTGAAGCTTTTGTTTTGTGTGCCTAGTCGTCCATTTGTGTGTCATCAACAGGCAAAAGAATGTTTGAAAAGCGGTTGACAGACTTTCTAACATAAGCCTTTTTAAACAGTAATTTAGATTTACACAAACCAAATACGCATTGATTCTACTTATATGATATTGCTCAAGGACATGATGTTCTTATGCAATGCAAATGTGTAACACGATTTACATTTAGCAACCGAGACCTACTCGAATCTGGAACTTGATAAGCTATTACTTTTCATGTACTCAAAGATCTGTCTCCAATGCCACAACGATCTTTTTTGTATGGCTTTTCCATTTTAATAAACACTGAATAGCAGAGTTTCCAGTCTGAAACAAATTTTTGTGGAGTGTTTCCGATTTAGATAGACGTTTTCAATCATGACACTGAGGCTGACATAATTCATTAGCAATTTAAACGTGAGTACGCCTCACGCATCTTCGCTAATACTGTTGTATGGTATATTTCTTTCTTTCTTCTGTGATCTATTCAATGTGACTATATTTCAGATCTTCTGTCTGTCTTTACTCCATGTAAACAGGGTCAATTATCTCCATGATTACCTGACATAGCCACCTTCCCTCCCCTGCTTGACCCCCATCACACTCCCCCATCAGTCCCACCACAGCCCTTTTGAGCTCTCTTTTCCCACTACCCACTAATTACAGAGACAGAGAGAGAGAGAGAGAGAGGAGAGAGAGGAGAGAGAGAGAGAGAGAGAGAGAGAGAGAGGGACGGACGGACGGACGGACGGAGAGAGGCGGAAGAATGGGTGGGCTGGAGAGTTTGTGTGTTGAAAATATCATCCACACTTTTTGACAAGAAGGGTCAGACGAGGTCATACATACTCTATGTATCCGTCTTAAAGAAATATCGATATATATGATAATTATTTGAGAACCTCCGCAAGAGACATCAATCAAACTAATGCAGAATGACAGACACCACACTACACAATATGTAAGCGAACTATGTTAACGAATGATGGCTAGGAACTTTACAGAAAGTGGAAAGGATGCAAGAAGAAACATATGTCTTCTCTCTCTCTCTCTCTCTCTCTCTCTCTCTCTCTCTCTCTCTCTCTTCTTCTTCTTCTCTTCTCTCTCTCTGTTCCCACTAATCTTTCTTTCTGTTTCTCTGTCTCTGTGTCTCTTTCCATCCATGTCTCTGTCTCCCTCTCTCTCTCTCTCTGTCACAAAACACACACACACACACACACACACACACACACACACACCACACACACAAACACGCGCGCGCGCACAAACACGTACAAACAAACTCACACGTGTACATTCCACACAGACACGCACAGACAAACAAACTCACACATGTACATTTACACACCACACCCACACCCACACATTTACAAACACACCTGCATGCACGTTATTCGCGCGCGCGCGCGCGCGCACACACACACCACACACACACACACACACACAAAGCCCGAACAATTCTATGCGTTTAAGCCTCTTTCCAAAGATAATGGACGCGTATTGATATGCGACATGATGTGAGTTCAGCAGCTATATACAATCGTGGAAAGCGCTCAGTGGAGCTTTTAGCAGTGTCAGTAATGTGTTGTCTGAAAATGGAACCAAGGATCGGAAACATAATAAATATCTTATTGAAGACTGCACACGAGAATTCCGAAACTTTTTTTTTTCAAGTGGTGGAAGTAGGAGAGACGACTGGGGTGTAGTTTGTGGAGAAGTGGAAAAGAAATAGTGTAGCACACAACACACATGTCGCTCATGGCTTGTATAGCAACCCAGTGTGACAAAGCTGAAAGTGACGAAAAGCTGAGAATACGCTAGTGGTAAAATGCAGCTCAACACGTTACTGTGCAATGTAACATATTCGTGGCTTAACGGTGTTTACACCTTACACCCCTGAACACTTCAGAGAGACTTGTTTTAAAAGCTGATCGATTTATAATTGAACGGAGTTTATAATCAAATCAAACGTGAGTTCTGCTGACATTTAGCACAGTGGGGATACACTTAATAAAATATTTTACGTTAAACTCATTTTAGCTGGGAAAAAACGGAAGACAAAAATTTTGAACACAAAAAGAGATTGTAACTAGAAAATATATAATCGTTCTGTCTCTGTCTCTGTATCTCTCCCTCTCTCTCTCTCTCTCTCTCTCTCTCTCTCTCTCTCTGAGCATCTGTTTGTCTGTCTGTGTGGCTGGCTCTCTCTCTCTCTCTTTCTCTCTCTCTCTCCTCCTCTCTCTCTCTCTCTCTCTCTCTCTCTCTCTCTCTCTCTCTCTCCATTGAAATTAACCTGTGAACGGAGTTGTGCATTAATCTTTTTGTGCATCTGCATTTCAATGGATGTAGATGCGTTTATGAACACAAGAATGCTGAAACTGCTCTCTTCCACATAGATCATTAGCATAACCCCAGTTGGGACAGAAGAGGTGAGGGAGGGTGGGAATCATAGGGGAGGGGGAAGATAGTGAAGTGGGAGAAAGAGGTATTCACAAGCTGCTTATATTCAACAAACATGGCTCTGGGTACACCTTTGTTCCAACTCAGTGACAGTACAGGGTTTCTTCTTGAAGGCGGAGAGCAGATGGCTGCGGTTAGACCCTTGGGAATAACGCACCTGGATGGCACGCAAGGTAAGGTAAAAAAAAAAAAAAACAGAGAGGGGAAAAAACCAGGCCCCTGATTGTTTGAGGACATCTCACACCTACAAAGGCCAGGGGCGTTACTGTGTGACCTTTATCGGTCGTTGACCTTTAGTGTTTGTTTTTTTCTGCTTAGACCCACACGACATCAAGCTGGAGAACCTTGACACGTAGTAGTAGAATCTTGTATTGTATCATCCTTTTGATCAATGATCGTAAACCCAGGGCTGGCAGGCGGCGTTTGTTGAAATGACTCTCTCTCTCTCTCTCTCTCTCCTCTCTCTCTCTCTCTCCACCCCACCACCACCACCACAAAAGGAAAATTCGATTCGGACGCAAAGTCCATCAGCTTAGTTACGCACGCGTTTTGAGGTCAATAACCTGTAAAGTGTCTCAAACACTCGTCTGTATTAGTTGTTCAGGAGGAAATGGCTGACAGGAAAAATGTGCCTCTCACCCGGCTTCACACTATGGTCTCTGGCTCCCCCTGGTTTGTGTCAATAGCACCGACGCTGCTGACATTTTCACACAAAAAGAACGAACCAGTGTGTGTGTGTGTGTGTGTGTGTGTGTGTGTGTGTGTGTGTGTGTGGTGTGTGTGTGGTGCGTGCGTGCGTGCGTGCGTGCGTGCGTGCGTGTGTGTGCGTGTGTGTGTGTGGTGTGTGTGGTGTATGTCTGTGCGTGCGTGTGTGTGTGTGTGTGTGTGTGTGCGCGTGTGTGTGTGTGTGTGTGTGTGTGTGTGTGTGTGTGAGAGAGAGAAAGAAAAGAGAGAGAGAGAGAGAGAGAGAGAGAGAGAGAGAGAGGTGTGTTGTGTGTGTGTGTGTGTGTGTGTGTGTGTGTGTGTGTGTGTGTGTGTGTGCTTAAATGTTAAGGTTAAGAACATAAAAAAATAGAAAAGAAAGTTTACACATCTTTAGGTTCACCCCTGTTTTCCATCCCTCATCGCTCTGTTTTTCGTCAGCACCGTACAAAAACTTTCTCAGCAACATTTTGCGGTCTATTATCTTTTTCAACTACTTGTATAAACTGGTTATGTGCACCGGTGTACTTTCCACATAGTCCACAATCTTCCTTTGGAGTCTGAAATACTTTCTCCAAAGTCGCCATGGCAAAGTGCAATGTCATGTATTCTGCAATCAAGAGGTGATGTATAGACCTTTTCCTTTCGTGCCTCCTGTTCTCTCTCCTGGAACAGTGGAAAAAACCCCACCATCATCAGGAAGAAATAGGCCAATCTTGGAATTTGTGTTGCAAGAAATACTCCAGAAGATTTGGGAGATTGTAGAAATTATTTGGAAATATGTAATATATCCCTAGCTTTCAACAACTTTGTTATCATTCATTCCAGAACACTGGAATTGACACTGAATCTGTTTCAAGGGAAGTCTTTTGTGATTGAAGACATTAAATAAAAGACATGAAAACGGCAGGTTAACTATTTGGGTCCATGTGTGATGAAAAGGGTTGGTGATAAACCTAAGGAGGAGGAAAGAAATGAACATAGGAAATGGGGAGAATGGTGTGGGGGTGGGGTGGGGATGGGGGGTTGGCTTTCCATCGTTTGTATTCAATTTTTCTAAGAGGTGAGAACGGCAAATGCACTGCAAGTAAGTAACGGTGACCTAATTCCAGTTACAACAGCGAAGTTGTCTTTTCTTTGATTTATTGTCACGCACGCGTTTTTAGTCCAGATGCGCCAAATATTCGTTCTCAGCTACTCGTTTTGACAAAACAGAGGACCTCATTTGATGCATCTACCTCGAATTTTTGCAGTTACGCTTTGTTTGTTCTCGCAAATCTATAGCATGTGGTATTATTTTGCAACTTTTATAGTGAAATCAGGTAATTTTGGATTATTTACTACTTCCATGAGATTTCTCTTACTTCATCTCCTATAAATGATGAACAGTTTCCTTTATAAAAAAAATGTAAATATATGTGATCAGCCTTTGGTCTATATATATAGTAGGACATACATTTTGTGTTTCTGCTTGATAGAAATGATTTGACAAATCAGAATATAAGTTAGTATTTATTGCAGTGTTTGCATAGAACATCGTTCAACAAAAGGTTTTGTTCATATATAAAGCAATAACTGTACGAAATGATGATATAAGAAAACTGTAAAGTTCAAAATATCGCTCAAATCATTGATGACATGTACAGATTTAAGAAATTTAACATTCAATGCTGTCTCCATGTAGGGGGCCCCTGGAAAGGCTTTATTTTCCCTTTAATTCGTCCCTTTGTTTGGCTAACCCAAATCCTGAAACAAAATACCAATTTAGACTTTACTCACACACACACACCACACCCACACACACACACACAAAACACAACAACAACCACACACACACAACACGCACGCACGCACGCACTCAGCCCAAAAACCCAAAACACAACACCACACACACACAAAACACACCACACACACACCCCACACACACACAAGGGGGGGGGGGGGGGGGTGGGGGGGACAACGGGGACATGGCGTTCCCAAATACAAGGGGGTTTTACATGGAAAACATAAACAATGTTGGAACCCATTTCTCCCTCGTGTTGGTTGCTCTTGGATTATATACCTTTTTTCGCTAATGCAACCCTTGCAATTTTCTGTGCAAAAACCCGACTGTCGAGACACAAAACGTGCAGCACTAATTTCGTTGGGGTTACGGTCTAGGGGGGCCTGACTATTTTTTCGAATTTTGGGGCCTCGCCGCGACTCCTTTATTCGATTCGCACGAAGTCAAAATGTAAAATTTAAACCCCAACCTTATTTAAATACCAAACTGCACATAGCAAAATTATTAATCATAGACTAAAACAAGTCCCCCATTTACTCAGCGTTCCTTCCTTTTTTTTTTTTGTCTTTGGGGAAAACAAAAAAAAAACTATCAGTTCTGGGCCCTTTTACCACATACATCGTTCCCGTCGTCGTGTGATGATCACGGAAATCTTTGGGCCAGTCGACGGTTTTTGGACCCTTGATCATCGGGCCTTTCGTTGTTCGTTGTGATCTGCTTTGCTTTTCTGGGCCCCGTATTTCCTTTAGGCTTGACTGGGCCCTCAGGGTTTGACCCCATCTACAACTAATTTACCCCCCTTCCCTAAAACTAGGGAAAAACGGTTCTATTTTTTTATATTCTACAAAAACGATGCTCTTGTTTTCCCAATGCATTCACACAGATCTCATTCGTATATTTCTTTCCTATTTTAAATTTTCCCCC
>CM031595.1:79690914-79700914 GCA_018398815.1 Conus ventricosus | reverse complement strand
AGAGAGAGAGAGAAGAGAGAGAGAGAGAAGAGAGAGAGAGAGAGAGACTTTATTTCGAAGACGGACTCTTACCAGCTAAATCTGGCTCTGTTAGATTAACATAACTCACAAACGTTGTGCAGGTCTCACTTCTGCTCTCACGTTCCCAGCATCCCCATTTTACCCACTTTCACTTTCACCTCCCACCCAACCCCTTACTGGGGTTCCTCCATCCCGCTCCCTCTCTCTTTCTCTCACTCTGTCTTGCTCACTGCATCTCACCTCCACCCTAGTTGCCGCCGTCTAAATGCAGGCTTATAGCTAGAATAGGAGGGTCATTGAGCTGTATATCAAACATGCCAGTGCAAATAGAAAGGCTTTTAAAACGCTAGATCATTATTTACAGTACTAACACGCCCAATGAAGATTTGTGATCTTATGAATCCCAGTGGAAATTGTATATCTCGGAGGAGAAGAGAGAGAGAGAGAGAGAGAGAGAGAGAGAGAGAGAGAGAGAGAGAGAGAGAGAGAGAGAGAGAGAGAGCATCGCCCTGTGTTCAAGCCAGTGTATGTTGAACAACTCTAAAAAATAAAGAGGTAGGTCACTTTTATTTCGATAGCTTAAAACAGAGAAAACAGACATGAGTAACACGCCCTATGAAGATTTGTTAAATTTTGCACCAGGGGGGATTTTATGGAGAGAGAGAGAGAGAGAGAGAGAGAGAGAGAGAGAGAGAGAGAGAGAGAGAGAGAGAGAGAGAGAGAGTATTCCCAGTCCAGAGTCTCACCTGAAGTTACATCGTCATCTGTTTTCTTTTGAGGGGAGGGAGGGCCTGGATTAGGATTGACATCTCCACAGACAAGGATGGCGGTGGACACAAAAATCACCAGGATGGCTGTCCACACCCCAAAACGACCTTGCCTACATCCCGGTTCAGTTCGCTGGAATCGGACACTCTGACAACAGAACATGTCTGCAGTCAGAGTAAAAGTGAGAAAGTGTTTTTCCAAGGTACCACATCCTGGCCACAACACCACAATGCCAGTGAGATGTTTGACACAAGATTTCTTTCGAAGTATGTCAATTAGCGCTGAATTGAACTTGCCTGTAACTTGTCGGTGCTGTTGGAGACACGATGGCATAGTGCTGGTTTTCCAAATCTCACCGGAGACAGAGCTATTTCAATAATTTTGATTTTTGAGCCTCAGCAGACAAAAACACGTCGCCATCTTGTAAGGTCGCGTCCTTGACCCGAGAGAGAGAGAGAGAGAGACAATTGTCCAAATTTTGTCGCAGTCAGTGAGCTTGCGTGATGTTGACAAGCCACATCATCATTTAGCTAGCATAGCTGACACGTGGACTGCATAATGGATTTCACGACAACTTGATAACAAGCAAGCAAGCAAGCAACCCCTCCCCCCCCCCCCCCCCCCACCCGCACACACACACACACACACACACACACACACCACACACACACACCACACACACACACACACACACACATGCTTTCCAAAAACACATGTAGTTGCTTTGTAACTTTTCTGACACACGGAAGAATTGTTATTGTTAGAAATGTGTCGAAGGTCTTGGTCGTCTGATATGTATTGATATATAAAAAAGATCAATGACAGATATATATATACATCGCTTATTGCAAACGGCTGAAAGAAAAGGATTTTAAAGTCTTGTTTACCCTCTTTACCCTCTTGTGCCTTGACCTACATAGTCACAGAGAAACCGCGCAGTTTGCACACGGGGAACGGCTGTGAATGAAGACGACGAATAAGACGAGGTGACTGGTTTATCACCTGGAGAATGGCCATTTGTCTGGAAAGACAGACTGGTCTGTTAAATGTAAAGGCCACAACTGGCCTTTGATAGGCACAACAAGACTCACCCGGAATGATAGAGTGAGAAGCAGAGGAAAGAGAGATTATATGTGAAGAAGAAGGAGGTTTATACATTGATTTAAACGAAAAGATAGACTGTTGTTTGTTTTTTTCCTCTGAGGTTCCCCCACTCAGACTAGGGATCAATGTTAAACTTTTTTTTGAACTCAGAGGGACACAGACACAGACGATATGATGCAATTCGATGCGTAGTCACAGAGATAGTGAAGATTCGTATGGCATTGTTGAGGCCAAATCCCGAAATAAAAACTGCTTTACGGATCTGTGAGGACAAAGGCATTTAGTTTATTAAAAGGATTTTAGTTGGCACTATTTGAAGTCAGCTAGTGCAAGAAAAAGTAGTCGTCTGTCCTTTAGAACCTGGGCAGTATTTTGTATGAAAACATGTGTGTGCCGTAAAAATTATGTGAACCACGGTACTTTTTCATGTAAGTAGTCTAAAAGTTGATCATTAATTAAAAGGGGATCGTCTTATCTGTTTTTCTATCTGGTCGCATCCCAGCATTGTGTGAGCGTGAGTGACGGTGATATCACAGGGACGTGTTTGGGGAAACTTCATGAACTTGAGATATGAGTTAAACAGTAAAGATGACATATATTTCCTACATCCCAAAACAAGCTCATAAATTTGTGTGTCCGCGTGCATATGTATGTGTCCATCTACGTCACGAGCGAATGTCCCAAACCATAACTGCTCCTAGGTCAACAAGTGAAGTCAAGAATGAAACCTCAAGTTAGCCATGAGATTCCTGACATTGCAATGAGCCCAGCTGTCTTCTCTTTCTGCATACCACGACTTGATGACCTTGTCTATTTTCGTGTTGTTGCTATTTTGTCAATTCTACATCATTTTGAACTTTTTGAATCGCGCACGTGCGCGTGGCGCGCGCGCGCGCGCGCGCGCGCGCGCGCGTGTGTGTGTGTGTTCTTGAGTTAGAGCTGTTGTGTCTCCATGTGACCCTTCCTTCAGTTAGCGCTGTTGTGTCTCCATGTGACCTTCCTTGAGTTAGAGCTGTTGTGTCTCCATGTTTACCTTCCTTGAGTTAGCGCTGTTGTGTCTCCGTGTGTACCTTCCTTGAGTTAGCGCTGTTGTGTCTCCATGTGTACCTTCCTTGAGTTAGCGCTGTTGTGTCTCCATGTTTACCTTCCTTGAGTTAGCGCTGTTGTGTCTCTGTGTACTTCCTTGGTTAGCGCTGCTTTACATGAACTTAGGACATTCCACTGTTTGCTTCCCCGACATTGTGGATACATAGGGTTATCGGATGTCCCCCATTTTGACCAGGTTCGAATTCGAGGACAGGAGGTCATATACAGATCTGAGGATGAAGCCGATTCTGAGAGGTACCATATGCCTTATGTCATTCCAGCTGATACATCTTTGGGGTGCGTTTTTCCACGTAGTCCACTTTCCCTGGTGGCTTTTCAGATATTCTTGGTACCCTCTTCTTTCTTTTATTCCTATATTACCTTCTCTCTCTCTCTCTCTCTCTCTCTCTCTCTCTCTCTCTCTCTCTCTCTCTCTCCTCTCTCTCTCTCTCTCTCTCTCTCTCTCTGCGATTCCTATGTTACAAAGTTTCGCTTTGCCTTCCTTTTCACCCTTGACCACCATTTCATTTCTGTTGACCTCAGCCCCTGTTTTTGGTTTGTTCGCATTCTGTTACTTCCCTGATCTTAAGGCTTTCCTTTGCAAAGATCACTGCCTCCTGAACTTTCCAATTTCTTCCAGGTTTTGGCTTGGACTGGACTGATCTAACAAGCTTGTCTTCAGAGTCCTCAAGTATGATTGGTAGCTCTGCTTTGCATGCTTTATATTCCTCCAAAATTGATTTCAGGATAGCATCAGCTTTGCTTGGTGGTAATACAGTGAGACTGGGTGGGATATTCAGCCATTACCTTAGGTACTTGTTGATTTGGCCTCCATTGACTCCACTGTGCTGGTGCTGATATTGTTTATAAGCAGAGGACAGAGAAGCTTGTCTTTACCAGGGAAGTCATACCGGTCGATTATCTGTAGGTTTTCTACTACCATTTACTTGGCTTCTCTTATGCTCTTTGTGTCTTTCAAGGGGCCATCTTATCATCTCCCAAGACTCTAGATTATCTTCTGCTGTACTGTTAGAATGGCTTGCCTGGCTACAATGAAATTAGTTGTTTCAGCTTCTTTCCACAGAGAGACTTTGTGATTTCTTTGGTTTGAAACGCATCTTTGATGAAGCAGTTAACTTGTTTAACTGCTTCAATATTTTGTGTTTCAGTTTTCTTGGTTAAAATAAAGCTGTGCTATCCATGAAGGCTTTAAGAAGGGGCATTTGGTATCCATTCCCAAGGTTTATTGATTCTGTAGCACCAGTGGCTGCTTTCAGGATGACCCCCATTGTCAACACAAACAGTACTCATTAATACGCCAGCTTCCAGATTTATCCAGTCTGTTGCTTACTCTTTGCAGAGAACTTCACTGAGAAGCCATTGAACTATTTTGTCAGCATTTCACTGATGTTTCTTAAGGATATTCCTCTTGAGGGCCAGCTGAATTATCTTGTGAGGATATGATCCATATTTATTTGTGAAATCGAGCCACACGACGTCGAGGTCCTTGTTCTTTGCCTTAGCTCTCTGGATTTCTTCCCGAATCATAGTAACATGTTCTACAGAGCTAGACAACCTCGGGAAGCAGAGAATATTTAAAAATGATTGATGTCACTCACGTTTTGCTTTCTGGCAAGCAGTTTGTGGACAATCTTTTTAATCCATCTTTTGAACTTGCTGGTGGTTAGTTGCGTTTCTGGCATTTGCCACCCTTTCTTGATTTATCAGCGTGGATGTCCATGCCTCTGATCTTGTTTTTCCAACATCTTATCTGCTGGCATAGTGCGCTGCTGTTAATGTTTATTCCTCGAAGTCGTTATACAGCCCTTTTGCGTTCTGCGGATCTTCATGTCGTGCCGTGTGGAGAATTTACTTCCACAAACACACATGAAAAATCCAGCTGTCCGTTATTCACAGTCCATTGTGGATTTCCAGTGATGTCTAGGTTTGTCATGATAGAAAAAAAAACTAGGAAAATTAGATAACGCCAGAGCTACTTGGGTACAAAGATCGCTTAAGAAAATTACACGTCCTGCATATCTAGGTGTGCCAGATCTTGTTTAAAGTGGTGGGTTTCTGTGTGTGTGTGTGCGTGTGTGTGTGTGTGTGTGTGTGCGTGCGTGCGTGCGTGCGTGCGTGCGTGCGTGTGTGTGTGTGTGTGTGTGTGTGTGTGTGTGTGCGTGCGTGCGTGCGTGCGTGCGTGCGTGCGTGCGGGTGTGTGCGTGCGTGTGTGTGTGTGTGTGTGTGTGTGTGTGTGTGGTGTGTGTGTGTGTGTGTGTGTGTGTGAGCGTGCGTGCATGCGTACGTGCGTGCGTGCATGCGTGCGTGCGTGCGTGCGTGCGTTCGTGCGTTCTCGCATGTGCTTGCGTACGCGCGCGCGTGCGTGCGTGCGTGCGTGCGTGCGTTCGTGTGTGTGTGTGTGTGTGTGTTGTGTGTGTGTGTGTGTGTGTGTGTGTGTGTGTGGTGTGTGTGTGTGTGTGTGTGTGTGTGTGTGTGTGTGTGTGTGAGCATGCGTGCATGCGTACGTGCGTGCGTGCGTTCGTGCGTTCTCGCATGTGCGTGCGTGCGCGCGCGCGCGCGCGTGTGTGTGTGTGTGTGTGGTGTGTGTGTTGTGTGTGTGTGTGTGTGTGTGTGTGTGTGTGTGTAACATGGGCAAGAAATGTGCACTATACAGACTCAGATAATATGTTCATTTTCCGGTTAGACTGTTATAGTTACCATACAATTGTAACTGAGTGGGACAAAGGAAATGGATCCCTCCCCTTACTTTCCTCTTCCCACGAGAATCATATTCGCAAAAATCATGACATGAATGCTTTTGTTGGTAAATTTCGAGTTATCCTTATATACTTGAATCACTTGGATGTTAGAAAAAAAAATTATACTCAAGAAATATATTGATATTTGCTCAAGTTTAATCTTTGCAGTTTCTCGTCAGTTGACAAATCTCTCTCTCTCTCTCTCTCTCTCTCTCTCTCTCTCTCTCTCTCTCTCTCCCCAACGTTACACCGCTCTCTTCTCTGTCGCTTCTGTGTGTTCTACTCTCTCTCTCTCTCTCTCTCTCTCTCTCTCTCTCTCTCTCTCTCTCTCTCTCTCTCTCTCTCTCTGGGGCGGACTCCTTCTACGCTGTGGAGATGTGGAGCGGAACCCAGGACCCAGGGCGGACTTGAAGCAGGCCCGGCTCGGCAGTTCAGGACGCAGGGTCAGCGTGGACAAGTCTGGAGCTTCGCCGGCGGACAGCGGACGGACGACACCCTCCTCTCCACAACAACCCACCAATGCTGACATCATGGGCATAATCCAGGATATGGGTTTGAGAATGGACAGTCGCTTTTCGGAGGTGAAAGAAGATCTGCACGTCCTACGGGAGGAGTACGGGGCCTTGCAGGATGAGCTGAGGGCACTACGAGGTGAAGTCACGGGTCTGCGTCAGCAGAACGAGGACTTACAGAGGAGGAACGAGGACCTGACGAGGAGACTGGACGTCTTGGAGAGGAAGACGGACGACCTTGAGGGACGGTCCAAACGCAACAACCTCATCTTTTACGGCCTGCCACGGAAGGACAACGAGACTCCGATGGACTGTGAAGGTACGGTGAAAGACCTGATCAAAAATAAGTTAGAAATTTCTGAGGACGTACAGTTTGACAGGGTTCACCGGATCAACTCCAAGCCTGACTCGCCAGTTATTGCCCGGTGTGTCTTCTATAAACAGAAGACATCTGTGCTAAGCTAAGGGCAAACTACAAGGGACAAAGGTTTTCGTTGGAGAGGACTTCTCTGCTTCAGTAAGAGAGGTTAGGAGACGGTTAACACCACATCTTAGGAAGGCAAGGTCAGAGGGTAAGAGGGCCTCGATGGTGTTTAACCACCTTCTGATCGATGGGAAGAAGTTCACTGTGGACCGCGATGACAAACTGGTTGAACTGAGATAGGGTGACGGCCGGCCCACGATTCATCTGGGTAAATTTACTGTGTTTGTAAATGGAACAAATTTTGGGACGACACCGGTTTTGTTGCCACAGTGCGGTGTGGCTGACACGCTGCCAGCACGTGCTATCCATGAGACAGGTAACAACGCGGTGTGTTCTGACCTGCGTCTCGTACAGCGTTGTGCCCAGGTTGAAAATGTAAATAGTGTTTCAAATGTTTCTGAATCTGTGTCACAAAACCCGTCTGACTTGTTTTCCGGGAGATGTGTGTACTGTGTCACCTGATCGTGTCGATCGGAATGTGTTAAATTCTCCTTCTCTTGTCAATAAATCGAAAAAATTTTCGCTTCTTCACTGGAATGTAAATGGTTTATTCTCTAAACTATCTGATAAAGATTTTATTTCATTTGTTACTTCTTTTGATTTTGTATGCCTGAGTGAAACGTTTATGGAAGATTTCCAATCGTCTGTTTTTGTTGGCTATGAAAAATTGTGTAAACCAGCCTTTAAACTTACGTCTCGTGGAAGGCGATCTGGGGGCTTAGTATGTTTGATTAGAAAAGAATTCTGTTCACTCATAAAGCCTCTGGAGATTCAGTCAGACATTTTTGGCGCTTTCATTATTAATAAATCTATTTTGGGTACAATTAAAGATGTCTTGTATGTGTGTTCATATGTACCGCCAGAAGGTTCGCCATATTACTATTTCACTGATCATAACAATGGTATTGCTTTACTTGAAGATTTTATATGTGACTGCTTGCTTTCTATTGGTGACGATTATATAATGTTAAGTGGTGATATGAATGGTCGTACTTCCAACATGTCTCAAGACTTAGATGAAACTGCATTTTCTTTTGAAAACCAACGTCTGAGTGGTCCATTACACGTGGGCAGAAATTCAGAAGATAACGTGTTAAATAGATATGGTAAGATGTTACTAAATATGTGCACTGCATTGGATTTGTGCATTTTAAATGGTTTGTGTCAGGGCGACCTCAAAGGTTGCTACACATACATCTCTGAGTGTGGAAGCAGTGTGAATGATTATTTTATTTTGTCGTGTGATATGTTTGCAACACTTCTCAATGATTGCAAGTTATGGGTGGGTGAACGTGTTAATTCTGACCACATGCCTTTGGTATTATGTATTAATTTACACAGCTTAACCCCGCACTCTGTGAAAGAACATAATGTTGGCAATTTGGTTGAAAAGTATTGCTGGAATGATATTCATGTGGATTTGTTTCATAATGCAATGGATTCACCAGAATTTCAGCAAAGGATACACATGGCAATCAGTCTCATTGAGGTTAATGTTGATGAAGCTTTACTTGTTTTTAACAGATGTCTAAAAGTCGCTGCGGAATGTATGAGGAAGATCATTAATGTAAATGAAAAAGAAGTTGTCGAAGACTGGTACGATAAGGAATGTCTTTTAAGTAAAAGAAATGCACGTAAATTGTTAATTAAATACCGTCGAACTTTATCTGTACCTGATCACGTTGAGTACTGTAATGCCAGACGCGATTATAAACATCTTTTGAAGAAAAAAAGAAAGCATTTAACAGAATTATGTTAGATAAATTAGTCGCCTCCATTAAGTGCCAAAAGGAGTTTTGGGAGACAATGCGCAAAATTCAGAAAAAACGAATTCACCCCAAAACAATATCAGTCTGGAAAATTGGTTTCAACATTTTAAGAAATTGCTTGAAAGAAATGATGACATTGACAACGATATAGGGCAAGGAGATGAGAGTGATAACGACGACGACAATCATGGTCATTTAAATCGCCCTATATCGAAAGAAGAAATCTTTTTTTTTTGCTTTAAGTAAACTGAGAAATCGAAAAGCTGCCGGTCCAGATGGGATCATTGGTGAAATGATAAAAAGTGCATGCAAATCCGATTTGGTGATGAATTTTTTCACAAAATTTCTGAATACTCTATTTGATAAGGGTGTGTTTCCTAAAAGTTGGGCCGAATCTATTGTTCTCCCATTCTATATAAAAAGGTGACGTTAATAATCCAGACAACTACAGAGGGATCTCGCTGTGCAACATCGGCAGTAAATTATATAGTGCTATTATTAATAGAAGACTTCAAGAATGGGTCGAAGAGAATGATATTACAGGCGAATTTCAAGCTGGATTTAAACGTAATCATTCGACTATAGATCATATGTTTACTTTGATGGCCTTTGTTCAAAAACCGTTTTGTCTAAATCGAAAATTATATGTAGCTTTTATTGATTTTGAAAAAGCATTTGACTCTGTCAACAGGAGTGTTTTGTGGCCAATTTTGGTGAAGCATGGAATCCGAGGTAAATTATATAAATGTGTTTTGAGCATGTATGACTCTGTGAAAGCGAGAGTGAGATGCGGATCATCTCTAACAGACTACATAAACTGTACATTGGGAGTTAAACAAGGGGATGTCTGTAGTCCTATTCTTTTTTCTATGTTTATTAATGAATTAACTTTAGAAGTAATACATAATGGTAAGCATGGAGCTCAGTTAGTAAACGATGCATTGGAGATTTTCATCCTCCTCTTAGCTGATGACGTTATATTAATGTCAGAAACGATAGGTGGTCTCCAAAACCAATTAAATAGTTTAGAAAGAGCCTCTGCGTCACTCCAACTGAAAGTAAACATGCCAAAAAGTAATATCATAGTGTTTATGAAGGGTGGACATCTCGCTGCACGGGAAAAATGGATGTACAATGGAATGCATATGCCAGTCGTGAATGTCTATAAGTACTTGGGTATATATTTTTCAACACGTTTAAGTTTCGGTTTTGCTTCCAAAGACCTTGTAAGTAGAGCTAAACGTTGCTTACTTTGTATTTTAAAGAAATTGCGTATGCTTAATAATGAGTCTCTTACACTGTTTTTAAAGTTGTTCGATTCTCAAATTCAACCCATAGTGCAATACGGAGCTAAGTTATGGGGTCTTGATACTGCTTCTATACAGATTGAAAAGATTCATTTAAATGCATTGAAAAAGTTTCTCGGTGTTTCAATGCAAACGCCAAACGATTTAGTTTATGGGGAGACCAATAGGTATCCAATCCATTTACTTTCTG
>CM031595.1:79663581-79683581 GCA_018398815.1 Conus ventricosus | reverse complement strand
TAACCACAAAAATAATGATTATCTACAAACAAACATACTGTGTAGGATTATCCGTTTTCAATACTAATTTACTAAATTTTTCACATTTTAGTTTTGCTTAATCCTGTGTTTTTCCTGATCATTTTCAATAACATCATTTTCGCGCATACATTCATCAAATGCGTCTCTGTCTTTCATGTGGAATAAAACTACAGTCTTTAATTTTTTCTCTAAAGTCTTTTAAAACGGAGTTATATTTTTGACATAAAATCCACACACTTATCCCAGCATGTCTTCCACTGAAAGCTAGTTTTGACAAAGTGTTTCTTTTTTTAACTATGTCTCTTTCTGCCGAACAGTCATCTATAATAAATAGTGTCTGCGTTCCCTTAAAAAATTTATAAAAGTATTCTAAACACTCACTCAGTTTATTGCTAGGATCAACTAAATATACGTCGTCATCCGTCCATATAAACCTTCTATCATGATATGCTTTGTTAAATTCAAGTGTTGGACAGAAAATCACAATATAATCAAAATTATAGCGATAAACTGTTTGTAATAGGTCGAGGACAAATATTGTTTTTTCCACAACCAGTTTGTCCACAAATCAATGAACAATGAGGAGTTTTTGTCATAAAGTTTAACTGCTCCATAGTTTTATAACAGAATTTAATCTAATCCAGTTATTATTTTTATCATACTCTCCGTCAAAACTTGTTCAGTATAATAAAACCCTATGAGGCCTAAATTGTAAAGATTAATCCAATTTAGTCCTGTAAGATCGTTTCTATTTAGACTAATATAATTTTGTCGCTGGTTGTTATGACCTTAATATCCTCACCGTTGTGAAGAACGACGACGGTAACTTTAAGTTTTTCAACATCTAAGTTTTGCCAGCTAATAAGAATTCCTTTCATAAGATAGTCACTGACGCCCACAGCTCCATTTCTTGCCTTATCTTTTAAGACAGAAATTTCAAATATCATTGTGAACTTTGTCTCCTAATTTTGTGCGTGGAATGAACTGTAATTTTGTAGAAGCTTCCTTTAAAACCGTTTCTCTTCTGTGGAGGATGTACTGTTTGCTCCCATACGGCGTTATTCAATCTCTTTCCGACTATTGTCCTCTGGCATAAGACTTACATGTAAAGGACCAGAGTTGAATGCTTTTCTGAAACTTTTTGACGACTAAAAAATGTAAATGGGCTTATGAATTCAAATTTTATGTCCCATTCTAAATATGGTTCTAAGTGCCATTTGCTGTCAGGTTTTCGAACTATTTTATATTCATACTGGCCAGCATTATTTGCTTCTACATTGCGTAGTTGCTCTAGTTTAGGAAACCTTTTGCTGTCGCCAACCTCTTTGCGTTTATAATCACCATCTTTAGTGTACTCAAACCCATACAAAGCGCCTATCTCACCATTCTGTTCAAAGTCCGCAACGTCCGCAAGGTCTTTTAATTCTAAAGTTATACACCTCACAGGCGCTAATGTAACTCCTGGTTCTTCTGGCCCACGCGACATTTTTTAGTACAACTTATTATTTTATTTCCAAAACAATGTGCAGGTTATCACATTTCACGACTTTCCCTGTTTTGTCTGCGTTTTTTATATTAAATGATCCGACCCTCCCACAAACTAATCTTTTAAACTGTAAATTAGGGAATTGTATAATTTCATAATCGCAATATGCAGCTTTCCCTGATGGAAGAGCTCTTAAAACAGTTGAGGGCCTTCCATCATAAAGTTTTCATCATGCTCAGTTCATCTAAATGAACATAGAGTAAATGAATGTAATGCAAGATCGAGCGGATTTTCTCCCTCATAATAGTTTTGTTTGGTGTAACTCTAAATCTATGATTGTCAGCTGCAAAGCCTAACATTTTAGCTAGCTCTTATCAAAATAGTAACCTACTTCTTCTTCAGGTTTGAATGATAACATTGTTTTCAGATTCGCATTGTTAAGTTTGAGAGTAATGTCAAAGTTACTCATTGCTTCTTTTAGTGAGCAAAACCCGTAATAACCATCAGGTATTGTTAACTGGCTAACTTTGGCCCCTGTTTTGTCAATTTTTTTAATCTTATTATTCTTCTTTGATTCACTTATATTAAACCATACAACTTTGTAAAAATTTCATGAAGCGCAACCATTCTGCTTCCGCAATTGTTATCAATAGCATGTTCTAAAAACGAAGGACAGTCTTGAGTTGTTATTGTTACAAACATTTTTTAAACGAAATAAAAATGAGTGCATTCAAATATACTAATGGAAAATATTCTGTTGGGCCGCACTACAATCTTAAAAATATAACAACTGATACTCTTGACATTTCTGCGACTCAGTCTGACACCTTTCAAGTAAAGGTGAGTACGCCATTAAACAGATACCTTAAACCCCCTATTAAAAAAGACTACATCGCGAAAGTGGGGTTCAGTCATCCGATGCAGTTTTATCAGAACCAGTTAAACTTGCTTTTGTTTTGTGCATCAACTGGATGTGGAGTATCGTATGCTGATCATTTAAATCATCCTGATCCTTTGGTGAGGTCAGTGTACAGATTTCATTTTTATTACACCTTCAGACGTATTTTGACTGAACTGCAAGCACCATGCCAAATGACAAACCGTTTAATCCCTTCAGCAACAGAATAGACATGAAGGCTTTTGAAAGGATCTGTAACGAATTCAATATTAAGGCTAAGACAGACTTTAGACAAAGTTGGATCTTAATCATGGTCTAGGCACCCCTTATTTTTGGGGCGTGCACAGAAAGTAAAAAGTATGACTGGAATCCTCCTTACACATCTTTCTCTTCAGGCACAACTGTTCACCTAGGGTCCATAGAGCAAGAGCATAAAACAGCATGGACAACATTTATCTTAGACGCTTCTAAGGGCCTAACTAAAGCAGGAATAGAACGAATAAACGACTCTATTCGTACTTACGTTTGGTGTTTGCTAGGTTCGCAAGCACAAACAAGATCGAGCATAACTGATCCTTCTACTGGCTTTGACGCACAAAAACAATACTTAGCAAATTTAGAGGACGCCATTAATTCTACAGTTGATTTACCTTCAAGTATTAAAAGGTACCAAAATGTTTTACAATACGCAAGATCGAAAGTAGACTTTGCTGTTGGCACTGGTTTATACATGCTGCCTTCTGACCTCAGACTCCAGGTGGGAACAATAATAAACTACAACAATGAAATTCTTGTTGCAGGAAATGAACAGAAGGTTGGACAAAACGACATAAATTCTGAGCCAGTAATATTGCAAGCAGTAAACAAACAAGTCGACCCCCCAAGAATAAGTCATCCAATCCCTGTGGCCCAAAGCCCGAAGACCGTTGAAGAAGTAAAAAAAAATAATGACCATGAATATAAAAAGACGCACTTGTTTTGGATTAACTTGCTTAGGATTATTTGGTCTTTATCTTACTAAATATTAACCCAACTATTAAGAGAACTAATGTCCATAAGTGCTCGGCCATAAAGCCAACTACTTTGCTTGCAGTAGACAAAAGCCAGCTAACAATACCCCCTAATATACCCGGTAAAGCGTCCATGGCTTTACTGGCTAATTTTTTTAATAAACCCGCAAGATGGTCAAGTTGTTTTTTTACCCATGATTTATCAGGTGGTGATGGAGGCGATGGCGGTGGAGGTACTGGATTTGACCTCCACCGCCGCCTGTAATAGCCAACACTAGTGTACTTATTGCAAATCCTAAGGCTGTTATAAACGCTCGCTAATGTGACTCCTTGCTCTCTAAACAGTGTTCGTATTCGTTCTGCTAGCGTTGTGTCTTCATATAAAATTCTTCGGATAGTTTCTCTTATCCTGGTCACTTGAGTTCGTAATTGTTCTCGGGTAGTAGACAAAACTTCTAGTTTCCGTTCTTCAAAATTATTTAGTCTTCGGGTTATTTTTTCTTTAACACCAGGTCCTAAGTTGGCGTCATCAGCCTCAGCGAGTTTTCTTTTTTCTTTCTATATCCTCATTTAGTTCACGCAGTATTGCTATAACCGTTTGTTAATTCGCTTCTAACAGTTCTCAAAGCACGATCAAGGGCTCTGATTCTTGCGGGGGTGTTTTTGGTTCTGTTTCTTCTGACAAATTGGTTTCTGCTTGCATTACTTCACCCGCTGTTTGACTTAAATATTGAAGTTCCATGTTTTGTATTTGGTTTTCTGTTGGAGTTCTTGTAGTGTGTTTTGAAGTTTAGCAACTGCCTCCCTATCTAATTTTGGTTTAACAATGCCAAGGCGATTTCGATCTTCCGCCCCAAGTCTTTGTTTAATTGTAGTCATGCCTACAAACTTTGATGGGTCTCCTTTATCTGTAAGCCGAACAAGTTGTTCTCGGTCGGGGCCGCTTTCACAAACAAATGGCCATTTCGATCTACTTCAAAATCATTAGGGTCTAAAACTTCAGGAGGTTTTAGGCCTAAACTTTTGTAAAATGCTCCGGCCGTACTTTCTGTTAATTCACGCCGTAATGAGAGCGCTGAGCGATGCTGTATCAAAGGAGCGTTTCACTCAGTCGTCTCCAGGATCAAAAAAATCATAATCTTCTTCACCTTCAATGCCTGCCATGTTTTTAAATAATTAACTTTTTTATTTTGTTTTATAAAAAAATGTCACAAGCATATGGCTCGATTCTTGACCCGCATAGAAGACTGAAAGAGCCCTTTGGTGTGAAGGGAAATAAGCGGAATATTACTGTTCCAAATAATCCATCTACTATTGATGCAGATCAAATTCTTACTGTCAAATTTCCAGACCTAGAGCGGATGAAGTGATTGTGCCAGGCTCTGCGCGTCTTACTTTCAAAATAGAACTCGCATCAGAAACAGACCCAACAGGACAGTTGTGCAGAATCTGGGGCGGGCAATCGTTAAGAAAATTTCTATAAAAACTTGAGGGGCAAGAAATATTTTCTTTACATAATGCAGACATATTTTAACCTATTCTGATCTATGGCTAACCGGGAACGAAAGGGCTGATCTTGCGTTTCAAGGGAAACGAAAATGAAGAAGCACTAAAACATAGAATAGGCGCTGAAGATGCTAAAGACGGCAAAAGGTTTGTAGCCGTAAGTTATGCGTATGGAAATCGCTTTTTCATACCCCTAGATTTTGAGTTGTTAAAAGCGCACGCCCCATACTTTCAAGGAGCATTAAAAGACAGATTGTCATATGAACTAACTTTTAATGACTACAAACATGTTATTATATCTACAGACACCGAAGCAAAGTACAGCAATTTCTGACATCTCGTTAGAGTTTGACATCGTTAGCAACCCTAACTTAGCGAGTTGATCCAGCAACAATATCAGTCAAAATTAGCAATATATTACAAAAGAGTGATTCATCATTCTAAATATCCTAAAAGCAGGGCAGACACTATATGGAATTTTAGTTTTAGTGCCGCAGCAAGATCGCTTAAAGGTATTTTATTGCTGTGTGAAGATGAAGGACCATTCGAAAGACAAACTGAAAATTTTGTTAATCCTAAAAACGAAAGTGCAATGTACAATTGAGGGCAGTCCTAACCAAATCTACGCTAGCGGGCTTAAACCTTATCAGCATTTTGATGAAATAAGAAAACTGTTGGAGGCGGGAGGTGTAGAAATCCAACAGTTGACCTCGTGTCTAAAGATCTACATCTTTACAGCGTTAGACTTGATCATTATTTAACAACGAAATACGGGTTATGGATTGACCTAAGGTCAACGGAGGATAATCAGTTACATGGAAGCGGAGAACTGTTAGAGACATAAAAACATTCAATTGATAAAGAAAAAGATGCCGATAAACCACTTAATGTGTATTTGTTTTTAATATATGATGCGCAGCTGAATATTCAAGATAACAGATTAGAAAATATACAATACTAAATTATTTTTTATTTTAAAAAAAGCATGTCTGTTCAAGTTTATCCAAATGTGCCTACAACACCGGAGTCACCAAAAGAAGAGATAGCAGGCAATTCTGCCGCTATAGAAAGCCCTGACATAAAAACCTTCAGATTAACCAACATTACACAAATGCAACAAAACTAGAGCAGGACCTTTCAAAATACAGCAAAACCAAACGAAGGTATTCTGCTGTCTTTAATGCTGTTACATATGTTAATACTGGAACATCAACTATAAGTGCTCTATCAGCAGGAACAAGTGTAGGTCTCTTAGCAACAGGTGTTGGCGCACCTATAGCTTTACCTCTAGGTGGTTTGTCTTCAGCTCTTGGCCTGTGCTCATTAGCTGTAAGTACTGCCAGCAAAAAAATAAAAACTAAACTCCAAAAGCACACAGCTATGGTTCAACTATAACAGCTAAACTTAGTTCGTTCAAACTGACAATAAATAAAGCACTAGTTGACTCAAACATCACGGATGAAGAATTTAATCGTTTACAGGCCGATTTTGATGACTATAAAAGACAAAAGTTTGATCTTCAAAGAAAGGCAAGGACAAGTTTTTCTCAACAGCCAGACACTGAGCAGAAAAAAAGGAATGTTTAAAAAAAGTAAACGAAACATTAAACTCTGTTCTAAACAGCTCACATTAACAACGCCAAAGGGTGTTTATACTTTAGTTTATGAGTCCAAGCACAAAAAAGACCGTTGATGTTGATTCTGATTAAGACGACTTTGGGAGTCGTTGTATTTTTTTTAATTTAAATAAATATTTGAGTTAGAAAAGAAACTCAGCATGGATAAGAAATATGAAGGTCCAGACGAATTGTTTGAAGGAATGATTAAGGAAGAGCGTTTGTCAAGAGCACTGAATGATATTGATTTAGAAGTCATTGATCCTGCAAACGTACAGGCAAGCGTTGTACATGCAATTTCTCAAGTTCCAAGTAAACTAACAATAGACCCGCCAGTTAAAGTAATGTTAGCTGTTTTAATCGACTATATAACAATAAATGAAGAAAATCTAGAAGTCTGGGTCTCAACTAAACAACAGACTATTCTTTCTCATAATGACTTAACACCCGGTTGGGCAGACGAACTGCTTACACAGTTTGATGTGGCCGCTGAAGAAGCCAAAATGAGAGGCTCTGGTTGGTCAGAGGGCGAAGTCCTAGAGATTAGATTAAAACAGGCTAAGTATGCACCGATTGTTGGCAAGGCTTACATTCCGCTGCCCCCAGCATTGGTAGCGAAAAAGGCAGTTCTAAACATAAAGAATTCAGACAACAAATGTTTCATGTGGTGTGTTCTTGCAAGGCTGCATTATGTCGGCAAAAACGCAGAGAGAGTATCTAACTATCAGCCTTATATCAATGATCTTAACTTTAGTGGAATATCCTTTCCTGTTAGCGTGGACAAAATTGATCAGTTTGAAGAACAAAACAAACCAATAACTGTTAATATCTACACATGGGATGAGGAAACAAATCTACAGCCCATTAAAGTGTCTAAGAACAGCCCAACGGTTGGCGCACCAGACAAAAATCATGTTGACTTACTACTGATGTTTTCACCAGCAGGGCTACCACATTACACATTGATACGAACAATGAGTAAACTAATGCAGCATACTTCAAAGAATGGACATAAACAAGAATTCTGTAGAAAATGTTTAACAAGAATTCCATCCGCTCAAGCTGCAATCGAACATAAGAAACATGTATCGGCCCAGTTGACTGTAATACAGAACTAATTACACCCCCACCCGGATCTAAAGTTAGTTTTGAGAACTGGAAACGAATGCAAATTACTCCATAAAGTTGTTTACGCAGACTTCGAGTCACGTATTGTTCCTTATGAAGGGCCAGCGCCACAAAAACTTCGAAAAACAGTCTTAATAGTAATCATCAGATTTGTTCATTTGCCTTCATTGTTGTCAGGTCGGATGGCGTCCATTCAGCACCAGAATTAATATAGAGGACCAGATGCTGCAAAAACATTCTTAAAACGCATGCAGAAAGTGCGTAATGACTGTTCTAATAATCTAAACTTATCTGAAATCATAATGACGCCCGAAGACCAACAGCAGTATAAATCAGCCACACATTGTTGGATTTGTGGTTTAGAACTAATGTCTAACAGTGAGGAAGCCAATCCGGCAGGTGGCCTTGGTGGCCAGCGGGTAAGAGACCATGATGACATTAGTGGAAAGTTCAGAGGAGCAGCACACAGTAAATGCAATCTTCAACTAAAGTTTGAACCAAAGACATGGAAGCTGCCTATATTCTTTCACAACTTGCGAGGTTACGACTCTCACCTTATAATGCAAGCAGTAACCAACGCCTTTAGGGTAACATGCATTGCACAGTCATCAGAAAAGTACATGTGTTTCACTTTAAATAACATGTCTTTTTATGACTCTATGCAGCACATGATGGGATCATTAGAGTCACTAGCTATGTCCTTAAAGTCCTGCCCAATAACGGAAGAATATTTTGACCCAACACTCGTTAGAAAGGGCGTTTACCATTATGAATACATGAACAGTTGGGAAAGGTTTGATGAAGACACACTTCCTCCTAAAGTTGCGTTCTGTTCTAGTCTCAGAGGAAAGGAAATCAGTGATTCCGATTACCAGCATGCTCAAGATGCGTGGCAGAAGTTAGAGTGTAAAACAATGGGAGACTATCATGATTCATACTTGATGGCTGATGTATGTTTGTTGGCGGACGTCTTTGAAAATTACAGAAAGACCTGCATGAAACATTACAGTTTGGATCCTGCGCATTATATTTCTGCGCCCGGGATGAGTTGGGACGCTTTCTTAAAGTTTACTAAAGTACAGATTGATTTATTGTCTGACCTACCAATGATTCAGATGATTGAAAACGGATTGCGTGGGGAATTAGTATGGCGTCGCACCATTACTGTAAAGCAAACAACAAATACTTGGACGACTATGATCCCAGTAAAAGGTCTAACTATCTCATGTATTTAGATGCAAACAATCTGTATGGATGGGCAATGGCGCAATCACTTCCATTACGTAACTTTAAAATGTACACAGGCGGCGATCCGAAAAATATTCAAAAAGCATTAAAGTGGTTGAGCAGTTTGACGCCGGATCACAGCGTGGATACATTCTAGAAGTTGACTTAGAATATCCTCAGGAACTCCATGACCTACATAATGACTATCCATTAGCAGCAGAAAGTCTAAAGATGGCAAAAACAGAGCCGCCTAAACTTGTGCCTAATCTTCGCGGCAAAAAAAATTATGTCTGTCATTACAGACTTCTACAATTTTATTTAAGACATGGTTTAAAGTTGACAGCTGTTCATCGTGTAATTGCTTTTGATCAAGAACAGTTCATGAAACCATACATAATGAAGAACACTGATCTCAGAACTAAATCCGCAGATGCTTCAGAAAAAGACTTTTTCAAGCTGATGAACAATAGCTGTTTCGGAAAGACTATGGAGAATCCGCACAAGCGTAAAGATGTCAGATTGGTCACCAGAGAAAACGAAGCAATTAAGCTGACTTCAAAACCTAATTATCAGGACTTCAGAAGATTTCATGATCAGCTTTTTGGTATAATGATGAAAAAAAAGAAAGTCAAATTGGACAAACCTGTATTTATTGGGTTTACTGTTTTAGAATTATCAAAGCTTTTGATGTTAGAATTTCTTTATGACTACTTTAAGCCCTTGTATCCTGAGTCCAGAGTGCTTTACACAGATACAGATAGTTTTGTTATAGATATCCCACTGAAGATATCTATAAAGACATGGAATTAGAAGTAGCTAAAGGGCATGCGGGATGGTACGACACATCCGATTACCCTAAAGATTCGCCTTTGCATTCAATTACTAACAAGAAGGTTTTAGGAAAGATGAAGGATGAATTATCTGGAAAGGTGATCAAGGAGTTTGTTGGGTTAAGGTCAAAAATGTACAGTTTTCGTGTCAAGAAAAAACATCAAAAAAGCAAAAGGAATATCTCGCAGTGTTGTGCAGTCAAACATATCACATGACAACTACAAAGAAGCATTGTTTGACAATAAGACTTTTCATCATGACAACGTAAAACTACGATCTAATCTACATGAGATCAACACAACTGTTGTAACAAAGAAGTCATTAGATAGAACAAACACAAAACGTGTGTTTGTTAATCCAGAGTTTTCATATGCAATTGGACACTGGAGAACAGCATAATTATATATCTTCTTCGGGTTTATTTTCGGGCCCATATTTTTTCCTCAACTTTATCTAGAAATCAATCATATCATCCTCCAATTCAGACAAATTTTTTCTCATGTTTGCTTGATGCGCTCGAATTTTTTTTATTATTTCAAAGATATTCTTTATCCCATTTTTGATAGTCAAAATTTGGGATTTGGGGTTGTAGGTGATCTGGATGCATTGCCATGTGCTGATGAGTCCTCGCAAATGTTGCCCTAATAGCAGAATTCAAATCAAATGATTCCCGCATCAATTCCAAGGTCTCTGCATTTATCATTCTTGCTTCCCGGGTTTTGTTCCATGTAAGAATTCTTTCTTCTGTGCTTCAATACGTAAGGTTTCTTCGTTGTGAGCTTCCATTTTAACTCCAAATATATTTACGTAAATTAATTAAAGCGGAACTGTGTCTGGCGGAATTATCTGCAGTTCTTCCTTCACAAAAGATCTTTGAGGAGCCGGTTGTTTTGTTGTGTCAGTTTCTCGTAAATAATACACGGGCGGATTCATCTTTACAATTCTTTTTATTTCATATGGATCAACACTCCAAACTGGATCGGTTGCCCTGAAGCGAGTGTCCCCTTCTGCTTCCCCCGGTAAATAAAGGTACCTTACTTTAAACCAAACGGTAATAGTTTGCTGATAAACTGGCGTCTCCTTCAACAGCATTTATTGTTTGTTTTTTGATTGCTTGTACCGTTTTAAGCCCTGTTAATTTAAATTCTTCATTATTCATTGCACGTAGAACTGAGGGCAGTCTTCTAACCCATTCTGTGTTGCGAGAATTGTCAATCAGCTCTCTGTGATACTGGTAGGAAAAAAGCCTTTCAGATAACTGTTTGTTAAAGTTTTCAACTAAAGCCTGTGATCTGTGAACTCCCGAATGCCTCTTTTAATAGTAACTCTATGTTTTAACAATAATTGATTCACTCGACCTTTAAATTCTTTTCCATCATCGACTTGAATCATGCGAGGATAAGTTAACGGGCCTCGTTGATATATTAGTTGTATAGCAACAGCAACAGCAGAAGCACTCTTTTGTGTTAATGGTTCTGCATCTTTGTATCTTGAAGCTATGTCAATGACTGTAAGTGCGTACTTAAATCTTTTTCGTCTAATCGTATCATGGGGTAAATATAGAAGATCCATTTGGTGGGTGTCGTTTGGCGTTGTGTTGACAAAGTGCGGTCTTTGTATTCGTTTAGGCGCTGGTAAATAAATTTGCCAAATCGCTTGTTTAGATAGCCATTCCCTCGCTGTTTGTTCACTGACTCCTGCCGCTTGGCTTAGCTTTTTTATTGCCGTGATTCCCTTCCAATATCCTTTGGGTGAATAATAGATTTTGTTCATTTTTATTCAGCCAATATTATGCGCAACAAATACACAACGGTCATGCCAAAGACAATAAACACGATTTCTTGCATCTTTTGTTTTTTCTGATGGATGATAAAAGTCGCTGAATTTTGGTGGGGCAATGTCTCAATTGGTTTACCTGTCACAAGATAATATTCTTTTATCGCTTGATCAACATCTTTAAATGTGTAAGCTGCATGCCCCTGTTTTTTCAGTGTGTCGTTAATAAAATCTAACTGCTCAATTCTCTGCTTTTCATAGTGATCTTGTGCTGTGGCTAGTTGCTCCATAGCTTTGTTATGTCTTTTTCTCTCGTCGTCATCCCGCAGTTTACTAAACGCGTAATTACTTCCGCTAAAAGCAAGCGCATTAACCACAGCGCCACCAATCATCATTACGAGTGAAGCCATTTTTATAAATGTATTTTTTTACATATTAATACTGTCTGGAATTATTCCCTGCTTAACTAAAAAATCTTTCGTAGCAAATGAAGCTGTAATAATAGCAATCAGCTTTGCCGAGTCTTCAAAATCTAGTTTGCCAAGATCTGCCGGTTTTATTTTAACAGGCTTTTACCAAGCATTGTGTATCCTACACTTAGGCCCCCAATAACAGCAGAATGGTATACAAGGTTGGTAACAGTTTTTTCGGTGCTCATTTTTAAAAAATAAAATAATTAAATTAATAAAAAACATGAACAGCGATGATCTACTACAGCCACAAGGTAGCCTAAACCTTCCTGAACTTATGAATGATCAAGTTGATGACCAAGCTATTATGCCCAAAAGGAAAGGCTGTATTCTTTGGCAGCATGTGGGAAAAAAACAGTTCCTCGAAATGAATTCAGCATAGAACAGATTCAACAGATGTCGCCACAAGACATTGTAAAGTATCACAACAGGTATGAAGCGCAACTAGGATCAAGAATGGTAAAAAACGTTGGCCAAACGGTTCTTAGTTTGTACACTAAAGTAGTTAGTAGATTTGCGCCCATCGATTCTGAACAAGATTTTATGTATGATTTAACGCAGGACCCAGTTTTAACTAAGTCATTAGAGTCTCTAGGGTGTGATCTGTATTACAGATTTGGAACATTATTGTCACCAGTGATCGCGGGATTAATTACTTTTAATCATATAGATTTTGTTTCCCTTCAAAATGACCGAGCCAGAAAATCAGCAGAATCAGAAAACACTGAATCGGGTGGAGAAAGCGACCAGTAAAAAGCATCCTCATCCGGAGCGTGTTGAAGCAGGAAAAAAATTAGCAGAGTGGAACAGACAAAGAAAATTAATGTTACAATCACAGAATATAACTCATCATGAAAACATAACGCCGCCAACACCAATAGTTGTTCAATGCCAGCTTTAAAAACGCCAGAACAAGAACAAGTTAATTCAAGACCTATAACGCCAAAGTCTTCATGGAATATTGAACTTAAAACTGTTGTCATTTTGGCGCCCTTGCTGCTGGGGGTGGTTATTACTGTTATAAAATATATAAACAACGCTGGCGAAAACGAAAGCAGTCAAAAAAATCTGAACCACTAAATACAGAAGCTGAACAAAAAAAATGCCAGAACCGCCAACAACAAAAGATCATTTTGATCCATTTCAAATGCAATAATATTTTTAAAAACTTAATTTTAAAATTTTTTGTTTTTTTGATAAAAATAGATCATGACGGATTATTATTTGTTTAAAATGATGAAGTCAATAAAAAAAAGACATGGAGTCTATAAAAGACATTTCCATAGACCAGAATTGTAATCAATGTGGTTGCTTACGATGTAAGAACTTCATTAAGACTATGCTGACCGATCTCGCGCTATAGACGCTGAGCAAAACATCCTCGACGATGACGCGTTTTTTGAGGCGTGTGTTTTTATTACTATTATTAAGACATCTACTATTTAAGACAAAAACATAGATTGTATTGTTTTTTTGATAATTATAAGATAACTTGAATAAGAACTTGGTTGTACTTAAAGGATGACTTAGTTATGATCTTAGGTTGACTTGAGTAAGAACTTAGAAGTTACGTGGGGATGACTTGAGAAGAACTTAGAAGTGACTTGAGGATAACTTGAGGATGACTTGAGTAAGAACTTGAGTAAGAACTTGAGGATGACTTGAGTAAGAACTTAGAAGTGACTTGGGATGACTTGAGTTAAGAACTTAGAAGTGACTTGAGTGTGTGCATGCGTGGGGTGGGGGTGGGCGGGGTGGGGTGGGGACGTGCATGCGTGGGGTGGGGGTGGGGACGTGCGTGCGTGGGGTGGGGGTGGGGACGTGCGTGCGTGGGGTGGGGGTGGGGGTGGGGGGTGGGGTGGGGGTGTGCATGCGTGGGGTGGGGGTGGGGACGTGCGTGCGTGGGGTGGGGTGTGCAGGAGTTACCTACTTTCTTCAACCGTTTCAATTCACCTGCTAAAAGGCTGTCTCAGACGGTCTGGGTTCCAGGCGGAGGTGAAGTAAGAACTATTTTTAAATACTGTTCGGATCCGAACGGTTTTACCAGTCCACCAAAGCGCTCGCACCACAATCAACTAGGCCAAACGGTCCTATGTGATCACTTGGCCTAGTTGATTGTGGTGCAAGCGCTTTGCAGATCAAGTGATCACATAGGAACGTTTGACCTAGTTCGCTGCTGTGCTCCTCTTTTCTCAACCAGGCTTGCAGCTGGCTTTGGCAGAGTTACAGCAGTTACTGCTGTAGCCGAGCTTTATGGCGGCTCTAATCGCCAGTAGTAGTACATCCGTCATTGTATATTTGGAGCATTTATATGGAGATAGTGCTGGCTACACACTACTCCTCTCCATACTGGTAGATGTACTAAGGTCTGCCTAGCCCTATCTAGTTCGTTTGCCAGAACTCCCGAAAATCGCTTTCAGTTGCATAATCCTAATAATACTTTGACGTTTGCTACACAGTTCATTTATACTGATTCTTAGCTTGTAAAATTTAGGATAGTTATAAAAACACACCGAAAGTTGAATGAGTTTCCTAGCATACGAATCAGCTATGTTCACCTGCGTCTTAAGAAATGAACGCCATGTTTGACGCGGTTTTGTTCTTTTAAACATGACTTGAGCTGTCTCAAGCCAGCGCCCAACAATCAACGCGTGATGGATTGTTTTGATTTGGCCAACTTTCAACACATGCAGCGCCATTTTTTAGATAAGGAACCATCTCATCAATAGTCAAACACGTATTAAAATCGGCTACATCTTGTTCAGCAATATTTCTTTCAGCGTTTTCATTTTCTTGAACCAACAAACCTTTAAGATAGTCGTGCATTTCCAAAGCAGTCGGTTCACTTTTTTCTTTTTCTCCACCTTCTAGAAAAGCAATGCTTCTTTCGGTTTCACTGGTAGAGAACATGCTTCGCCTAGTTCTTTTTTTGACAAATACTCTAACATATAGTTAAAGTAAAACTTGTTATCTTGAATAGCGCGAGCCTGTTAGCCATTGTTAAAATAACAACACAGCCAAACACAGTAGTCGACAGAGCACAGTAAAAAACAACCTTCTCGTTCGGCAGTCAGTGGGAGAATGGTGAAATCGGTCTTCGAGTTCGAGAATGTTCTTTTCTGATTGCACCATAATGTTGCAAGTTAACGTCAGCTAATTACAGGTGTCACAGGAGTCGCACGAACTACTGTACCTGACGCCGACTGATACAACCAGCCCACAATCCACGCCAGCACCAGCAATTAGGGGTGTTGCTCCCCGTCATTTACTTTTCTCATATTACCCATGCCACTCGGTTTTAAAAGACAGAGACGCTTTTGATGAATGTATGAATCCTACACAGTATGTTTGTTTGTTTCCTACACAGTATGTTTGTTTGTAGATAATCGTTATTTTTTTGGTTGTTGAAGTTTTACTTGTCAGAGAACTATAAAATGCCAATCCTAGGGTCACTTCGCCCGAAAACTGGTTTGAGGGCGAAGTGAGTTAGGATTGGCATTTTATAGTTCTCTCCTTGCAAACATATCATCCTATCAGTGAACGACAAACAGATCATGCTATCAGTGAACGACAAACAGATCATCCTATCAGTGAACGGTATTAGATATGCCAGTGACAGCAAATGCGGGGAAGATGACATGATGGGATTCTTATGATTAGGTCATGGGATCGATCATCGAAGAAAAAAGAAAAAGAAACACCCGAAGGTGCTGGGGAGGACCCAGAGAAGCACTGTCTTCACCTGCCTTTAGAGCAGTCTTGTACCACCCTTGGAGGCCTGCGCTGTGTTGACGATGGGTACAGGCACGCGCAGGACACTCCATTAAGATATCAAGGGACATAACTGCTCCTGAACAGAGGTAAATTAGACTACAGGATGCAGCTCATAACAGCCTTAAAGTAGCATCCCATGGGTGTACCAGCCCATATTTCATGACTGCAGAGCCCACCGGCGAAAAACACCACCCTCCAGCTGCGGAGCACACCCCACAGACCCAACCACCCCTGCCCACGGACAGATGAAGACAGTGCCACTCCAGACACAGCCAAGCTTTCGCCATACGGTCTTATGTGCCCTCAATTATAATGCAAATGACGGATGTGGAAAGAGCTGGTGAGGGATTCCTTGCTATTATATCTTTGTAATGATCGTTATCAGAACGCTCGTGACAGCTGATGGAAGGAAGATAGCAAATTGTGTAATGGACCATCTAAATGAGCATTATTAGATTGTTAGTGACAGCTGATGAAAAGGAGACAACGAACGATTCTGAGCAAACGGGTCATCTTAATGATTATTATTAAAATGTTGGTGACGACCAGTGGAAAGTGGATAGCAAAGGACTCGTTGCTAACAGATCACCTTAATGATCATTACTAGAATGTTGGTGATGGCGGTTGAAAAACGGATAGCAACATCAAGTCAACAGATAGTCTGCCTCTCATTTTGTCTTCGTGACATCTCTCTCTCTCTCTCTCTCTCTCTCCTCTCTCTCTTCTCTCTCTCTCTCTCTCTCTCTCTCTCTCTCTCCCCCCCCTCTCTCTCTCTCCTCTCTCTCTCTCTCTCTCTCTCTCTCTCTCTCTCTCTCTCTTGCATATGTTGAACAGACGTTTTCTCGAAGACCAGGCGGACTATGTTACATCCCTGACAAACCAGAAGAAATGAAAGAAGCTGGAAGCAAGATCACATCACATGCTCCTTGCAATTACTAGGCGCTAAGCTTGCGTCACAGGGCAGGACGGAAAAGGCTTGACAAGCCCCTCCGGATAGAAGAACGCGACCCTTCCTTCAGTCTCACGCAGATGCATCAATATTGACAGGGCGAAGGAAGAGACAGGAGAAAATTAACATCACGTTCTTTGTTCTGTCCATTCCGACAGATCTCTCCGGGGGAGACAGTGGTAGGGATGGGGTGACTGGAGATAAAAGTGTGGAAAATTAACCTTGTCCTTTCATTTCTGCCCCTGGGCTTCCAGCAGCGACTTGTCTCAAGCAACGTTTTGTGTTGGATGAAGGGAAACAAAACAAACCCTGTTTGCGATGAAGTGTCACCTGTCTTTGGCCTCTCTCGTTCAGAAGGGAAGGCACAGAACGGTGGGCATTGATTTATGACTGATGCTTTAATTGGGAAAAAGTAGGGTTAGACTCTCTCTCTCTCTCTCTCTCTCTCTCTCTGTCTCAGAGTGTCTGAACCAACCCCTTATTTATTTATTTCTTCCTCCCTTTAAACTGTCTCTCCCACTGTCTCTCTTCCCATTGCTAAACGCTGCAGGGTTTGGTCTTGTTTTACATTCAGCGTTTTTGTTTTGTGAGGTTCTGTTTGTGTGATTGTGAAGTCTCTGATGAAATATCAAAGTTGAAAACTGCTCGAAGGCAAGACGAAACACTCCCCCCCTCCCCCCCCCCCCCCCCCCCCCCCCCCCCACCCAGCTTCACCTGCTTTACCTCCTTTCTTGAATGTTTGAGAAAGAACGTGGTTTTTTCTTTCTTTATTGTCAGACGCTGCTTACATTAGAATTGCTTTAGCCTGTAATTTAATATTTGTAGCCCATACTTTTTGTTGGTTTAATTGTATGTTTTGCAGTTGTTTATAGAGTACCGGGCCTTTTCTTTTATAACGTCACATGCCTTTTTTTCATTGCATTTATCCATGCCCCCTTATCCTCCCCCCCAGTCCTCCATTCTCACTCCGTCCAGGAGGAAACAAAAAGGAGAAAAAAACTGGGGAAATTTTCGTTCACCTTTTCTTTCTTTCAAAGAAAGGATTAGACTCTCCTCTCTCTCTCTCTCTCTCTCTCTCTCTCTCTCCTCTCTCTCCTCTCTCTCTCTCTCTCTCTCTCTCTCTCTCTCTCTCTCTCTCTCTCTGCGTTGCTTTTCCCTCCGTTCCTCCTCCCTCTCGTCTGTCTGTCTGTCTGTTTCTCTCTCTCTCTCTATCTCTCTCTCTCTCTCTCCTCTCTCTCTCTCCCCCCCCTCTCTCTCTCTCTCTATCTCTCTCTCTCTCTCTCTCCTCTCTCTCCCCCCCCCCTCCTCTCTCTCTCTCTTCAGAGAGTGTCTGAACCAACCCACTCTTTTCCACTCGGTTCCACTCTTTTCTATACATGTTCTCTCCCTATCCCTCCCTCCCACATTTTCCAGATTCACTGTCTGAGCCGATTTTCAGCTATTCAAGCTTTGACGTCAGTCCTGTAAACACTTTGTACTGTTTACGTTCATCCAGGACTTGTTGATGTTGTTCAGTTGGACAATTGTTGATGGGAGTGATGGATGGTTATGTGGGACTATGGGCCCACCTACAGAACGAGTGTGTGTGTGTGATAGATGACGACAGCTCGCGTGTGTGGGTGTGTGTGTGTTGTGTGTGTGTGTGTGTGTGTGTGTGTGTGTGTGTGTGTGTGTGTGTGTGTGTGTGTGTGTGTGTGTGCGTGCGTGCGTGCGTGCGTGCGTGCGTGCGTGGTGTGTGTGTGTGTGTGTGTCCCCGCTCGTGCACGCACAGAATGTGTGTGCTGTAATAGCAGGTATAATATCTCTGATACTACTACGAATAATGATAATAATGATGAATATTTATATAGAACAGCGTTTCCAATAGTAAATGACACACACACGTGTACACACACACACACACACACACACACACACACACACACTCTCTCTCTCTCTCTCTCTCTCTCTCTCTCTCTCTTCCTCTCTCTTTCTCTTTATATACATTTATCTATCTATATATCTGTCTATCTAACTATCTGTATACATGTATATGCACACAACACACACACACACACACACACACACACACAATATATATATATATATATATATAGAGAGAGAGAGAGAGATGAGAGAGAGAGAGATGGAGATGAGAGGAGAGAGAATGCTGAATAATTAAGTAGTGGGGGAAAACAAGCGCAGGTTAACAATTCTTCAGTCGTTATAGTAATGACTTGGCAAAGATTTGAACTTAAAAAAAAAAATTCAAGATGAAGAAAATGGGTGGAATGTATTATAAATATGAGAAGCCCTTCACTAGCTGCCTGAGGGAATCATCGTAATCCCTCTTGAAAGCACATTTATTTGTATTGCCTGCTCCTAGGCCTTTCGTCCGCTGGATCGGACTCATCAGGGAGACACGGCTGATTGTGTCAATGCTCTTGGTGTCAAATAGAGACACACCACAGTCCATACTTCTGTGGTGTTCTCACCACCAAGGGTTCAAAAAAGAATCCAACAGCACCCTCAAAGCAGCCAGCGAAGGGTAGTAAATGGAACAAAACACAAGTGTGGAGATGAAAAAAGTTGCTAAAAAACTAAAAGCATTATTCAAACAATATAAAATATAGGGGACAATCTTTGAGCCTATGCTTGAGGATCCATTCAAGAATGCAAGGGATATATATATATATATATATATATATATATATATATATATATATATATATATATATATATATATATATGCTTACATGCATACATACTTAAATTCATACAAACAGTCAGCCAGCCAGACAAACATACTTACATCTTTTTTTTCAAAACATTAAACTTTCCAATCACCTTATAGAAAAATTGATTTTAACAGTTTAAAAAAGTCTTACTGCATTAAACAAAACACATCCACAACACATATTCTGTTAAACAAGTACTTTCACAAACACTACATTCAGTCAGCCACATCCCCGTCACTCTCTGTCTCTGTCTCTATCGCTGTCTGTCTGTCTGTCTCCCTGGTCTTCTAAAGAGCCACCATCTCATTGATCCCCCACTTTCCATGGCAACATTAAAGGTCACATCCATTCCCTGTCTATTTTCTACAATAAAGACCTAGCACCTCATACATCTGCTGTTTATAACCACTATCAAAGAGTGAGTATCTCATTCATCTCTATTCTAGTTACAGCTATGACGAAAGATCCGTCTCCTCTCTGTTTAAAAGAAAAGCATCTCGTTTATTTCCGGTCTATTTACTACACCTGAAGGGTCAGCATCTCACCAATCCCCGTCCCTGTCTGCTACAGTAGTGAAAGAATCTGGCTCACC
>CM031595.1:79650471-79663231 GCA_018398815.1 Conus ventricosus | reverse complement strand
GTGATGTGGTGTAGTGGAGTGAAGTGTGATGTGGTGTAGTGGAGTGAAGTGTGATGTGGTGTAGTGAAGTGTGATGTGGTGTAGTGAAGTGTGATGTGGTGTAGTGAATGTGATGTGGGGTAGTGAAGTGTGATGTGGTGCGTTGAGTGAAGTGTGATGTGGGGTAGTGAAGTGTGATGTGGTGTCAAGTGAAGTGTGATGTGGTGTAGTGAAGTGTGATGTTGTGTAGTGAAGTTGATGTCTGTAGTGAAGTGTGATGTGGTGTATGAAGTGTGATGTGGTGTAGTGAAGTGTGATGTGGTGTAGTGGAGTGAAGTGTGATGTGGTGTAGTGAAGTGTGATGTGGTGTCGTTGAGTGAAGTGTGATGTGGTGTCGTTAAAGTGAAGTGTGATGTGGTGTAGTGAAGTGTGATGTGGTGTAGTGAAGTGTGATGTGGTGTCGTTGAGTGAATTTTTGATGTGGTGTAGTGGAGGGGAAGTGTGATGTGGTGTAGTGAAGTGAAGTGTGATGTGGTGTCGTTGAGTGAAGTGTGATGTGGTGTCGTTGAGTAAAGTGTGATCTGGTGTAGTGAAGTGTGATGTGGTTGTAGTTGAAGCGTGATGTGGTGTCGTTGAGTGAAGTGTGATGTTGTGTAGTGAAGTGTGATGTGGTGGAGTGAAGTGTGATGTGGTGTAGTGAAGTGTGAGGTTGTGTAGTGAAGTGTGATGTGGTGTCGTTGAGTGAAGTGTGATGGGGTTTGTAGTGGAGTGAAGTGTGATGTTGTATAGTGAAGTGTGATTGGTTGTAGTGAAGTGTGAGGTTTTGTAGTGAAGTGTGATGTGGTGTATGAAGTGTGATGTGGTGTAGTGGAGTGAAGTTGATGTGGTGTCGTTGAGTAAAGTGTGATGTGGTTGTAGTGTAGTGAAGTGTGAGGTTGTGTAGTGAAGTGTAATGTGGTGTAGTGAAGTGTGATGTGGTGTAGTGAAGTGTGAGGTTGTGTAGTGAAAGCGTGATGTGGTGTAGTGAAGTGTGATTGTGTGTAGTGTGGTGAAGTGTGAGGTTGTGTAGTGAAGTATGATGTTGGTGTAGTGAAGTGTGATGTGGTTGTAGTGAAGTGTGAGGTTGTGTAGTGAAGCGTGATGTGGTGTAGTGAAGTGTGATGTGGTGTAGTGAAGTGTGATGTGGTGTAGTGGAGTGTAATGTGGTGTAGTAAAGTGTGATGTGGTGTAGTGGAGTGAAGTGTGATTGTGGTGTAGTGAAGTGTGATGTGGTTGTAGTGGAGTGAAGAGTGATGTGGTGTAGTGGAGTGAAGTGTGATGTGTGTGTAGTTGAGTGAAGTGTGAGGTGGTGAGTGAGAAGTGTGATGGGTGTAGTGAAGTGTGATGTTGTGTAGTGAAGTGTGATGTGGTGTCGTTGAGTGAATGTGATGATGTGGTGTAGTGGAGTGAAGTGTGAGGTTGTTGTAGTGAAGTGTGATGTGGGTGTAGTGGAGTGAAGTGTGATGTGGTGTAGTTGAGTGAAGTGTGAGGTGGTGGAGTGAAGTGTGATGTGGTGTAGTGAAGTGTGATGTTGTGTAGTGAAGTGTGATGTGGTGTCGTTGAGTGAAGTGTGATGTGGTATAGTGGAGTGAAGTGTGAGGTTGTGTCGTGAAGTGTGAGGGTTGTGTAGTGAAGTGTGAGGTTGTGTAGTGTAAGCGTTGAAAGTGGTGTAATGAAGCTGATATGGTGTAGTGAAGTGTGATGTGGTGTAGTGGAGTGAAGTGTGATGTGGTGTATGTGAAGTGTGATGTGGTGTATTTAAGTGTGATGTGGTTGTAGTGGAGTGAAGTGTGATGTGGTGTAGTGAAGTGTGATGTGGTGTAGTGGAGTGAAGGTGTGATGTGGTGTAGTCTAGTGTGATGTGGTGTAGTGAAGTGTGATGTGGGTGTAGTGGATGTGACGTGTGATGTGGTGTAGTGGAGTGAAGTGTCATGTGGTTGTAGTGAGTGAAGTGTGATGTGGTGTAGTGGAGTGAAGTGTGATGTGGTGTAGTGCAGTGAAGTGTGATGTGGTGTATGTAGTGAATGTGTGAGGTTGTGTAGTGAAGTGTGAGGTTGTGTAGTGAAGCATGATGTGGGTAGTGAAGCGTGACTGGTGTCGTTTAGTGAAGTGTGATGTGGTGTCGTTTAGTGAAGCGTGATGCAGTGTCGTTTAGTGAAGTGAGATGTGGTGTAGTGGAGTGAAGTGTGATGTGATGTCGTTGAGTGAAGTGTGATGTGGTGTAGTGAAGTGTGATGTGGTGTCGTGTGAGTGAAGTGTGAGTGGGTGTAGTTGAGTGAAGTGTGATGTGGTGTAGTGGAGTGAAGTGTGATGTGGTGTAGTGCAGTGAAGTGTGATGTGGTGTAGTCGAGTGAGGTGTGATGTGGTGTAGTGGAGTGAAGTGTGATGTGGTGTAGTGGAGTGAAGTGTGTTGGTTGTGTAGTGAAGTGTGATGTTGTGTAGTGAAGTGTGATGTGGTGTAGTGAAGTGTGATGTGGTGTAGTGAAGTGTGATGTGGTGTCGTTGAGTAAAGTGTGATTGTGGTGTGGTTGAGTGAAGTGTGATGTGGTGGAGTGAAGTGTGATGTTGTGTAGTGGAAGTGTGATGTGGTGTCGTTGAGTGAATTGTGATGTGGTGTAGTGGAGGTGATGTGTGATGTGGTGTAGTGGAGTGAAGTGTGATGTGGTGTCGTTGAGTGAAGTGTGATGTGGTGTCGTTGAGTGAAGTGTGATGTGTGTGTAGTGAGGTGTGATGGGGTGTCGTTGAGTAATGTGGTTGTTTTATAAAGGGAAGGGGGGTTGTGTGGTTTTTAGTGAAGTGTGATTTTTTTGGTTGTGTTGATGAAGTGTGATGTGGTTTTGAAATTTGGGGGGGAGAAAAGTGGATGTGGTGTCGTTGGTAAAAGTGTGATGGGGTGTATGAGGTGTGATGGGTGTCGTTGGGGAAATGTGATGTTTGTATGAATGTGTTTGTGGTGCAGTGAATGTGATGGGGTGCATGAATGTGTTTGTGGGTGAAGGTGTGGGGTGCTTTGGGTGAAGTGTGATGGGGTTAGTGGATGAAGTGTGATGTTTGTTGTAAGGTTTGGGGTGTTTTGAATGTAGGTTGTGTTAAATGTGATGTGGTGTGTAAAGGTGATGTGGTTTGGAGTAAAGTGTGATGGGTGTCTTTTGAGTGAAGTGTGATGGGGTTGTGTAGTAAAGGAAAAAGTTGGTAGTAAAGTGTGAGTTGTGTATGAAGCATGATGTGGTGTATGAAGTTGGTGGGTATGAAGGGTGTGGTGTAGGGGAGTGTGTGTGGGTAGTGAGTAAGTTGATTGGTGGAGGAAGTTGATGTGGTTTTTGAGTGAAGTGGAGGGGTTTAAAGTGAATGTGGGGTTTGTTATGAAGTGTGAGGTTGTGTAGTGAAGTGTGATGTGGGTAGTGAAGTGTGGGGGTTGTGAGTGAAGGTGGGGTTGTTATAAGTGTGATGTGGTGAGTGAAGCTGATGGGGTGCAGTAAATGTGAGTTTGTATGAAGGTGATGTCTGTGTAGTGTGTGGGGTTGAGTAAATGTGATGTGGTGTAAATGGAAAAAAGTGTATTGGGTAGTGAGTGTGGGGGATGAATTGAGGTTGTGTATAAAGCATGATGTTTTTATGAATGTGATGGTGTGTTATGAACTGATGGGTGTCGTTTAGTAAGTGTGATTGGTGTAGGGGAGTGAAGTGCATTGTGCTTGAGTGAAGTGGATTGGTGAAGTGTGATGGGTTGTGTATTTAAAGTTGATTGGGTATGGAGTGTGATTGGTGTATGAAGGTAAAAGTGGTGTATAAAGTGTGATGTGGTTAGGGGTTTGAAGTGTGAGTTGTGTATGAATGGTGTTGGTAGTGAAGTGTGATTGGTGTAGTGAAGTGTGATGTGGTGTAGTAAGTGTGATGTGGTGTATTTAAGTGGATGTGGTGTAGTGGAGGAAGTGTGATGTGGTTAGTGAGTGAAGTGTGATGTTGTGTAGTGAAGTGTGATGGGGTGTAGTGAAGTGTGATGTGGTGTAGTGGAGTGTGATGTGGTGCAGTGAAGTGTGATGGGGTGTGGGGAAGTGTGATGTGGTGTAATGGAGTGTGAGGTTGTGTAGTGAAGTGTGAGTTGTGTAGTGAAGTGTGATGGGGGTTAGTGGAGTGTGATGTTGTGTCGTTTAGTGAAGTGTGATGTGGTGTAGTGGAGTGAGGTGTGTTTGTGGTGTAGGGGATGAAGTGGATGTGGTGTATTGGAGTGTGATGTGGTGTCATTTAGTGAAGTGTGATGTGGTGTCGTTTAGTGAAGTGTGGAGTTGTCGTTTAGTGAAGTGTGATGGTGTAAGGGAGTGAAGTTGATGGGGTGTAGTCAAGTGTGATGTGGTGTCGTTTAGTGAAGTGTGATTTTGGTGTCGTTTAGTGAAGTGTGATGTGATGTGGTGTAGTGAAGTGTGATGTGGTGTAGAGAATGTGGGGTTTGTGTAGTGAAGTGTGAGGTTGTGTTGTGAAGTGTGATGGGGTTTGTCGTTTAGTGAAGTGTGATTTGGTGAAAGTGAAGTGTTATGTGGTGTCGTTTAGTGAAGGGTATGTTGTGTAGTGAAGTTTTGATGGGGTGTTCTGGAGTAAAGTGTGATGTGGTGTAGTGAAGTGTGATGGGGTGTAGTGAAGTGGGGATGGGTTCGTTTAGTGAATGTGATGTGATGTGGTGTAGTGAAGTGTGAGGTTGTGTAGTGAAGGTGAGGTTTGTATGAAGAGATGGGGTTGGTGTCTTTTAGTGAAGTGTGATTTGGTGTATTTGAAGTGTGATGTGGTGTCGTTTAGTGAAGTGTGATGTTGTGTAAGTAAGTGTGATGTGGCTTTTCTGGAGTGAAGTTTTGTGGTGTAGTGATGTGTGATGTGGTGTAGTGAAGTGTGATGTGTGTAGTGGAGTAAAGTGTGAGTGGTGTAGTGGTGAAGTGTGATGTGGTGTAGTGAAGTTGAGGTTGTGAAAGTGAAGTGTGATGGGAGCGTTTAGTGAAGTGTGATGTGGTGTAGGGGTGTGAATGTGTGAGTGGTGTAGTGAAGTGTGATGTGGTTCGTTTAGTGAAGTGTGATGTGGTGTCGTTTAGTGAACCTGATGTGGTGTCGTTTAGGAAGTGTGATGTTTTTTTTCGTGAGTGAAGCGTGATGGTGCCCGTTTAGTGAAGTGGATGTGGTGAAGTGAGTGAAGGGGGTGTGGTGAGTGAAGTGAAGTGTGATGGGGTGTAGTTGAGTGAAGTGTGATGTGGTGTCGTTGAGTGAAGTGTGATGTTGTAGTAAAGTGTGAAGTTGTGTATTGAAGTGTGATGTGGTGTATGAAGTGTGATGTGGTGTCGTGAGTGAAGTGTGATGTGATGTAGTGAAGTGTGATGTGGTGTCGTTGAGTGAAGTGGTAAATTTTTGTGTAGGAGTGATGATGGTGTAGTGAAGTGTGATGTGGTGTCTTGGTGAAGTGTGATGTGGGTAGTGAAGTGTGATGTGGTGTCTGTCTCTTTGTCTGTTTGTATGTTTCTCCCCCTCTCTCTCTCTCGCTCTCTCTCTCTCTCTCTTTTCTCTCTCTCTCTCTCTCTCTCTCTCTCTCTCTCTCTCTGACTGTGGACAATCACAGTCAGGGAATTCCCCGGAATTTTCTGGCAATACAATATTCCCAGAGTCCCCTGTATGCCCAAATTCTTTGAAGATGACAGAGTGCACCACACACACCACACCACAACACACACAAAACACACACAACACACACACACACACACACACACACACACACGCTCAGGCATGTTACAGCCTTAGCTGTTTTTTACTAATCCTTTCCCACACACACACACACACACACACACACCACACCACCACACACAACCACACACACACACCACACCACACAACACACACACACACACACCCCACCCCCACCCTTCACTCCTCCCCTCTCCCCTCCCCCCTCCCCCTTTCCTTCTTTGACAATTCCTTACAGACACAGGCAATAATGGCACAACACTGCAGAGCTTGCGGGTTTTGACTTCGTGATAGCCAACACGTTTCAGAACTCTTGCCTTCTATTCTTCCCATCTCCCAGACGCTTTTTTTTCCTGGTCGAAGAGGTGGGGAAAATTTGTGCTGGTAGCAGGGGGTGGGAAGGGGGAAAGGAAATGGGAAAATACGGGAATGATTCGAAAGGGATGGGGAGCGGCAGCCAACCCAGTAGACTTGGATCGGTTATCGTGCTCATCTGTCCCGTCTCACCCATGTTCAAGACCATCTAAAAACATAATCAGCTAACCTAAACTGATGGAACTCAGCTTGAGACAGGCCTTCCTTATGTGCTTTTCTGATATTCCTGAGAGATCACACATTCCTCACGCTCACTGAAGTTTGCCAGGGTTTTCTTTTTATATCTAATTTTTTGTTTTCACCTTCCTTGGAATTTTGTTACCACCATCCCTCCCAAAAACCCCCTGCCATTCCTGTCCCTTTCCCCTCCCTCCCTCTCTCCTCTCCCCCTCCTCCCCCCCCCCCCCTCCCTCCTCTCTCTCTCTCTCCTCTCTCTCTCTCTCTCTCATGCCATCACACCTCCACCTCTCCTCTTTCGCCCACGTCTTTATGTTTGGAATTATGATCAGTCACCCTCTCACCTTCCTCCTCTCTGTTCTGTCTTTCTTCTCCCCCTCTCTCACTCTGTCCTCTTCCTTCTCCCTCTCTTCTCTCCCCTCTCTCTCTCTCTCAAACACACACACACACACACACACACACACACACACACACACACAACACACACACACACACACACACACACACACCACACCCCACACACGAGTCAAAACGGAAAAAAAGATTTCCCAAAAAACATAAAGCATTCTAAACAAAAAATAAAACCTGTCCGCCTGCAACACCTCTCTGTCTGTCCGTCTTCCTGTTTTCTGTGTGTGTGTGTGTGTGTGTTTGTCGTCCTCTCTGCCTCTCTCCTCTCTCCTCACCCCCACCACCTCTCTCTCCCTCCTGTTTCTTCTCTCTCTCTTTTTCTCTCGTCTCTCTCCCCTCTCCTCTCCATCCTCTCTCTCTCTCTCTCTCTCCATGTCTGTCTGTCCCATCTGTCTGTCTGTCTGTCTGTCTCTCTTCTCTCACTCTCTCTCTCTCTCTCTCCATGTCTGTCCCGTCTATCTGTCTGCTTCCGTCTCTCACTCCTCTCCACTCTCTCATTCTCCTCCTCCTCTCTCTCTCTCTCTCTCTCCTCTCTCTGACTATGGACTGTTTAAAAGTCAGGCAAGTCGGAAATTCTGGCAATACCAATATTTACAGAGACCCTCTGTCCCCTCCATTTCCTTTGAAGATGACAGAGTGCACAGTGACGTTATCTTTGTGTCTAACCTCCAGCCAACAGAGAGATTGAGGCACGAGGGATTTGTGACACTGCCCCTAACTTGCAGCACTTTTCCCTTCGTTTTATCTTGCCGCTGAGAATTTTGCATGAACCAATTGGTCTGCACCAGCCAGATGCAGACAGTGAAAATCAAATTCTTGTTTTTTGTTCCTCTATACCTCTCTCTCTCACTCACTCTCCACCTCTCCCTTTTCTCTCCTCTCTCCTCTCCTCCTCTTCCCCTCTCTCTCTCTCTCCTCTCTCTTTGTTTTGTGTGTGTGTGCGTGCGTGCGTGCGTGCGTGCGTGCGTGCGTGCGTGCGTGCGTGCGTGCGTGCGTGCGTGCGTGTGTTGTGTGTGTGTGTGTGTGGTGTGTGTGTTTTGTGTGTGTGGTGTGTGTGGTGTTTGTGTGTGGGGGGGTGTTTTGTGTGTGTGTGTCTGAAAGTCATTTAATGGGAAGAGACATCAATTTACCCGTTATGACAACATCAACATGATATAGAAAAGTCTTTCTCTCACGGTTTTCATTCTTTATCATATCGACATAATTTCCAAAATAACATAACCGTTATTGTACACGACGAACAAGTAGGGTAACCTTGCGACATGCCAAACCTATTTTCTGACTGATCAGGGCCCATGGTCAAATGGCTAGTGGGCTTACCTGTGGACTGACAGTCATGTGTTCGAACCAGCCGTGACATCGCAATGTTTCGGCTTAAAACCCCTCTTTGTCCCACCCCTCAGTAATGGGTATCTGATTCAGTTCTGGAACGTGAAAGGTAGCAGAAGGATAGGTATGAACTCTGCCTTCTGTTTTTGCGATGCCTTAAGGGAAAAAACTTCTGACAAGAACAGTCCCCATGGGGAACAGACTATTGGAACTTCCTTGTTTTCATTTTTTGTTTTACTAATTATATTAATTAAAAAATGTCGACGACACAACATTCCGAATGCCCTTCCGTTTGCCCTTTTGCTTGAAGATGACAAAAGAGCGCATAAAGAAAATCCGTCCTCTGTCTACTTTAGTCAACAGAGGATAGTTAAGCGTGAGGGAATTTAAAGATGCTCTCAGACGACTATACATCCCTTTGAAGTTTGGCCTTGTGGACGGGAAAGCAAAGGGATAAACATACAGGTCAGGGCAGCCCTGACAGAATCAACTGAATTAAAGGCACAGTGTGCCATAATGAATGCACTTCCCAGCAGGCACAGATCTCTATTTTTTATCTTTGACGTTCTAAACCTCCTCTCTCTCTCCTCTCTCTCTCTCTCAATCTCTCTTCACTCTCTCTCTCTCATACTCCTCTATGTGCCGAGTGTCTCTGCTTTTCGAAGTCTGTCTGTCTGTCTGTTCTGACTGTCTGTCTGCCTGTCTGTCTGTCTGGTCCTGTCAGTCGTCTCTCTCTCTCTCCTCCTCTCTCCATCTTTCTCAATCCCCCCTCTCTCTCTCTCTGTCATGTCTGTTGTTCAGGTCACCTCCCCCTCTCTCCATACCTCCACCCTCTCTCTCCTCTCTCTCTCACCCGATCTCTCTCTCTTTCGTGTCTGTCAGTCTGACTGACTGTACATCTGTCTTTTTGGTCTGTTCTGAGCGGTCTCTCCCTCTCTCTCTGTGTTTCAATGAATTGCTTCTTGAAGGGCTCTATCTACACATTGCTTGCATGTTTCTGCACTTTAACATGAGGAGTTTCAATCCTTATTTTTCATTAGTTTTAGTAGATATGTTCTATGATTTCAGACCTTCCGAAGAGTTCGAGACGATGGCTCTTAGGCGATGCACTCAGACATCAGCAAATAATCACAAACCCCCCATCTACCCCCCCTCACTCTCTCTCTCCTCATCACACACACACACACACACCACACACACACAACACCTCACACACGACACACACACACACACACACACACACACACACACACACACACACACACACACACGACAAAAAGTGCGCACGGATGTATGTGTCCAGCTGTCCTGACTGACTGTCCTGTCTGTCCATTGTCTGTCTGTCTGTCTCACAGTCTACCTGTCCTCTCTCACACTCTCTGTACGCATGTGTGAGAGTGTGTGTGTGTGTGAGAGTGTGTTGAGTGAGTGTGTGGTGTGTGTGTGTGTGTGTGTGTGTGTGTGTGTGATGTGAGTGTGTGTTGTGTGTGTGTGACCCTTTTTCTTTTGGACGAGCCGTGCTTTTCTGTCCGTTACACGGATGTAAATGTGTTGATGTTGTGTGTGTGTGTGTGTGTTGTGTGTGTGGTGTGGTGTGTGTGTGTGTGGGCGTGCGTGCGTGCGTGCGTGCGTGCGTCGTGCGTAGCGTGCGTGCGTGCATTCGTGGGTATGTTGTGTGGTGTTGTGTGTGTGTGAGTGTGTGTAGTGGTGTGTGTGGTGTGTGTGTGTGTGGTGTGTGAGTGTGAGTGTCATTGTTATCTCATTTTATGATACTTATCTATGATCGTCTTCAGTGTGATCTCGGGTTTCTAGCACCTGATTTCGTTTACAATCCTTTATATTGATTAATGACGTGTAAATCATTGTACTCTCCCACAAGCCCAGAATTTAAGCGTATCAAGAAAATGCACTATGCAATAGACGGAACACGTCCCTGGTAAAAAGCGGTCTATTTTCTTTCAATGTTGAAATGATGCCATTGAAGAGGTCTAAATGTGAAGACGACAGTTATACTGAAGGTTTTAGACGCCAATTAAAAGTTTAATGAATTCATGACGACTAAATTACTCTGATGGACTGAAACAAGAGGGAACAAAGAGCATTAACACAGCTGCAAACCAACAACTGCCAACTTCTATGGAGAAGTGCAAGATGACAACTCTGCATGTGAGATGGGTGTAATGCGGTCAGACACAGAACTCACAAAAATAAGATAATAAATAAAGACGTTACCATCTAGACACAGGGATGATTATGTAAACACGCAGTATATAGGACCTATAATTCAAATACCCAGGTGCGGCAGCATGGCAAAGAAACAGCCAAGTACCAAGAACTTTGGTGAATAATCAAGGTCAAACCTTGAAGACAGAAGCAGATAGAAATCAGACTTAACTATCTCCAGAATATCAAATCTTTTAGAATGCAGGCATATCATATTCTTATAAGATCGGAAATAATCCGATCTCTCTCTTCGACTTGAGTTTATTCCCGACGTGAGACAATGCCGTTTGACAATTGTCGATTAAACAAAAAATCCCGTTTCATAACTTACAGCACCTACCTCACAGAAGGCAAGATGACAGTAAATTCAGAGCTTTTTCTCTGGTTAGTAATAGTGAAGATTAACAGAAAGAAGAGGGCTGGAGGAATCTCTCTTATGTGGTTATAGGTAAATACAAAGAAGCGCTTGAGTCTCTCTGTCATCCCCACAGTCAACATAATACAAAGCGGTACCGCAGTCCGTAAAATATCTGGAACCGAGATATCTGGGAACGCGGTATCCCAGATAACCGTGATATCGGGAACGCGTAATCCCAGATTTACCTGAACTTCCAATCGTGAAATCGTATAACATGGAGTAAAAAGGCCGCAGAAAGAGAGTACTTGTGAAAAATCAAGCCAAGAAATTAATGGGGAAAAAGTGACAAGAAGGGCCAAATGATCACAATTGCACTCTAAATGAATTGCATCCTACCATTATCACGAAAAATCCATTTTTTTTTCGTCATTCATTTCTGCTGCCTTTCTGAGCTTCAGAAAGACCACGCCTCCAGATATCACGGGCATTTTGGGAACGCGTTCCCCAAAAAATCTGTGATATCTGGGAAGGCTTCCCCCCCAAGATACACGTTCCCTCAAGATTTCACGCGACACCGGGATCCCCCTTGGCCAACGGGACCCCGCAAAATCGGCTGGCCAGGAGAGATTTGTCCGCCCTTGTTTCCCTGCTATGTGTCAACCCCCGAATCTTTGTTTGATGACAGGCACTTTGGCCTTCAGTTATTAATGTGGGGTGCAATCAGGCCGACGCCTAAATGAAAAAAAGCGTTGTAGTGAGCGGAGGGAGGAGAGGGAATGGGTGATCCGGGGAAAAAACAGAAAGGAGTTTTGAGGGGCGTCGGTAATGGAACGCAGTGGAATCGGTAGAATGTGTGCGATGGATCCACTGTTAGGGAACTAGAAAAACTTTGATTGACTATTTCAGGCGAAGGGAAAAAGGTTGTACTTAATGCACATGTTTGCGTTTCAATGAATGGGAGTCAGCTGAGAGACTGAAGGCGCTGTTCATCCCATGGCGTCAGTGTCATCTGATTGAACCAGAATGAGGACAATTTCAAATGGACAATTCCACCAATGAAATGTATCGACGTTCGTGCATGTCTTCACAGGAACCACTACATAACGACACTCTCACTCTCTCCTCTCTCTCTCTCTCTCTCTCATCTCTCTCCTCTCCTCACTCTCTCTCTCTCTCTACATATGAGCAGGTGTCCCATAACAAGTCTGTCTGGTCCCTCACTGTCTCTAACGCTTTCAGTCTGCTGTCTGTACTGTCTCTCTCTCTCTCTCTCCTCATCGTCCCTCACCCCCCCTCTCTCCCTCTCTCTCTCCTCCTCACTCTAAAGTCTCATATCATGTCTGTCTGTCCGTCTCTGTCTCTGTCTGTCCGGTCTCTCTCTCTCTCTCTCTCTCTCCTCTCTCTCTTCCGTCTCTCTCTCGACAGTAATGATATATGTAGTAAGGGGATCTCTCTCACTCCTCTCTCTCTCTCACCTATCAAAGACCCATATCATGTCTGTCCTGTCCGTCTCTGTCTGTCTGTCCTGTCCTGTATTCTGTCCGTCTGTCTGTCTATCTCACTCTCTCATCTCTCTTCTCCTCCTCTCTCTCCTCATCACTCTCTCTCTCTCCATCTCTCTCTCTCTCTCGTCTCTCATCACTCTCTTCTCTCTCGTCCTCACTCTCTCTCTGTCTTCCCAGTCCCATTATCGTGTCTGTGCCCGTCTGCCAGCTGTCTCTCATAGTGTAACTGTCCGTCTGTCTGTCTGTCTGTCTGTCTGTCCAGTCTGCCTGTCTGTCTGACTGTCTCTCTCTCTCTCTCTCATCTCTCTCTCTCTCTCTGTCTCCGTCCTCTCTCTCCTCTGTCTCACTGTCTCTGTCACTCTTCTCTCCTCTCTCTCTCTCTCCCTCTCTCTCTTCGTCTCTCACTCTCTCTTCTCAGCCCTCACTCTCTCTCACATCCTCTCCTCTATACGCGCGCGCGCGTAGAACGTATTCAGTAGGCCAACGTTCTGAGATCAGCATCGCGACTAGTACTGCACTCCCCTGCCCTTCTTTATCATCATCTCTCCACTGATCCGTGCCTCATGGGACAACAACTAGACTGCACTCCCCAATATTGCCCACATTATAAACAACACTCCACTGATCCGTGCCTCATGGGAAAACA
>CM031595.1:79635870-79643370 GCA_018398815.1 Conus ventricosus | reverse complement strand
CTAAAAAGGGATAAAGACATCATTAATACGATAGAAACAAACACAATGAAAAGAGACAAAAAGACATAACTAATATACATAGAAACAAAGAGAAATGAAAGAGATAAAGCCCAGAATGAAAGACGAGAAATAGAAAAAAATGAGAAAAAAACGCATTTACAAAAAGAAAAGAAAGCTAAAGCGGGGAATTAAGTTGTTTGTGCAAAACGGCGACTACAAGCTGTGTACAATGTTCTCACCCATTAGCTCATGTTGGGCGAGATACAAATCAAACCAAGGTAGGGAGGAGGAGGTGGCAAAACGATGTTCGTGGCTGCCCCCCAAAATAAAGATGATGTTTTTCCCGGGCCAAAAATGATGGCAGAAGCATTGTGCTGGGGTTTTGCACACAAATCTGCACAAAACACTTCTCCCCCCTCTCTCTCTCTTCTCTCCCCTCTCTCTCTCCTCTCTCTCTCTCTTCTCTCTCTCTCTCTCTCTCACACACACCCCACACACACTCATGCACACAGACACAGACACACGCACGCACGCACGCACGCACGCACGCACGCACGCACGCACGCACGCACGCACACACACACACGCATGCCCCACACACACACACACACACACCACGCGCGCGCGCGCGCGCGCGCGCGCGCGCGCGCACACGCACGCACGCACGCACGCACGCCGCACGCACGCACCCGCCACACACACACACACACACACACACACACACACACACCACACACACACACGCATGCACACAGATGCACGCACGCACGCACCCCTGTGCAAACACGATTCCTTTAACGTGCGAAAGATTCCTGCTATAAAGTCAATAAAACAGTGCGCCGACTGCCGTAAATTGGGAAAAGAGAGAAAAACTATTGCTGTACTTGTGGCTTTATTGACCCTATAAAATCACAGTACAAGGGAACGTAATCCCGGGAACCACACGGGCCCTTTACTGTTCAGGAAATGGAGATAAAATGAACTCCGGTTATAAAACAAATTCTGCCGAGGGAATTCCATTACACACAGCGTTGCACATGCCCACTTAGACCACAGGAAAGCGTCAGGACAAAAAAAAAACCAGCAACTGACTTTCCCGAGATTCCTTTCACGCTAGGAATGTGAGTCCCCACTACAAGTGGCCCTTCCTAAATTTTCCCCAGCAGCACAGTGTTTTTTCCTGGGGATGTGACAGTGGGGGCAGCCAGTGGAGCTTTCTCCTTCATAGCTCTCTACACCCACATAACAATGGTGCTGCCAGAACATAGAAGCAGGGCTCAGACACCAAACACTTATCTCATTTTGAGGGTCCTGTGGGGCGGGAGGGGTGCAGAAAGATGTGTGTGGTGTGTGTGGTGTGGGTGAGTGTGTGTGTGTGTGTGTGTGTGTGTGTGTGTGTTTTGTGTGTGTGTGTGTGTGTGGGGTTGTGGTGTGTGTGTGTGTGTGTGTGTGTTGTGTGTGTGGTGTGCATGTGTGTATGTGTGTGTCTGTGTGTCTGTGTCTGTGTCTGTGTTTCTGTGTGTCTGTGTGTGTTTGTCTATGTCTGTGTCTGTGTGAAAAAGTATATCATGATGTGCAAGGATTAGGGTTGTCATTTTGTAATAAGAACGCATAGTCAGCTGGTCTGATAAACGTAAAGATCATTCCGTGCTTCCGAAAAGTTAAAGGAGAAAAGTTTTTTTACTTTTTATTTATGAATCTTTCTGTCACGTCCGAGTTGGAACCAAATTTAAAATGTATGTTAGGAAATAGTTGTGATATGAAGAAACGTTTCAACTGCACAAGCAATTGACGTAAACATTGTTCATGTTTTAAATTCCGTTCGCAGTCAGCACACACGGAGACTTTGTATGCTTGTTCGCTAGGGGGGGACATTAACTAATCGCAAAGATCAGAAAAATAAAAAAATTTGTCCTCTCCCCAAAAGGGTTTCAGAAATCGCTCATTCAAGCACCACTGGCACTGATGAATGTTCTGCCTAGAGCGAACAGTGATTATCAAGTGACCAGCTCCCAGCATGTGCTTTCTACAATGCTGGTAGGGATCATCATACATGGGCCATGATCACTCCAAGTTATAAAGATTCTTCTGTGTTTGTGTGAACCAGAACGAAAAGGAACCAGACAGACACACGTTTACAATAAGACAAATTCTACCTATTTTGTTGGGGGGTTTGGGGGTGGCGAGGAGAAGGAGGAGGAGGGAAGAAGAAGAAGAAGAAGAAGAAGAAAAAGAAGAAGAAAAAAGAAAAAAGAAGAAGAAGAAGAAGAAGAACAAGAACAAGAGAAGAACAAAGAAGAAAGAGAAAGGAGAGAGAGAGGAAAGGAGAGAGGAGAGAGAGAGGAAAAGATGAGAGAGAGAGAGAGAGAGAGAGAGAGAAGAAGAGTCATGCAGAATAACAACCAGACGACCGACAAACAAAAAAGGCAGACAGAACAATAAGCAGTTGCATTAAAAACTCTCCAATTCTTAACGTAAGACGAAGACAAATAGAAACCAGGAAACTAATTCGTTAAAAATTTTCAATAGAGAAGACCCATTTTACCGGCATATATATATATATATATATTTAATATAAATTATATATAATATATATAATATATATTATTATATAAAAATTCAATTCTAGAAGAGCAAAATCACCACGTTTGTGAAACAAGCGTAAAAATGGTTTTTTTTCACCAACCATCCAACCAACTACCCAAACAACCAGCCATGTTATTGACCCGGGTTTTCCAAACAACCAATTAGCAAGCAGCCGAGGATTCAGTCAATCGCCAAGCAACAACTAAGTAACGTTACCACAGTTTAGATGTTTGGGTGTCCGCAGGGTATCAGCCTGCGTACGCAGAAGAAGAAGAAGAAGAAGAAGATGTTGCATCGTTGTGAGGTTTGTGAGGAAAGAAGGAAATGAATTAGGCGAAGGAAGGGCGTGGGGCAATAGAAAGAATGGACAAAGGGGAGATCGGATTTGGGATGTATTACGTACGGGGAAACGTTTGGTTTAAAAGAAAAAAAACTTGTCAGGAGAAAGCCAAAGACTGGTCTACTCGTGGGGAGGGCAGAAACAACAAATCCTCAGTTTTTCACAGGCTTCTCTTCCTCATGCCATTATCAGGGAAACTCTCTCTCTCTCTCTCTCCTCTCTCTCTCTCTTTTCTTTTCTCTCTCTCTCTCTCTCCTTCTCTTCTCTCTCACCACCCCTCTTCTTCTCTCACCTCTCTCTCTCTCCCTATCTCTCTCACCTCTCTCTCTCTCGCTCTCTCTCTTTCTCTATCTATCTATCTCTGTGCGCTGTGCAGGCATGTGTTTGCTTGCATGTGAGTGTTTAATGTGTGGAACGGAACCGAGTAATCAAAGTGAATCACGTAATATACACAAACGTAACACTTACACAGAATAAAGGGAAAAAGAAGAAGAAAAGAAGAAGAAGAAGAAGAAGAAGAAAGAAGAAGGAAGAAGAAGAAGAAAAAAAACAAGACCAAGATAAGAAAAAAAAGAGGGAATAAAAAAGGCGTGGGTTTAAATCCAAAATATCAAGATGTTTTTAAACAAACGACCAGTGTCAAACTTCCCTGTGGCCCCTCCCTTAGTGCAATCTATTAACACGAAGCCGTTTGTGAAATTTTTTCACGTTTCTTTTGTTTCAAGGATGATTTCTTCTTCTTTCTTATCTCATTGCCTCTCACGGCTGTAGGGAAAAATGCCGGCAAAGCTATGTTATAAAGGAAAGAAAACAAAGAACAGTTGCACGTCAACAAGAAAACAAACAAAAAAAAAAACAATACAAAAACCATGTCCAACCTGAATAGACTTTATTGTAAAAAATTTGAAAGCATTTGTCTGGGCTTTTTAATGGAATTTGCAGAGAGGAGGAGGAGGGAGGAGGAGAAGGAAAGGGGGAGGAGGAAGGGGAGAGAGGAGAGAGAGAGAGAGAGAAGAGAGAGAGAGAGAGAGAGAGAGAGAGAGAGAGAGGAGAGAGAGAGAGAGAGGGGATACGGATACGGATACGGATACGGATACGGATACGGATATTTTATTCACAAATAGGCCCTTGCCCCTCGTGATGGGTGCATCTGGGGAATCATTCAATATTTTCACGTTCAAAAACTGATTCAATGCTTTACATTAAGAAACAAGAACAGATCGTAACTTAAATGCTTTGTATAGGTAAATGGACAGATTTCTAGTTGTTCGTTCATTATTGGAAGCTAGAAGTAAACTTAATCTGAAAAGACTTGGAAATCTGTAGTATTTCAAATGTATATAACGTTCTTAATTCGTTTAGTAAAGCACAGCACAGAACAAAATGCACTTCATTTTCTTTCTCTTTTTTACACAATGGACAAATCAATCAACAGGGGTATGTTGTTTGTATCGATATCTATGTACAGCAATATCTGAAATACCCAGTCTGAATCTTGTTGTAATAATTTTGATATGTCTGTCTAGATTTAACGTTAAAATGCATTTTATCTATTCCTATTGTGCAAAAAGTCTTATATACACTAAATCTGTCACTATTCTTGACATGAAAATCCCATTCTTGCCATCTGCAAAGTATAAGTCTTTCTTTAAAGTCAGCGATAAACTGTTCCATTCCCTCAACACCTTGGTTTAACCACACATAACCAAAACCAAACATGTATAACTTACAGCGAATATCAGACGCCCAGTTTGTCTTATCACGAGAGTCTAACTCAAATAATGTTCTATATGCTTTTCGCGGTAATCTTGACTCTTCCATTCTTGTCAACTTTAACCAGTAGTGCATGCACCTAACGGCAGAATTTATGTAAACAGGGTATCTATTTGTCTCGCCATACACAAGGTCATTCGGTGTTTGTAACTGAACTCCTAAAAACTTTTTCAGTGCAAAGAGATGTACTTTTTCACAAAAGTGTGCAGCATTACTTAGCCCCCACAATTCAGCACCATACTGAACAATGGGTTGTATCTGCGCGTCAAATAGTTTTAAATATAAAGCAAGAGAATTGCATTTTAACTTACGTAATTTTTGCAATATACATAACAACGCATGCTTTGCTCTGCAGGCAAGGTTCTTACAAGAAACAGTAAATCTCAACCGTGTTGAAAAATAGATGCCTAAATATTTTAAACATTAACAACAGGCATTAGGATTCCATTGTAAGTCCAGTGTTCACTAGCTGCTAAGTACCCACCTTTTCTAAATACAACTATATTGCTTTTATTCATATTCACATTCAGATGGAGTGCTGTTGTTGCCCTATGTAGACTATTTAGTTGCGTCTGTAGCCCAACTATTGTTTCCGACAAAAGAGCTATGTCATCTGCCAAAGTAATATAAACAGTTCAAAATAATCATGCATAAATGTTGCACCATGCCTCCCATTTCTAATCACTTCTATTGCTAATTCATTTATAAATAAAGAGAACAGCACCGGGCTTGTAACATCCCTTGTTTTACCCCCCGGGTACAGTTTATGTAGTCTGTCAATTTTGCACCCGAGCGAATTCTAGCTCGGACTGTAGTGTACATGCTATGAATACATCGAAAGAGTTTTCCTTTGATACCATTTTTTACCAGAATAGGCCCAGCAGATTCCTTTCTATAGAGTCAAAAGCTTTCTCAAAGTCAATAAAGGCGACATAGAGTTTACGGTTAAGGCAAAACTGTTTTTGTATTAAAGCTAATAATGTGTACATGTGATCGATGGTGGAGTATCCCCTTTTAAAACCCCGCTTGATATTCTCCTGTGATATTATGCAGCTCAATCCATTCTTGAATCCTATTGTTTACTATAGAACTATAAACTTTACTGCTTGTATTACATAATGATATCCCTCTATAATTACCGGGATCGTCTACATTCCCTTTTTTAAATAAAGGTAAGACAATGGTTTCTGTCCAGTTATCTGGGAATACTCCCTTATCAAAACAGAGTGTTAAACAATTTAAAAGAAGTCAATTACTCGATCACCAGCAAATTTCAGCAACTCGCCAATAATTTCATCCGGACCAGCGGATTTACCGTTCTTTAACTTTCTTATAGCCAATAATACTTCTTCTCTAGATATTGGGCGGTTCATGGAACCACCATCTTCATATTCATCAAAACTATCATCAATGTTGTCATTAGATACTAATGTAAATTCGTTTTCTAAATTTGTTTCAAGCAACTGTTTAAAATATTTATACCAATCATCATTGTTATATTGTTACGTGGCTGCTTCGTTTTGAAGAAATTTTATGGACATTTTCCCAAAACTCCCTTTGATCATTTATGGAATCAACTAACGCCCCTAACAATTGCTCATTGTGCTGATTTTCTTTAAATTTTAACAAATTCTTATACTCTCTCCTAGCTATGCATAAGCATCACGATCAGAACTATCCTTCGTTTGCCGAAATATGTATAGCAATCCTTTTGCTTTCGATTTACTTAGTTTACATTCTTTGTCATACCAGTCATTTTGTTCATCAGTATTGTTCAAAAAGAGTTGTTTTTCATGCAAGAAGAGTAAGTTTTAACACATGTAAGAAACATATTCAAGGCTTCATTGCAGTCACGATCAATCATATTAATAGCACTGTCAAGAGATGACAATGCTTCATCTGAATGCATTGCAGTGACATAAGTATGTTCAGATGAAGGCTTCCACACAAACTTTTTAATAACCTCACGTTTCTTTTCAACTGTCAAAAACACAGGGTTTAGATTCGGCGATTCAAAATGAAGCTCGACAGGTAAATGGTCAGATTCCAATCGTTCTGATACATGTAAACTGCAAGACGATAGAACAAGTGAAAATAATTCTCGAGATACCAAAAAATAGTCATTTACACTCACCCCTGACTCTGATATATAAGTGTAATGCCCATCGAGGTCCCATGACATATTCCATTTAATATACACAATCCAAGTGAAGTACACATATCCAACAAACATTTCCCATAGCCATTGATTATACTGTCGGAAGATTTCCTTTCCGAAAAATTGGAGCAACTGGTTAAATCAACACCTACATATCATGCTCATAAAAAATATCTTGAGAGACATTTGCAGTTCTACTGTTCAAATCTCCAGATAGGATTACATGTATATTATTCAGATCAAGCATACACTCAGCAAGGCATTCTTCCAGAGAACATATACCATTGTCTATATCAAAATAAGCATAGTACGGTGAACCCTCAGGAGGCACATATGCACAAACATATAACACATCTTCTGCAAGATCAAACAAAATCCCGTCAATCAAAAAGAAAAGAGCATTTGAGCAATCTACCTGGAGGTCTCTGACATGGTGCACAAAATCATTCTTAATCAGACATATTACCCCCCCTGAACGTCTTCCTTGTCTAGTAAACTTAACAGCAGGTTTGCTAAACACAGTATAAACCCGTAAACACATTAAATTCAAGATTTTCCACAAAAGTCTCTACAAGACAGATAAAGTCAAAATTGGACAAATAAGAGAGAAAATCTTTATTGTGAATCTTAGAAAGAATTCCAT
>CM031595.1:79618370-79625870 GCA_018398815.1 Conus ventricosus | reverse complement strand
GAGAGAGAGAGAGAGAGTGGGGAGGGAGGAGGAAAGAGGCAGAGAGAGAAAGAGAGGGAGATATTTAATCATCATTACTTTATTACTAGACATGTTGTGTCACATTATTTGACTGTTCACTCTTTTACCTGATTCAACTTGTTTCATTTTAAACGTAATCGCTAATGGTGCTGAATGTCAGTAAGAATTTAGTTAATTTGGTAACAAAGTGCGTTCAAAAAGTCACTAAATGTTCGAAAGTCTTTTGCAGTGTTCAGGGATGTAGAGTGTGATACTGTGAAAGGTTGCATTACACATCTTGTCAATCTGAATTTTCGTTGAAGTGTCAGCTTTCTGTTGCATGAAGTTTTGCTACCCTGGAATGCTTGCTATACATGCGACGAGAGATGTGTATTTTGTGTAGAACAACATCCCCTTCCCATCTCTCCACGTACTCCTCCACAGTCTGCCCTCCTACTTCCACCACCTAAAGAAAAACCTTCCAGAGTTCCACCCTGGTGTCATGAATTAGATATATTTCCCATCTTTGTCCTGCTTTCAGACACGACATTGTTGACACTCCTCTGGAAGCTTTTCACATGGTATTGAACAAATGAACTTTGCTCAAGTTGCCCGTCAATGTTAAAAGCTTCACCGGACTCTTTCCCGCTTGTATTGAACTGCTGAACTCAGCTCCTGTCGCCCGTCAATACACGTCCACTACTTCTTTAGAGGACTAGACTCTTTAGCTATTTGGATTTGGTATGGGATGTGTGTGTGTGTGGTGTGTGTTGTGTGTGTGGTGTGTGTGGTGTCTTGTGTGTCTGGTCTGTGTGACGGTATGTACGCCTGTTTATGCATGTCCGTGTGTGTATGTGTGTATGTATGTGTGGTGTGCGGGTGTTGTGTTTGTGGTGGTGTGTGTTGCGCGCGCGCGCGCGCGCGAGTGTGTCTGTGTGTGTGGAATGTTTACACCACACATATATATATATATATATATATATATATATATATATATATTAATGAGTTTTAAAAAACCCCAAATGATTTGATATTTAACAAATATATATATCATATATATATAATACATATAATATATAATATTATAAAATATAATATAAAACAGTTTTTTTTAATACCAATTTAAACAGTTATGTCCTCCATTGTTGAGCATTTTAGCTTCTGAGTCTTTTGACTCTAATTATATATAATATCTATATAAATGTATATATATATATATATATATATATTGTAAAAATTTTTAAAATGAATGCTAAAATTCATCTACAAGCTTTTCAGTACATGTGTACATATCTCTCCTCAGGGTATAATATATATATAAATATAATATAAAATAAAATTTAAATATATATATATATTATATATATAATATATCTATAATATATACAAAGCTTTGTTTATAATTCCCAATTTCCTTGCATCCATGCAACACCAAGCTGCTCGGGAGTTGTGAAAAGGTGCACGTACTATCCTTGGAATTATTTGTTTGTTGTCAATTAGTCCCTTGCGGATTCATTCCAAGAACTGCCCTCAGCACTTGTGTCCTAAGAGGTTAACGTTTATAATTTACATACTTTCACAAAAAAATGTAGCTTAATTTTGCTCTTCAGATTTCTTTTGTTTTTAGGGCAACCTTTGGTTGTTTTTTGAAAACTCAACAAATCATAGTGACGGTATTGCACACCACTTTTCTGGGATAGCATTCTTCTTAAAACCGAAAGGCAGAAGAGTCAATGACCACTTTCCGCGTCACTAGGAGAAACAATCAGTTTCGAAATATCGTACTGACTGATACAAGTTATGACCCTATTGAAGTTGTTCGCCTTGAGACTATAAGCTTGCTGAAGCTCATTTTGAAAGCATTTATTTTATTTTCCTATTCACCACTCAAGCCTATGTTAGTTTGGCAGAATATCTCTCAACTGCAGTATGATGCTTATCTCCCCCAAATTTCTTCAATCTAAGACATAAGAGCAAGCTTTTTTTAATTGAATATTTCTTGCAGTCATTGCAACACCAAGCTGCTCTGTAAATGCTGGAATGGTGCTCGGTACTTATCCTTGGAATTTATTAGTTTTTTCTATATATAATATATTATATATATATGTGTGCTTATCAATGTGCAAGAGAAATAAAAAAGCATTATAGGCTTGGAGAAAGATCGTTGGTTATGTAAAAGATAACAGGTATCAGTTTTAAATTCCATGTGTGCCTCAACTCTAAATGGGTATTGTGATACCCATACATCTTGGCTGAGAACATGTCTTGAATGATACCGTATGAGGGTGAAGTGATGCATTTCTGGTCTGCGTGCATCAGAAGGAGTGAAATGAATAAAACAAAATAAAAAAAAACTTGAGATACAAAAGCCTTGTTTGATGTTCCTCAGACATGTTTAATTGTTTTGTTTAAATACACAAGTGGACTACCATCTTGTGAACAAAATTGCAAAAAAACATTTCTGGACAGCAGAAAGGAAGAAACAGGAGTGAACAGCTTCAATGTTTTGTTTGTTTTTTCCCTTCAGCGTGGTTTGTACAAAAAACGACTTATATCATCAGCAAGAAGGCAAATATAACCAACATGTTTATTAAAAGTCATTATCAAAGCTGGCGGTAAAAAACTAAGATTACTGGTGAATAAGGAAGCCGGTCTCCCGAAGCAGCTACAAAGAGTTTCAGCGGGTCTGGCTTGAAGGAATTTCTTCTTTTTTTTTTTGTACCCCAGTTTTTTAAAGAACAGGAGTACTTTAGAATGGGAACGAAGTGTGTCGTGTGTCCCCTGGTCAAAATGTGTTCCACTCGCTCCAGACAAAACACTGGGCCGATCTATCTGAAAATTTGTAGGTATGTTCACTATGGGTCAAGGATGATGCCCGATGTTTTGTTTACCGGTTACACCCGTTACTAACGGCTGTAACGGCATGTAACGCTTTTTTTTCTTTATGGAGCATCTCAAAAAGTACTTGGCCGATTTTTCTGAAAATTAGCAGGTATGTTCATTGGGGGTCATGGATGATGCACGATGTTTTAGTTTACCGTTACAGCCGTTACTAACGGCGTAACGGCCTGTAACGCTTTTTCTTCTTTATAGAATATCTCAAAAAGTACTTGGCCGATCTTTCTGAAAATTTGTAGATATGTTCATTATGCGTCACGAATAACGCCTGATGTTTAGTTTACCGATATAGCCGTTAGTAACGGCGTAAGGGCCCTGTAGCGGTTTTCTTCTTTAGGAATATCTCAGAAAAGTACGTGGCCGATTTTTCTGACAATTTGTAGGTATCGGATGATGCCCGATGTTTAAGGTACCGTTATAGCCATTTCTAACGGCCCATAATGGTTTTCCTTTTTATGGAAAATCTTAGAAAGTTCTTGGGCCCATCTTTCTGAAAATTGTAAAGTATGCTATTATAAGTCACAGACGATGGCCGATGTTTACCAAATAGCCATTACTAATGGTTACACCAGTCCAAGACGGTATTTCCCCCTGTATGGAATATCTCACGCGTATTCAGGGTAAACTGGAAGTACGTTTATATGCTTTGCATCGTGTTCTTCTTCTTCTTCTTCTTCTTCTTCTTCTTCTTCTTCTTCTTCTTTCTTTTCTTTTCTTCTTCTTCGCCTTGTTCTTGTTCTTCTTCTTCTTCTTCTTCTTCTTCTCTTCTTCTTCTTCTTTTTCTTCTGTCACTCAGACAGGAACCCAGGGCACTGACGAAGGCTGCTGTACGGGGGCCCTCCAGTGATCCATAAAACTTTCCCTCATCGGTGTTGTGGCAGGCCAGGGCTCTGCCTTAGCTTTTTATATGTGAGACAGTCCTGCAGGAAGTGTTCCACTGCCATTGGGGCTGTACCGCATGACAATTGAAGACTCGCCAATATGGAATTTTGTGAAAATGGATTTGTGAACATGTGATGTCTCAGTTTGGAGTGCCCTGTCCTCAGCCTCACATTGCTCACTTGGTCTGATTGGGCAGCGGGTAGTATGCATCCCTCGTGTTGAAGTCTGAGTGCTGACAAGCCATTCTTCTTCTTGCTTCTCCCTTTATTTAAAACTTTTCTTCAAAGGAGACTTCCTGCCACAGTTGGGGCTGCTGTCCTTCTTCCTTTGCCAATTGGTCAGTTGCCTGATTGCCATGTATTTGTATAAAAGGGAAAAAAAGCGAACGTGATTAGGACTTTAGTTCCCACGATCAGAACAGGTGTTCGATACCATGTGGGAGAGGGCAGCTGTCTCAAGGCGTCTTGGCCTTGTGACCCACAACCATACAGAAGCTGCAGATTTGAATCACGCAATGCACAAACAAAACGAAATCAAAAAAAAAAAAAAACCGAAGAAAACCCAAAGGGATTCTGGGAGTCACAGCCAGGATTCTGACCAGCCTCTGACACTCAGAGAATTCGGGGTCAGAAGATTCTATGTGAGAGATAGGGGGAAGGGGTCTTTTTCTCTGAAGGCCTCTTATATTCAAGATCTCCACACAGTGTTTTTCCCTACTACATCACAAACACATTCACAAGCCTTTTTGTTATTGTTTTTCTTGGCGATGGGAATTAATGCTGATTTGTGCTTTTGGGTCATGTTTTTGCTCCATTTGAAAAAATGTGCGTTGCTATAGACATTGTATTCTTTGCGTTGCAGATTCCTGTCGCATTAACAACCAAAGGATTACAATGTAAAGGGCGCCACGGTAATATCTGGTCTATTCAACATGGTGGTCCCTTTTGGATCTTTGAAGAAATAAAAAACTAGCGAAGAAAACACTCTCTCACTTCTTTGTCAAAGTATGTGTACGCATATGGAAGAGAGAGAAGAGAGAGAGGAGAGGGGGAGAGAGAAAGAGAGAGAGAGAGAGAGAGAGAGAGAGACGTCTCATTCTGTGTGTTCACGTGGTGAGACGCTTGCATGTGTGTGCATTTATGTAATTCGTAAACCTTTCCCCACTGTGTGAAAAGTTTCCGTGCTTTGAGATTTTAAGCAGTATAAAGATGAGTAAATGGAACACCCCACACACACACAACACACACACCACACACACACACACAAGCATGTGGATGCGCTGGCACACACACACACACCCACACACACCACACCACACACACCACACACACCACCACACACACAACACACACACATGTGCCAACTGAATGACATTAAGATAGTTCAGTCCTAGTTCAGGGATACAGACTGAAATGTGATTCAACCACACACATTTAAATGTTTTCTGTAGTATTTACTACTCTGCTGAAATGCATAGTGTTGCAGACTATGCTTCCTCGTCCCATCAAGGCCAAAAAATGAATGGCATAAACGTGAACCATACCTAACATGCGTATAAAACTACAGACTCTGTTCCTGTGTAACGTGATAGTATCAGTATTTTGTTTTGTTAATATTGTGTCCCTTTTGTTGCCCCTGTATATTAGTGCTGACAGTGGGTGCATATTTCAGTGACATTGACGTTTATTCCACTGTATTTCCGGGTATTTCCTTATGAGGTGTTTTTTTTCTCGTGATAACAGACAGCCAATTAAAGACATCGTAAGGGAGTAAGGGGTGGTAGGAGGAAGGATGACTTCACAATGGCGGGGACACAGACATGGCTTGGGAGAAACGTTCGTTGACCTGCCCAGGAACAAAGCAATTTATGTCACCCTGACCTGCGACCTGTAGGGCTGTGAGCGCCCGACAACATTACAGCAAACAGTGGAGCGAAGAAAGGCGTGGTGAAAAGAATAGAAGTAGGATGAAAGTTTAACTTCCTCCTGCCCGCATGCGACTTCTCCTCCTCCTCCTCCTCCTCCTCCCCTCTCCTCCCTTTTCCCTCAAATGGATCTGTTGTTGTTTCCTGCGTGGGCTGTGACCCCCTTCAACCCAAAACCTTGTATAACGATCCCCCCATTTCTTCCCTTTTACCATCATCCCCTCTCCCTTCCATTCCACTTCTCTCAGTCCCTTTTATCCCTCCTATTTTTGCTTAGCTAGCGTCGTTCGTCGCTGACCTAGTGCAGCGCCATGTGGAGATACAGTAGAGCTAAGGGTGCATTGCCCTTTTCTTGGTGATGACAGATGGAGGGATTTGTTTACTTTGAATCATCCGCTTTCCTTGCATACCACCACAGACAGACATGGGCAATGATTATAAAACAACGTGATGAATCGATAAAGCTGAATGTATGAAAGCAAAACCACAAAACAAATATACAAGCTTTTATCAGGGAAGAGCAGAATTGTGAAACTTTGCAAAAGTGATTGACATGCTATGCATAAGCAAAAATCTCATCCATGGTGAGCCTTAGCATTCCAGCTGATAAATTTAGAGAAGAAGAAACTGAACCAGTATAAGTGTGTAAAGATGACAAATGCTGAGAAGGAAAAGTCATCACAAAAATAACTTGGCAAGAGCCTTGAAATAACTAAGCTAGCCTAAAACTATCATGTTTAAACCCTTCATTGAAATTGCATGTGATAAAGCGGATTTATTTTTCTGATGGGACTATCATTTGTTGACCCGGTTTAACTACAGTTTCAGCCCCATCAGAAGCAAGTGCAACAGCAGTCATCATCCACCCCAAGTCAAGTCAAGTCATAATGTTGATAGCCAAGCCAAAGACATGGGTTACACAGGGCTACTGGCAAGTTCAAACTGAACTATTGGTTAAAAAGCAAAAAAAGAGTAAATAAATAAATAAAGAAACCAAAAGAACTCCAAACACACAAAAAGAACTAAGCTTCAAAAGAAAGTCAAGTCATAAATAAAACAAAACTGATGATTGAAGACAGTTAAAACACTGATTTTAAATGGTCTGTCACAAACAATGTCAACCAGACCCAAAAGAAAAGATTGTTTTTTTCTAAAACAGCAAGCAAAAAACAAACACGTGTTGAATAGAAGAACAGGTTAGAACAAGGTCCGAATGAAATTCGTGGTAATATGTTCATGTCTCTGAGCGTACCGTCCCACACTGTCCAGACATGGTACCTGAAAAGAGACGCATCACTTAAACTAAAGCTCGCATAAACCCTGGCACCTAAAAGACACATCCCTTACAGCAATGTTCTCATCACCATGGCACCTAACAGACACATCAGTTACGCAAGGTCTCATCACCATAGCACCTAACAGACACATCAGTTACAGTAATGTTCTCATCACCATGGCACCTACCCGAACATCACTTACAGTAATGTTCTCATCACCATGGCACCTAACAGACACATCACTTACGCAATGTTTCATCACCATGGCACCTAACAGACAATCATTTACAGCAATGTTCTCATCACCATGGGACCTAACAACACAAACACTTTTCAGCAAGTTCTCATCACCATGGCAAACCCAACAGACACACCTTTACAGCAATGTTTCATCACCATGGCACATAACAGACACATCACGTACAGTAATGCAAATCATCACCATACCACTTACAGACACATCAGTTACAGCAATGTTCTCATCACACGGCACGTAACAGACGCATTACTTACAGTGAT
>CM031595.1:79585404-79605398 GCA_018398815.1 Conus ventricosus | reverse complement strand
ACTGACACTGACAGAGTTCCTAGTTTCCTAGTATTTCATTGAGAGAGAGAGAGAGAGAGAGAGAGAGGGGGGGAGGAGGGAGGGAAAGAGGCAGAGAGAGAGAGAGACAGAGAGGGAGATATTTAATCATCATTACTTTATTACTAGATAGTGTTGTGTACACATTATTTTGACTGTTCACTCTTTTACCTGATTCAACTTGTTTCATTTTAAACGTAATCGCTAATGGCGCTGAATGTCAGTAAGAATTTAGGTTAATTTGGTAACAAAGTGCGTTCAAAAAGTCACTAAATGTTCGAAAGTCTTTTGCAGTGTTCAGGGATGTAGAGTGTGATACTGTGAAAGGTTGCATTACACAACATCTTGTCAATCTGAATCTTCGTTGAAGTGTCAGCTTTTCGTTGCATGAGGTTTTGCTACCCTGGAATGCTATATATGCGACGAGAGAGATGTATTTGTGTAGAACAACATCCCCTTCCCATCTCTCCACGTACTCCTCCACAGTCTGCCCTCCTACTTCCACCACCTAAAGAAAAACCTTCCAGAGTTCCACCCTGGTGTCATGAATTAGATATATTTCCCATCTTTGGTCCTGCTTTCAGACACGACATTGTTGACACTCCTCTGGAAGCTTTTCACATGGTATTGAACTAATGAACTTTGCTCAAGTTGCCCGTCAATGTTAAAAGCTTCACCGGACTCTTTCCCGCTTGTATTGAACTGCTGAACTCAGCTCATGTCGCCCGTCAATACACGTCCACTACTTCTTTAGAGGGACTAGACTCTTTAGCTATTTGGGTTTGGTATGGGATGTGTGTGTGTGTGTGTGTGTGTGTGCGTTCTGTGTGTCGGTGTATGTACGCCTGTTTATGCATGTCCGTGTGTGTATGTGTGTGTGTGTGTGCGCGTGCGCACGCGCGCGAGTGTGTCTGTGTGTGTGCACACACACACACACATATATATATATATATATATATATATATATATATATATAATCAGAGTTAAAAAGCCACTCAGAACGTTAAAAGTGCTCGACCATGTAGGGAGCGACATACCAGTTTAAAATAGGATTTTAAAATGGAAGAATTAAAAATCTACAGGCTTGTTTCAAGCTAAAACGCTCTCATCAGGATATCCTGATGAGAGCGTTGTAGCTTGAAACAAGCCTGTAGATTTTTAATTCTTCCATTTTAAAATCCTATTTTAAACTGGTATATATATATATATATATATAATGCTGAACAATTAAGTAGTGGGGGAAAACAAGTGCAGGCTAACAATTCTTCAGTCGTTATAGTAATGACTTGACAAAGATTTGAACTTAAAAAAAAAATAAATAAAAAAAATTTGAAGATGAAGAAAATGGGGGAATATATTATAAATATGAGAAGCCCTTCACTAGCTGCCTGAGGGAACCATCGTAATCCCTCTCAAAGGCACATTTATTTGTATTGCCTGCTCCTAGGCCTTTCGTCCGCTGGATCGGACTCATCAGGGAGACACGGCTAATTGTGTCTGTGCTCTTGGTGTCAAATAGAGACACACCACAGTCCATGATTCTGTGGTGTTCTCACTACCAAGGGTTCGAAAAAAGAATCCAACAGCAGCCTCAAAGCAGCCAGTGAAGGGTAATAAATGGAACAAAACAAAAGTGTGGAGAGGAAAAAAGTCGCTGAAAAACTAAAAGCATTCTTCAAACAGTATAAAATATAGGGGACAATCTTTGAGCCTATGCTTGAGGATCCATTCAAGGATGCAAGGGAGGTCAAAAGATATGGAACAGTCTGAGTGGTCAGCTCTGCTGTTCAATAACCCAAGCATTGTGAGTGGCTAAGAATTGCATAGAACAACCTTTACTTGGATCTCCTAAGAGATGCAATCTCCCACTGATTGACCAAACAATATAATCTGAACAATTAAGTAGTGGGGAAAACAAGTGCAGGCTAACAATTCTTCAGTCGTTATAGTAATGACTTGACATATATATATATATATATATATATATATATATATATATAATATATATATAAATATATATATATATATATATATATATATATATATATATATTGAATTATAATATGTAAATGAAGGCTCATTTTGAGAAGCCGTTACTAACGGCTGTAACGGCCTGTAAACGCTTTTTTCTTCTATATAGAATATCTCAAAAAGTACTTGGCCGATCTTTCTGAAAATTTGTAGATATGTTCATTATGCGTCACGAATAACGCCTGATGTTTTAGTTTACCGTTATAGCCGTTAGTAACGGCTGTAACGGCCTGTAGCGGGTTTTCTTCTTTATGGAATATCTCAGAAAGTACGTGGCCGATTTTTCTGACAATTTGTAGGTATCGGATGATGCCCGATGTTTAAGTGTACCGTTATAGCCATTACTAACGGCCCATAATGGTTTTCCTCTTTTATGGAAAATCTTAGAAAGTTCTTGGCCGATCTTCCTGAAAATTGGTAAAGTATGCTCATTATAAGTCACAGACGATGGCCGATGTTTACCAGAATAGCCATTACTAATGGTTACACCAGTCCAAGAAGGTATTTCCTCTGTATGGAATATCTCACGCGTATTCAGGATAAACTGGAGTACGTTTATATGCTTTGCATCTTGTTTTCTTCTTCTTCTCTTCTTCTTCTTCTTCTTCTTCTTCTTCTTCTTCGTTCACTCAGACAGGAACCCCAGAGGCACTGACGAAGGCTGCTGTACGGGGAGGCCCTCCAGTGATCCATAAAACTTTCCCCTCATCGGTGTTGTGGCAGGCCAGGTCTCTGCCCTTAGCTTTTTATATGTGAGACAGTCCTGCAGGAAGTGTTCCACTGCCATTGGGGCTGTACCGCATGGGCAACTTGAAGACTCGCCAATATGGAATTTTGTGAAAATGGAATTTTGTGAACATGTGATGTCTCAGTTTGGAGTGCCCTGTCCTCAGCCTCACATTGCTCACTTGGTCTGATCTGGGCAGGGGGTAGTATGCATCCTTCTTGTTGAAGTCTGGTGCTGATCAAGCCATCATCTTCTTGCTTCTCCTTGATAATACTTTTCTTCAAAGAAGACTTCCTGCCACAGTTGGGGCTGCTGTCCTTCTTCCTTTGCCAATTGGTCAGTTGCCTGATTGCCATATATATTGTATAAAGGAACAAAAGCGAACGTGATTAGGACTTTAGTTCCCACGATCAGAACAGGTGTTGATAGCCATGTGGGAGAGACAGCTCTCAAGGCGTCTTGGCCTTGTGACCCACAACCATACAGAAGCTGCAGATTTGAATCACAGCAATGCACAAACAAAACGAAATCAATTAAAAAAAAAACGAAGAATCCCCAGAAGGGATTCTGGGAGTCACAGCCAGGATTCTGACCAGCTTCTGACACTCTAGAGAATTCAGGGTCAGAAGACTTCTATGTGAGAGATAGGGGGAAGGGGTCTTTTTCTCTGAAGGCCTCTTATATTCAAGATCTCTACACAGTGTTTTTCCCTACTACATCACAAACACATTCACAAGCCTTTTGTGTTATTGTTTTTCTGGCGATGGGAATATAATGCTGATTTGTGCTTTTGGGTCATGTTTTTGCTCCATTTGAAAAAATGTGCGTTGCTATCAGACATTGTATTCTTTGCGTTGCAGATTCCTGTCGCATTAACAACCAAAGGATTACAATGATAAAGGGCGCCACGGTAATATCTGGTCTATTCACTCTGGTGGTCTCTCTGGATCTTTGAAGAAATAAAAAACTAGCGAAGAAAACACTCTCTCACTTCTTTGTCAAAGTATGTGTACGCATATGGAGAGAGAGAGAGAGAGAAAAGAGAGAGAGAGAGAGAGAGAGAGAGAGAGAGAAGAGACGTCTCAGCTGTGTGTTCATGTGGTGAGACGCTTGCATGTGTGTGCATTTATGTAATTCAGTGAACCTTTCCCCACTGTGTGAAAATGTTTTCCGGCATTGAGATTTTAAGCAGTATAAAGATGAGTAAATGGAACACACACACACACACACACACACCACACACACACACACACACACAAACACACGCACACACCACACACACACACACACACACACACACACACACACACACACACACACACACACACACACACACACACAAGCATGTGGATGCGCTGGCACACACACAAACACAACACACACACACACCACACACACACACACACACACACACACACACACACACACACACAACACACACACACACACACAAAATGTGCAACTGAGTGACATTAAGATAGTTTAGTCCTAGTTCAGGGATACAGACTGCAATGTGATTCAACCAAACACATTTTAATGTATTCTGTAGTATACTACTCTGCTGAAATGCATAGTGTGCAGACTATGCTTCCTCCCCACAGCCACAAAATGAAATGCATAACTGACCCATACACTAACATGCGTATAAAACTACAGACTCTGTTCCTGGTACCCGTATAGACCAGCTTTTGTTTATTAATATGGTCCCTTTTGTTGCACCTGATAACTAGTGCTGACAGTGGTGATAATTCAGTCACATGACGATTTTTCCACTGTAATTCCTGTGTTCCTATAGTATCTTTTTTTTTCTCGTGATAACAAGTCCCAATAAGACATGGTAAGGATAAGTGGGTGTAGAGGAAGTTTGACTTCAATAGCTGGATATTCCTGGTGTTTCCTATGAGGTGTTTTTTTTCTCTCGTGATAACAGACAGCTAAATAAAGACATGTAAGGGAGTAAGGGGTGGTAGGAGGAAGGATGACCTCACAATGGCGGGGACACAGACATCAATGTGCTCGGGAGAAACGTTCGTTGACCTGCCCAGGAACAAAGCAATCTATGTCACCCTGACCTGCGAGCCTGTAGGGCTGTGAGCGCCACGACACATTACAGCAAACAGATAAGCGAGGAAAGGCGTGGTGAAAAGAATAGAAGTAGAATGAAAGATAATCTTCCTCCTGCCCGCATGCGACTTCTCCTCCTCTCCTCCCCTCCTCCCCTCTCCTCCCTTTTCCCTCATATGGATCTGTTGCTGTTTCCTGCCTGGGCTGTGACCCCCTTTCAAACCAAAACCTTGTATACGATCCTCCCCATTTCTTCCCTTTTACCATCATCCCCTCTCCCTTCCATTCCCACTTCTCTCAGTCCCTTTTATTCCTCCTATTTCTTGCTTAGCTAGCGTCGTTCGTCGCTGACCTAGTGGCAGCGCCATGTGGAGATACAGTAGAGCTAAGGGTGCATTGCCCTTTTCTTGGTGATGACAGATGGAGGGATTTGTTTACTTTGAATCATCCGCTTTCCTTGCATACCATCCACAGACAGACATGGGCAATGATTATAAAACAACGTGATGAATCGATAAAGCTGAATGTATGTAGCAAAACCACAAAACAAGTATACAAGCATTATCATGGAAGAGCAGAATTGTGAAACTTTGCAAACGTGATTGACATGTTATGCATAAGCACAAATCTCATCCATGGTGAGCCTTAGCATTCCAGCTGATGAATAGAGAAGAAGAAACTGAACCAGTAATAAGTGTGTGAAGATGACAAATGCTGAGAAGGAAAAGTCATCACGAAAATAACTTGCAAAGAGCCCTTGAAAATAACTAAGCTAGCCATAAAACTATCGTGTTTAAACCCTTCATTGAAAGTGCATGTGATAAAGTGGATTTATTTTTCTGATGGAGACTATCATTTGTTGACCCTGGTTTAACTACAGTTCAGCCCATCAGAAGCAAGTGCAACAGCAGTCATCATCCACCCAAGTCAAGTCAAGTCATAATGTTGATAGCCAAGCCAAAGACATGGGTTACAACAGGGCTAACTGGCAAGTTCAAAACTGAACTATTGGTTAAATGCAAAAAAAAAAAAAAAGAAAGAAAGAAAGAAAGAAACCAAAAGAACTCCAAACACACAAAAAGAACTAAGCTTCAAAAGAAAGTCAAGTCATAAATGACTGATGATTGAAGACAGTTAAAACACTGATTTCAAATGGTCTGTCACAAACAATGTTCAACCAGACCAAATGAAAAAGATTGTTTTTTTTTTCTAAACCAGCAAGCAAAAAAACAAACACGTGTTGAATAGAAGAACAGGTTAGAACAAGGTCCGAATGAAATTCGTGGTAATAAGTTCATGTCTCTGAGCGTACACGTCCCACACTGTCCAGACATGGTACCTGACAGAGACGCATCACTTAAACTAATGCTCGCATAACCATGGCACCTAAAAGACACATCCCTTACAGCAATGTTCTCATCACCATGGCACCTAACAGACACATCAGTTACAGCAATGTTCTCATCACCATAGCACCTAACAGACACATCAGTTACAGTAATGTTCTCATCACCATGGCACCTAACAGACACATCACTTACAGTAATGTTCTCATCACCATGGCACCTAACAGACACATCACTTACAGCAATGTTCTCATCACCATGGCACCTAACAGACACATCAGTTACAGCAATGTTCTCATCACCATGGCACCTAACAGACACATCACTTACAGCAATGTTCTCATCACCATGGCACCTAACAGACACACCCCTTTACAGCAATGTTCTCATCACCATGGCACCTAACAGACACATCACGTACAGTAATGCACTCATCACCATACCACTTACAGACACATCAGTTACAGCAATGTTCTCATCAACACGGCACGTAACAGACGCATTACTTACAGTGATGCCTCATCACCATGACACCTAACAGACACATCACTTACAGTAATGTTCTCATCACCATTATTGCCTTACAGACACATCAGTTACAGTAATGTTCTCATCACAATGGCACCCGACATACACATTACTTACAGTAATGTTCCAGTCAAATGACACCTAACAGACATATAATTCACAGGAATGTTCTTATTATCATGGCACATAACAGACACATAACTAGTAGCAATGTTCGTATCACCATGATAACCAACAGACACTTTACAAGTCGTGATTTTACAGTGACGCTCTCATCACTAAGATACCTAATAAAAAAAAAATAAAAAAAAAAAAATAAATAATAATAATAATAATAATAATAAATAATAATAATAATAATTATAATGAATGCTTATATAGCGCCTATTCTCGGCTAGAGGCCAAGCTCTAAGCGCTTTACAATCCACACTCGTTTACACAACGGGCTGCCTACCTGGGTAGTGCCGACTGAAGAGCTGCCAGCTGGCGCTTCATTCAGTCGTTTCCCGTGTCATCCAGTCAATATCGTTCATTACCGATCACTCATTTTCCTTACTTCCTTCATTTCTTTCAATTTCTCACGCAGGGTGCATGCTATTTGTAACGTGTCATCCATACCAACGGCCAAAACTGGCCTACTCTTCCGAAAGTTGGTGATGGGATTTTACGTGTGTGCAAGATGTTAGGCATGCGTTCACACACGGAACCTCGGTTTATAGTCTCATTCGAAGGACTGTATGGGAAAAGGAGTCAGAACCAATGTTAACTCGAGGAAAATCCCCCTGTACCGAAACGCTCCGGCGGAGGTTCGAACCCGCAACCCCAGGATCACCAAGATTACGAGTCAGGCGCTCTATCAACTGAGCTATACCTCGCAGCAATGTTCTCGCCACCATGGTACTCACAGACATATCACTAACAGGTAATGTTCTCACTACTATGGTGCTAACAGACATATTCTAACTTTCCATCATCATGGTACGTAACAGACACTAAGAATGATGTCATCACCATGGTACCTAGCAGAGACACATCACTCAGACTACTACTACTACTACTACTACTAACTACTACTACTACTACTACTAACTACTACTACTACTACTACGACTACTGCTGCTGCTGCTGTTGCTGCTGCTGCTGCTGCTGCTACTACTACTACCACCAGGCTGCTGCGCTGCTACTACTACTACTAAATAATAATCCACAGACATGAAACACCTATCAATGTATTTATCATTTCCACTGTCTTCCTCATTTTCCCACCGTCTGTTCGTTTCCATTTCCACTGCATTGCACACATCTTTCTCAAAACAACCACTCCAAAGTTGTTCATTTTCAAGCTTTTAGTTCTGTTCTATCCCCATTTTCTTGAATGTTCTCTTTACACTCTTTTGCTTTCTTTGATGATTATATTATGCTAGGTTAATTTCATTTTTTCCACTTCAAATTGCGTTTTTTTCAAATTTTCCTTCCTTAGTACATCATCACCTCTACCCATCCATTCCCACTTCTCTCAGTCCTTTTATCCTCCTATTTCTTGCTTAGCTAGCGTTCTGTTCGTCTGACTGGACCTAGTGGCCAGCCGCCCATGTGGAGATACAGTAGAGCTAAGGGTTTTTTTGCTGCATTGCCCTATTTTGGTGAGGACAGATGGAGGGATTAGTTTATTACTTTGAATCATCCCGCCTTTACTTGATACCATCCATCAGAACAGACATGGGGCAATGATTATAAAAACAACCGTGAATGAATCGATAATAAAGCTGAAAGTATGTTGCAAAACAACAACACAAATATACATGCATTATAATGGAAGAGCAGAATGTGAAACTTTGCAAAAGTGATAGAATGCTAGCAAACAGCACAAACTCTCATCCATGGTGAGCCTTAGCATTCCAGCTGATGACTAGAGAAGAAGAAACTTGAACCAGTAATAAGTGGTGTTAAAGATGGACAAATGCTGAGAGAGAAGAAAAAACCAAAGTCCATCACGAAATATAAACTGGACACTTAGCGCCCTGAAACTAAATAAGCTTGCAAAAAAACTATTCAGTTTAAACCCTTCATTTGAAAGTGCATGTGATAATGGGATTTGATTTATTTTTCTGATGGAGGGACTATTATTTGTTGACCCTGGTATAATACAGTTTCAGCCCATGAAGCCGTGCAACAGACGTCATCATCCACCCAAGGGTCAACGTCAAGTCATATGTCGATAGCCCATGCCAAAGTCAAGGGTTCCAACAGGTACTGCAAGTTCAAACTGAACCTATTGGTTTGGTTGTTGTTTTAAATGCAAAAAAAAGAGTAACATAAATAAATAAAAGAAACCAAAAAGACTCCAAACACACAAAAGAACTAAGCTTCCAAAAAGATGTCAATAATAATAAAACCAAAAAACTGATGATTTGAAGACTGTTTTAAACACTGATTTTAAATGGTCTGAAAACAAACCATGTCAACCAGACCAAAGAAAAAGATTGTGTTTTTTTTTTCTTTAAACAGCAAGGCAAAAAACAAACACGTGTTGATTCCCACCCCCCACCCCCCCCCCCCCCCACACCCACCTACGAAACAGGTCCTTAGTCCTCGAACAAGGTCCGAATGAAATTCGTGCTGGTAATATTGTCATGTTCTGAGCTTACACGTCCCCACACTGTCCAGTCATGGTACTGCAGAGACGCATCCACTTAAACTAATGTCGCATAACCCATCGGCACCTAAAAGAAACATCCCTTTACAGCAATAGTTCTTCATCACCATGGCCCTAACAGACACATCAGTTTACAGCAATGGTCTCATCACCATCGACACCTAACGGAACATCAAGTTACTGTAATGTTCATCACCATGTCACTAACAGACACATCATTACAGTAATGTTTATCACCATGGCACCTAACAGACAATCACTATACCAGCAAGGTTACTCATCACCATGGCACCTAACAGGACATCAGTTACAGCAATGTTATCTCACCATGGCACCTAACAGACACATCACTTACCGCAACTGTTCTCTCACCATGGCCCTAACAGACACACCCTTTACCGAAATGTTTCATCACCATGGCAATTAACAGACACATCTCGTACAGTAATGCACTCATCACCATACCACTTACAGACACCTCAGTTACAGCAACTGTCTAATCAACTCTGACGTACAGACGCATTACCTTACAGTGGATGCTCATCACATGACACACTAAAGACACATCACATACAGTAATGTTCCTTCATAACCATTATTGCCTTACAGACCACATCAGTTACTGTAAAAGTTCTCATCACATGGCCACCCGACATACACATTCTTACAGTAATGTTCCAGTTCAAATGACACCTAACAGACATATAAGTCAAAGGAATGTTCTTACTTATCATGGCACATAAAGACACATAACGAGTTGAAATGTTAGTATCACAATGAAAACCAACTGACACTTTACAAGTCGTGGATTTTACAGTGCACGCTCTCTTCACTAAGATACCTATAGAAAAAATCATAATAATAATAAATCATTTTAACTATAAAATTACTAATAATAATACATAATAATAATTATATAAGAATACTTATTATAGCCGCCTATTTCGTCTAGAGGCAAGTTAAGCGATTTACAATCCACACTCGTTTATCAAACGGGTATGGCCTCACTTGGGTAGTGCCCGACGAAGAGCTGCAAGCCTTGGCGCTTCATTTCAGTCGTTTCCCTGTTGTCATCCCCAGCAATATCGTTCAATCCGATCACATCATGTTCCTTACTTCTTCATTCTTTCCAATTTCTCACGCAGGGTGCATGCCTATTTGTAACGCTGTAATCCATACAACGGGGGCCAAAATGGCTACTCTCCGAAAGTTGGTGATGGGATTTTTACGGGAGTGCAAGATGATTAGGCATGCAGTTTTCACACACGGAACCTGGTATATAGTCTCATTCGAAGGACGAGTATGGGAAAAAAGGAGTCAGCAACAGAACCAATGTTAACTCCGAGGAAAATCCCCCTGTAACGAAACGCTCCGGGCGGAGTTCGAAACGCAACCCAGGATCACCAGCTACGAAAGTCAGGAGCTCTATCACTGAGCTATACCCTCGCAGAAATGTTCTCCCCACCATGGTATCAACCGACATATCAATCACAGGAATGTTCTCATCTCTGGTGCTAACAGACATATAATAAACTTTTCTTCATTCCTGGTACGTAACCAGACACTTAAGAATTGATGTCATTCTCCATGGTACTAGCAGAGACCACATCACTCTGACTACTATACTACTACTTACTATACACTAATACTCCTACTACTACTACTATACTACTACGATACTGTGTGCTGCTGTTTGCTGCTGTGCTGTGCTGCTACTATATACCACCAGTGCTGTGAGCTTGCTATACTAATCTATAATAATCACAGACATGAAACACATATTACATGTATTTATCATTTCACCCCCCACTCTGTTATTCCTCATTTTCCACGTCTGTTCGTTTACATTTCCCTGCTATTGCACACATTCTTTCTCCAAAACAACCATCCAAATTTGTTATTTTCAGCTTATAGTTTGTTTATCCCCATTTTCTTGAATGTTCTTCTTTTACATCTTTTGCTTTCTTTGATGATTATATGATGCTAGGTTAATTTTTTTTGTTCACTTCAAATGCGTTTGTTGCTATTTGGTGTTCCGAGGTTCTGTTGGTTTCATATACGCGTAAAAATTCCCAAAATAGGGACTTTTTGAAACGAAACAAAAACAAAGAGCGTAGGGTCTTTGTGTGTAGAGAAATCCAGGTGTGAAATTGGAGAGTGCTCACCACACACACCACACAACACACACCACACACACAACACACACACACCACACACACACACACACAGAAGAGAGAGAGAGAAAGAGAGCTAGAGAGAGAGAGAGAGAGGAGAGATGAGAGAGGAGAGAGAGTTCCCGATGCCAACCACACACACACACACACACACAAACACACACACACTCAACACACACACACATAACCACACAACACATACAACACACACACACACACACACCACACACCACACAACACAAAACACACACACACACACACACACCAAACACGCACGCACGCACCAACGCAACACCACACACACACTAGCGCGCGTTTATACATAGTATATATTATATTATATATATTATATAGAGAGAAGGGAGAGCGATGAGAGAGTGACGAGTGAGAGAGAGGCAGGCAGACCAGACAGAAGACTGAGACACGACAGAGACAGAGCAGACGTATCCACATACATGTACATAACTGCGAATATGTATAACCCACAGAACCTCCCCGTACCCATACCATGTGGTCTCTTAGAGGGTATGTGTGAGAATGTGTTGTGTGTGGGTGTGTGTGTGTGGGTGTGGGGACGGGGGGGGGGGGGGGGGGTGAGCAAGCGCATGGTGCGCACGTGCGTTCGTGTGTGGTGTGTGTGTGTTGTGTGTGTGTGTGTGTGTGTTGTGTGTGTGTGAGTGTGTGTGTGTGCGTGCGTGCGGTGCGTGCGTGCGTGGTGTGTGCTGTGTTGTGTGTGTGTGTGGGTGTGTGTGTGTGTGTGTGTGTGTGTGTGAGTGTGGGTGTGTGTTGCTTGCAGGTGTGCGTTGCGGCAAGCGTGCGTGCGTGCCGTGCGTATGTGTGTGTGTGTGTGTGTGTGTGTGTGTGTGTGTGTGTGGCGTGGGTGATCTGTGTGTGTGTAGTGTGGTTGTGTCTGATGTCTGTCTGTTTAAGTGTGTGCGCGGTATAAAACTTGACTGTGTATATTGTACGTCACGAGCACAATGACTGGGAATGTGACTATTTCCGGGTATATACCAAATGTAATATTGGGCACCATTACCTTGGTTTCAGGTGGACAACGAATCAGTGAGCGCAACATATTCTCTCTCTTCTCTCTCTCTCTCTCTCTCTCTCTCTCTTATATCTCTCTACTTTCCATTAGCACACACACACACACACTCACACACAACCACACACACCACAACAATCAACAAGAGAGCAGAGAGCAGAGAGAGAGAGGTTGAGGAGAGAGACGAGAGAGAGAGAGAGAGTGACAGGACAGAGACAGAAGATAGTGACAGAGAGAGAGAGAGAGAGTGAGAAGGAGATCGAGAGGAGAGGGAGATGAGAGAGAAGGAAGATGAGTGAGGAGAAGAGTGAGACAGGGCATACACACAACACAAAAAACACAACACACAAACTCAAAACCAAAACCCCCCACCAAACACACTTCACCACACACACAACACACACACAGACGCACCAACGCAATCAAACACAAATGGCGCAGGCGTGCACGTACGCGGCGCACGCACGCAAACACATACACACACAACACACACCACACGCAGGCACGCAAACAACGCGGCTCGCAGCAGGCACGCACCGAGGGCAGCACCGCCGACGCACGCACGCACACACAACACACACACCACACCAACACAACCACAAACACACACCAACTCACACACGTACGCACGGCCACGCAAGCACGCACGCACGACGCAGCACGCCACGCACGCGCGCGCGCGCGCGCCGCGCGAGCACGCACACACACACCACACCCACCACCACAACACTACACTCACAAACACACACACACACACACAAAACACAACACTTTTCAATCGAAACACATAACTTGGGGGAGGGGGCGAGGAAAAAATCAAAAATACAAAACAAAATAAACAACAAACAACAACAACAAAAAACATGATAGTCGTACTAGACATACGGTTTCTGGGAAATCTGAGAGGACTCATTTACATTCCACTCGTGCAGTCTCAGTCAGTATTTGTCACTATCTCGTGACTAATCTTTATGTTTATGCATTTGTGGTCATTTGCTCATGAGCAATGTCTATATTTAATGGTTGCAATAACCAGTGCGGTGGTTTGGGGTGCGTGAATAAGGGTTGCTTGCATGGTGGAGAGAGAGAGGGAGAGAGGAGTGCGTGGGATTGGGTCAGTGAGAGAGTGGAGAGTTGGATGAAGGAGGACTAAAGAGAGTGAGATTGAGGAGAGAAGAGAGAGAGAGTGAGAGGGAAGATGAAGAGAGAAAACGGACGGACAGACAGACCAGAAGGAAGTAGAATACTATGGTGGAGAGAAAAAACAACGAGTGAGACACAACCAAATCTCGCGGGAGAGAGAGAGGAGGGAGATGAGAGAGAGATGAGATGAGGTATGAAGAGGTGGAAGAGGAGAGAGCGAAGAGTGGGATAGACGAGAGAGAGATGAGAAGGAGACGTGTGGAGGAAGTTGGAGACGAGATGAAGAGAGACGAGAGAGGGGAGAAAAACCGAGACGGAGGATAGAGAGAGGAGAGAAGCATATGAGGCGGGAGAGGAGGGTCTTGAGGAGGAACGTGGAGGAAGGAGAGAAGAGAGTGAGAGAGAGGTGGCAATGTTTCGGACGTGAACAACAGTTATTTATGCTGAAACATATCACCTCGAAAGAAAACCAATTATCAAAACAAGCATTTGAAGTGTGTCAATGTCGGTTTCAGGATTGTAAGGAATCATTACTGACCACGCAGATTCATTCCAGGTGACGGACTATTTGTCATGCAGGATTTTTTTTAAATACCCCCCGTTCCGCCCCCCTCCCTCCTATCCACAACAATCATGAACAACATAGAAGGCCTGCACAGACATGTGTCACATTTGCATACACATATGTCAAAATGCTTTTGCCATCAGGTATCGAAACCTCACCTCATTGCAAACAAAAACAAGCTCTCAAAGACAACTGGAATACAATGCACATTTCAACACCTGAAGGAAAAATCTAAAGACAAAAGAATCAAAGAATTCCAAAGACCTGAAGGAAATAATATATACTATGACTCGAGGAAGACCATTCTTCGACGCTAACAAGTTTCTCACACCAGATCTATTAGAGTCACGAAAGTGGGGTCGTAGTGGTGTGCAGGGATGAAGAGGGGGGTGTTTTGTGTGTGGTGCGGTAGCGTTGAAAAATGATATGGGGAGGTGGAAGTGGTGTAGGACGCAAAGGGGGGTGCGGAGGAGAGTCAGAGTGGGGACGGGGGGAGGGGAGGGGGGGGGGGGGGGGGGGGGTGTTTCTTTCACTCGCTTCCTTAAATATTGTACCAAGGTACCACCACAGCGGCATAAGTAATGTATAAAATTGAGCCTTTGCACGATAATGCTGTACCTGACAAAAACGGCTCTGGTTTCAACGCTTCTTTGCGATTCTTTCCTGTGTCTAAGATTCATCGCTGTTGAGTAGTTGATGTAGTTGCTGATGTTGTTGATGATGTTGTGTTGATTTTGTCACTTCTGTATCTTTATAGAAAGGGCGTACTTTCGAATTGGAACGAAGTCAGTCAGATTGTTTGTGGGGTTGTGAGTGTGTGTGTGTGGTGTGTGTGTGTGTGTTGAAGTGTTGTGTGTTGTGTGTCTCCGTCCGTCGTGGACAACATGTGTTCCATCGCTCCAGACAACACAATTAGGCCGATTGTTCTGGAAGACAACCAATGTATAAGTTACTATCGGCACTTGTATGGCCTTTGGTAACGTTTTTCTTCTATATGGAAAATATCAACAGTACTTGGCCGCTCTTTTGCAACATTTCATAGGTAAGTTCATCATTTGTACAGCTGATACCCGTGTTTTGTTTCGAATAGCGTTACTAACGGCGGTAAATTGGCCCACTAATTGTTTTTCTTCTTTATTGGAGTTGGAGTATCCTCAGAAAGTACTTGTCTGTTTTTTCCTGAAAAATTGTAGCTATGTACAATTAGGTACCCGGATGATGCCCAGTGTTTTTTATTTTTTAACGTTAATAGCTGTTAATAACAGCCATAGTGGTTTTTCTTCTTTTTTTTTCTGGCAAATCTCAGAATGTAATTGGCCGATCTTTCTGAAAATTTGTAGGTATGTTGTTATAGGTCACAGTGAAATGGCGATGTTTACCCAGAATAGCATTATACCCGGTTACACCAGCCCAAAAAAGTGTTTTTTCTTTTTATTGATATCTCACGACGTTTATTAGGATAAACTGGGGAATACGTTTATATGCTTTGCATCTTGTTTATCCTTAGGATGTCATTCCACATGATCAACAACATTTCCTTTTTTTTTGTAACCATCAAATCGTCATCCTCATCATCATCATCATATCATCATCATCGTCGTGTAGTTCGTCGTAGTCTGGCGTCGACGTCGTTATCATCATAGTCATGTACATCATCAAGCTGCAGGCGTCGTCATGTATGATGGATGATGTGATGGCGCCACAAATTTACAGTTGCTCTGTTAATGTAACCTTATTAGACAAGTTTTCGCTTGACAATTCACGATTTTTTCCAAAAGCGGTCGGGATAGAAAGGGGACAATACTTGCCGGAGGTTTTTTGATGGTTCAGACGTTTGCATATAAATTCAGGACCTAATATGATGAATTTACATCGTCAAGGTTATCCAAAAGGTATATAGAGATGAACACGGTTAGTTGTAACTATGTCACGACAGATCATATTTTTGTATTTTAAGATCCCAGATTTAATCATAGAACATTATGATTTAAAAAATGCATTATATTTATATGTCAGGACCACACTTTGCAATATCAATAGGCGGCTCACCTTTTTCAGAGATTTTAAACTTAGGACTCATTGTTAACTTGAGTTTGCGTCTGATATACATACTGGACAGCTGGGTCAATGCTTGTTATTTGGCACGACGTATGTCAAGGTTGTATACAGGAATGGAAAAAAAAAAAAAAGGGGAGGGCGCGGCGTTAAGTCAAAGGCCTCACAGACATCCAAAGATCATGCTGGGTAAACGACAGCGTTCAAGGTTCTTGTTGTTTGTACAACAGTGCAGTGGTCAGAGGTCATTCTTCATCCTAAGGAGGACCTGTCGTGTATTTTTGTTATATAGATGTTGTTATGAATGAGTGCACATTACATAACACAAAGACATACGAATTAGTCTCTGTGACCCCAGACGGCAGCAGTAGCCGCAACTTAAGACAGAATAAAAGCTTTGCTTTAGTGAAAGATTGTTCTCTCATCACATGGTAGCCCATAAGTCAGAAAACCAATAGACTGGAACTGGCCAGGACATTGACAAAGGAGGAAAACATGGCAAGAGCGGGTCAATTATGTGTCAGGACTTGTTGTACCGTGATAGTGATGGTGATGGTCAAGGACAGCTGATAAGTGATGTTGTGTGTGTGGTAAGTTGCGTGCGTGGTGGCGCGCTGCGCGTGTGTGTTTGTGAGAGAGAGGGTGGCGCGGGAGGGGGGGGGGGAGAGAGAGAGGAGAGTGAGAGAGAGAGAGAGAGAGAGAGAGAGAGAGAGGGGACGACAGACCAGAAGACTGACAGACAGACAGAAGAGGTGAAGTGTTGAGAGAGTGTGTGTGTTTGTGAGTGTGTGTGTGAGAGAGAGAGAGAGAGAGAAGGAGAAGAGGGGGTGGAGAGAAAGCGGAGAAGAGAGAGTGATGAGAGGAAAAGAGAGTGATAGATGAGGAGATGGGAGAGAGAGAGAGGAGAGAGGAGAGAGAGTGTGTTGTGTGTCGTATGTGTGTGTGTGTGAGTGTGTTTGTGTATGTGTATTGTGTGTGTGTGTGGTGTTGTGGGTGTGTGTGTGTTTATTTGTGCGTCTGGGCGGGAGGAGAGAGCGGATAAGGCAGGGAGGGGGGATAGGGGGGAAGGGTTCAATGTGGTGTTTACTATTCTGGACTATTAGATTCTTCTCCTCACTCTCTCTCCGATCTTTCTCTCTCCTCTCATCTCTCTCTCTCCTCTCATCTCTCTCTATCCTCCTATTATCTCTCTCTCTTCTCCTCAGACGATAACTGTCTTGTTTCAAAGATTATTCAATACAAACGAGCGCAGGAAATCTGACATGTTCACATATTACATAGAAATGCAGTTACATCTCAGATTTTTTTTTAACCAAAGTGTCTGTCTTGGCAGCGCATGGGAGGTCATTAGACTGTCAGATGAGGAGATTCAAAGGACGATGTTGCGCCACGTACTCAAAATCATCGCCAAGTAGTCTTCGATGCTAATCAACAAACTCTGTAACATGGTTTTTGAGCCAAGGAAGGCATAGCCCTTGCGAACCATTCTCTATCCTGTCTTCTGGTCTCTCCGTTATATCCTTGTCTTTCTTTCAGTATGGACGCTGGATGAAAAAAAAAAATGCTTATAGTTTCAAGGGGTGTGGGACAACATGATTGTTGGTAGTGGCCATCTATTACTGGACGAAAGAGCATGAGATAGTGGGTCAACATTTGAATGAAAGAGCTTCAATTAGTCCTTAAATAGTGAATTACCAGCGACATTCTCCTTCTAGTGTCAATAAATATGGGTGTTTTTTTTGATCAGGTTGGTGCTAAAAAAACAAAATTTAGGTTGTAATCGTTTGCTATCAGGCCAAGCGTTGATTTGTTTTGTTAGCTTGTTATCACCATATGGGCATGATATATATTTATCTGCCGTCGTTGTTTGTTTGTTAGTCTGCTGTCACACAAAATCCAGCGGAAAGTCATGAATCGATTATTAAAAAGAAATAAGTGGGAGAAAAGGCCCTTAAATTAATTATTTTTGTTACGAATTCCGTTGGAAGGTTAAAGGTCATGAAAGGCAAATGAAACACAATGCAAGCGTTCGCGAAAAGACGTAAAAAGAGCAGTGCAACAAAACAAAGTGTGAAGTAACGCAGTTTTAATGCGCGCTACAAAAGGCAAGGAATTTTCGGCAATATGAATCCTCAGCGACAAAAAAACCAAAACAAAAAAACCAAAAAAAAACCCGTTGCAGACAATAACATGGCATACTCCTTGTGAAGCCCCAGTGGGTGAACAGCGCTGAGAGAGCCAAAGCGTGAAGATGTTAATATTACGCTTGATAACATAACAAAATGTTATGAATGAAAATTGGACTAGGTGATGATTGCAATGAAGGAATAATGGATTTGGTGGAAGTCTGTGGTCTTCCATATGCTCTTCATGTTGGTTTGTTGTCCAGTTGGAGGATGTTGGCTTCCTTGGTTTGGATTGGAGTTAGGTTTGGTTTGTTTGGCTGGTAGAGGGTTGTGGTGTGGACTGTGTGGTTTTAGAGAGGTGTTGGTTTGGTATAAGATTGTTGATTGGTTGTTTTGAATGATAAGTTGTTGGTTTGGTAAATTTGGTTTGATGGGTCGTTGGTTTTAGGTTTTTTGGAGGGTTCGTGGTTTTTGGTTTCGTTTTTTAAAAATTTTTTTTTTTAGATGGGAGTTAGGGTTTGTTGTTTGTTGGTTGGTTTGGGCTCTTCGATTGCTCGGTTGGAAGTGTTCGTTTGGTTTTTTCTAACTATTGTTTTTACATTCACACAAGCGCACAACACACACACACACACACACACACAACACAACTCAACACACACCACACGTGCAACATACATACACACGCTGTCGCGCGGTGGCCGATGAAGATAGCTTTTTACGCTTTAGATTACACATAACAAAATACAAACACAAACAAGACAGCGCGACGAAGCGCCTTACGCACCGAACGCACGACCTAGATGTACACACACACAAACACACACGCGCGCAGGCGCGCCGCGCGTTTGCGACACACGTCCGTAAAGACAAATAAGCGACAGCCACACACACACACACATACCACCAACACACACACACACAACAACACACACAACACACACACACCACCCCCCAACACCACTTTAGAATGGGAACGAAGAAATGCTCTGTGTGTGTGTGTGTGTGTGTGTGTGTGTGTGTGTGTGTGTTGTGTGTGTGTGTGTGTGCGTGCGTGCGTGCGCGTGCGTGCGTGCGTGCGTGCGTGCGTGCGTGCGTGCGTGTGTGTGTGTGTGTGTGTGTGTGTCCGTCCATCCGTCCGTGGTCAAAATCTGTTCCACTCGCTCCAGACAAAACTACTAGGCCGATCGTTCTGAAAATTTACTAAAGTTACTATCGGCTGTAATGGCTTGTAACGGTTTTTCTTCTTTTGGAATGTCTCAGAAAGTACTGGCCGCTCTTTGTGTAAATTTCTAGGTATGTTCATCATGGGTCAAATGATACCCGATGTTTTAGTTTACAGTTATAGCCGTTACTAACGGCTGTAATGGCCCCTAATGGTTTTTCTTCTTTATGGAATATCTCAGAAAGTATTTGGCTGATCTTTTGAAAAATTGTAGATATGTTCATTATGGGTCCGGATGATGCCCAATGTTTAATTTTACCGTTATAGCTGTTACTAACAGCCCATAATGGT
>CM031595.1:79567904-79580404 GCA_018398815.1 Conus ventricosus | reverse complement strand
TGCCCTCATGGGCCCGGGGAGATAAGACTGGGGAGATCCTTATACGCCTGGGCGTAGGCCGATCTGTCCATCTTGGAAGAATCTAGATAGGACTGGGAGGAGCGCCTGGGGCGCGGGTTCCCAGTAGCCCCGAATGGAGCCAGCTGAGAGCCTAACGAAGAAGATAGGAGAGATAGGAACTACCTATCTGAAAAATTGGAAGGCCAGATGGAGGAAAAGAGATGAGCCCAGAAGGCCATCTCTCCCCTTGGAAAAGGGCTCACCCTGTGGGGGATTGGGAATGGGGGAAGGCGTATGTTATGAGGCCAGACCAGGGAGGGTGAGGCGACTCTGGGTCTGAACACTGTTCTCCACTGGGCTGAGGGTTAGCCTGCTGAGGGTCCCTTCACTCAGTGAGGAGGAGGAACCCCGCTATGTGTGTCGCGCAGAGGGTGAATCCCCGCACGGCAACAGTGGAGAGGGGCCTCTATTCGGGGGGAGAGGCTGAGGGAGCGAGCCCCCCTCCCCCACCCCCTTTGTTTTGTTGTTGTTGACACAACAAGGCACCGAAGTGTTGTCCGTGGGCAGGAGAAACAAGTCGGTGCGAGACTTGAGTTGGAAGCAGGGGAAAGGAGGAAGAGGCTACCGAGGGCAGGAGAACAAGTCGGTGCGAGACCTGGGGTTGGAAGCGGGGGAGGGCAGCCTGCCCGTCGCTCACTGTGCGTCCAGCACTCCCGAGGTATGAGGGTTCTCAAAAGGGACAGCCCGAGATGGAGGGGGAGTGTAGAGGTTGAACTAGTGCCACTCTCCTACCCGTCCGCTTGTAAAGACAGGAACACGAACGAGCGTGTATTTAAGATACTGAGCCATGCGCTTTTTTTGTGGCCATAGTCAGCATGAGTGTGTGGTTTGTGAGCCCATAGATGGCAAATGAGGCGATCTTTCGCACACAGAACATAGAACATAATGTTTTGGGGATCCTAACAACGAGTACTGCTTACCTTGACCCCAAGATCCTGAAACGCACACTTTCCTGACATGTCGATTGCCTGAGCACCGACGGGAAAATGGCGGATGTAAGTATCGCGTCTTCACGCGAAACGAGACTATACAAAACTAGGACGAGACCTTGGGAAAATCAATACTTCAAGGCGAGTGTCGTCTGCTACGCTAGGGCCGTTGTCGGAACCCATTACGAACTATTTCAGGTAAGTACGCCGCTTCCCAGATTTTCTGAACCCCGACCTTGCCAGGCGAGAAGTAGTAGCGTCTGTGAGATGGGAGTATAAGGATGGAGTTTCCCATGGGAGACTCCCCCAGTCACCTTAGGGACTGTCTGCTGGCCGAACCGAATATTCTGGTAGGATTGTTTCGGTTTCGGCCTAGAGGGGATATTAGGGCGCTTGGCGGGCAGTGCCTTAAGCGCCGGGGAGCGAGAGGACCGTGTCAGCACGGCAACTCTAGCTACCAACAGGCAGTTAAAGTGGCTCCTGGCTGTGCTGTCCGCCGCAGCTGAAAGGTGATGCGAGATCCTGTTGACCAGGTGTCGCATAAATGGGTCGCTGAACAAGAGAGAGTCCATCTCCTGGTGTGTCTCGGAGCCAGGGTCCGATGACAGTGGGATGGCGCCGTCCTCCTCTGGCTTGCGCACCCCTGGTGCGAGTTGCCGGACCTTCCCAGATGGAGGTGAGGGACTGTGGGGCGATGATCCTGGTTTAGATCGCTGGGCAGGGGGCGGCTCGGTGATGTCAGTTAAAGAAAGGACATTGTCAGAGGGTGGGGCCTCCCTCACAACCAGGTCAGGGCGCACCGTTCCAGGGTGAGCACATCGCACAATGAGGAGAAGGGTAGTTCTTCCTCATCTTCAGCCTCAGGGTGGTCTTGTTCCTGGCAGGGTTGGGTGGAATCTTCGTCAGGAGGCAACTTCAGGGGTGCGTGTGGGTCCCACCCTAGCCCTTAGCTGGGTAGTGGGGGAATGCGAGGGCGGGTCCCTCGTGGCTCTATGATCGGCGGCCAGGCTAGGTTGGGGGAGCCCGTCCTGCCGATCGGACAGCGCCCGAGGCGGGAGACCGAGGTCGACCCAGGTGGATGAGGCTGGGTGCCACATTCCACCGTGGAGCTGGTCGTGTTGCGTGTTGGAATTAAGCCACTGGTCTCTCTCGGGGGCATAGAGCCACCGGTCCCCGGGGAGGTAGGCGGGCTGTGGCGGCCCTGGAGTGTGGGCAGGATGTCCCCGAGGACCCGGGTAACCTGAAACACCAGGGAGGGGGGGGGGGGTATCGAGGGGCCGTGGCCTGTCGTACCCGCCCAGGGACGTGCACTGCCACATACACGTCCTTGGTGTGGGCCTGGGAGGGCCTTAGTGGTGGTGGGGAGGACGCGGTAGTCGAGCCCCCTACCCGCATATGTGTGGATTGGGCTGGCTGCGGCACCGTGTTCCTTCCCCAGAGGAAAAGTCAGGTTACCTTGTCCCGCTGGTTGATCCTCCCCCCGGAGGAAATGGGACCGCGGACGTTGCCCAAGTGGGAAGCCAATTAAGTCGACTCCCCAACGTCCTGTACCCCTAGGGGAATATGTGGCGGTCGATCGGGGTTGGTCGACGGCCCTTGTGCATGGACACGACCGGGCTCTTGGCGCGGCGTGACCACGCGCCCAGAATTATGGACAACCGCCGAGGTCGTGCGACGGGGTGACCATAATACTGCTTCCGGAGTCATGGCGCTCCTCGAGCACAGGTGTTGGCTGCACCTGTGCCGGTGGGGCAGAGCGCTGTGAGTCCACGTATCAAGTTAGGGGGGAAAAAGTGAAACGTGGCTCATCAAGGCGAGTGGCGGGTGGTGATTCCATCCCAGACCCGTCACCCGTGCTGGTCCGCGGCTCGGCAAGGTTCCCCAGGGGCCGAGGGTCGCGTGACACAGCATGATAGACAGAAGTCTCACTGCGCGTCGGGAGGCTAGAGGGCAAGCCGGCCAATGGAGACGGGGGGAGGGAGAATTTCGGTGAGAAGATTTGTCTTGGATCAGCCCTTTGAGGGCAGCCTTGCCCTTAGACTTTCTGGGCAGGTCAAAAGAGAGACATTTAGAAATGGCGGCCGCTTACCTAGTAGCCTTTGGACGCAGCGATCGTGTGTCCGTCGGAGGGTAGAGGAGGAATGGTCACGCGTCCCCTCCGCGGAAAAGTCATCTCCATCTACCCTGACCGTACGTTCTTCCATGAGAACGGATTGCTCTGGATCGGAATCGACCCGCGGGTTCTCCGGGAATGTGAGCGACTTCTGAGTGGTGAAGTGGCTCGACCCGACGGTGTCCTTCACCATGTTGGGCAATGGTGGCAGAGCAAACCTGGAGCACACGATCACAAAGAGGAGACAAAATGGTCGATCGAGAAGAAGTAAATTAATCTCGATCGGCCGTGTGGTGTTGTGTAAAGGAGTCGAGAAATCCACAGAAAACTCGAACTACCCGTACACGCCACCAACAGGTAGAATGCTGAGTAATGTTAGATATCAATCGTGATCAGCGTATAGTATTACGAACTTGTACTAGGACAAAAATTTCTAGCACTAAAGTGGATATTGTGTACTAGTACGAAGATAATGAGCACTAAACCGTCTAAGGCAGACCCAGTACGAAGTACGGGCCGGCCAGAAGAACAAATGGTGGGAAACACGACCGACGAGGGAGAAAATGGCGGCCGACGACCGGCGAGTGTACGATCGTGGAAAATAAACAAAGGGCGTTGTGCAGAGAAATACCGAGCAGGTATGTCGAGGACATAGTTGCGTTAAGCTGGGGCACAGAGCACGGAGACAGTGCCAGAAATGGCACTGACCACAACTCGCGAGAAGTAAACAAAGTCGCGAGGGAAGAAAAGGGAGAGCTGTGCGAAAATGCACAAAATCGCGAGAGTACCGACGATCGTGAAAGGAGAGAAATTATTCAATCCAATCCCACCAGGAGACTCTCGATCTACATTGTAATAATGATACATGGGGTGGTAATAAATGTGCACACGTTGGTAGATCAAGAGATCGTCGAGACACCCAATCTACCAGTAGTAATGATAAATGGGGTAGTAATAAATATGCACACGTTGGTAGATCAAGAGATCGTAGAGACACCTGATCTACCAGGAGTAATGATAAATGGGGAACAGATAAATGTTACTAATGGGGTACTAATAAGTGTGCACACGTTGGTAGATCAAGAGATCGTAAGACACTCTCTCTACCTGTAATAATGGTAAATAAGGTACAGGAAAATACGCCCGGGGAAGCCGGGTACCGCCACACAAGGTGAATGCGGCCAGGCAATATGGCGGACACGCCAACCGTCATGGCACAATCCAATATGGCGGAACGATTGACCGGGAAGGGATCGATCGCCGAGAGTGACGCGCACTGGCGCGCGAGAGTAAAATACCCCTGGTGTACCTGTAATAATGCTAAGGAGGTACTAATCAATGTGCACCAGTTGGTAGATGAAGAGATCGTAAGACCATCAATCTACCTGTGATAAATTAGGTACTAAGCACATGTGCACCAGTAGGCAGATCAAGAGATCGTAAGTCACTCGATCTACCTGTAGTAAGGATAATAGAGTGCCATATAGGGTACAAATAGATGTGGTCTGGGGAAATCCCCGTACCAGCAAGCATGTGCGATCGAAAATGGAGCACCATGCGGTGAGGCAATATGGAGGAGAAGCCGATCGTAGTGGAAAATCCAAGATGGCGGGTCGATTGACCGGTGAGAGTTAGGTCATCGAAAGAGAAGCAATGGGCGCGAGAGTAAAATTGACAAACGCACTGAAGGTATACGAGGGGCCGAAAGGAGACTCCGTAGAGGGAATGTTAGGATAACAAATGTTTATTATTGGCTTAAATGATTGACGGGAGATAGAAAGGCGAACTCTTCTTCTTCTTCCTCTTCTTTCTTAAAACATGTCCGCCATCCTAATTTGATGGTAGCAATGTGGGTACAAACCCGATCGACCGTACTAGACGAGCGATCGAAGAAGACGATCAGGAGAAGTGATGCAAGGAAAAGAAGGAGAAAATAATAGAGGAGGAAAACCTCCATAGCAGTGAAGCGGTACGAAGACCGAGGACGACCACGCAGAGGTCGGCCGAAATGGCGAGAATAAAGATGGAGGCTCGAGCGACCGACGAAGATCGATCGTCGATGTGAATGACCGAGATGGCTATTGGGAATAAACAACGCGCCGAGATCGATGGAAATCGGTGGAAATGGGGAAGAAAATAACGAGAGAGTGGCTGACGCGTTACTACAAGGGTGACGCGTCCCCAAACCCGGCGAGTAAGGGACGAATGGAGAACAATGGGGTGAAGAGAAGTCGTGAGCCGTCACGCCTAGAGCGTGAATAAAATGAAATAAAATGCCATCCATAAGCCTCACGCGGCAATGGTACCCATGGTCGAACGTAAGCCACAACAGAGCAAGTAAAGAAGGCAAGCACACAAGCAATCTCTACAAAAAACAGAAGTATAGGCGAGACAGAGCAAAAAAACCCGTCCTTGTTAGGCAGGAGGCCGAGGTTAAATGAGGAACAGGAAGTTTACACCGGTTTCTTCCCTGGCGGAAGTAGTGTGGACGTCACGTGGTGGTCTTATTACTGCATTAGCCACAAAAAATCTCGGCCTGCAGAGCTAACTAACTGCCGTGGAATGCTATGGTCTGACATGGTAAAGTATATGACGCCAAACTTAGAACAGTGAAACAGGGCAGTGTGACAATCAAAGACGTATGTTGCAAGTCCGAAAGCAGTTCAACATTTATCACCAAAACATGTCTGTACGTTGGAAAAGTGCCATATAGAAAGTGATGGCACCAGCATCCTTGGAATGTTCCAGTTAATCTGATCTCTCTGTCATTTTTCTGGGGGCGCTGGAGAGAGAGGAGAGAGGAGAGGGGAGAGAGTGCAGATAAACAGAAGGAACACATATTACAATGACACCAACTGGTTTTCAGCGCACTCGTTAAGATGACACTAACTGCTCTTCGGAATTCAGAAGAATACAGTTTTATGTGGATGCATATATGTCTCAGTCGTTTATACGTGTTTGTGTGTGAAAGTATTTGCTTTTGCTTTTGTTTGTATGAATATGTGCCTCTCTCTCTCTGTCTGTCTCTGTGTCTCTCCCAGTCTCTGTCTGTCTCTCCCTCCCTCTCCCTCTCTCTGTGCGCGCGCGCCCGCGTGTGTGTGTGTCTATGTATCTAAGACAACATAATTACCTTGACTCTCTCTCTCTTGCTCTCCCTCGCGCGCGTGTGTGTGTGTCTATGTATGTAAGACAACAATAATTACCTTGACTCTCTCTCTCTCTCTCTCTCTCTCCTCTCTTCTCTCTCTCTCTCTCTCGTATCTCCTCTCTCTCTCTCTCTCTCTCTCTCTCTCTCTCTCTCTCTCTCTCTTTGTATGTCTTTCTTTTCTTTTTTTTTTAATAAACTATTTTTTTCGTCGAAATTTTCTTTTGTCCCGTGAGCTAACTCCAATGAAAAAGAAATCACATTAACTGATATGCGTTCGAAGCAAAAAGGAGAAGAAAATGCTCTGGTTAAAAAAAAGTAATTAGTAAAAGAAAAAAAGAGAGAAATAGAACACCGCTGAGCCGGCTGTAATCTGAATAAGCAAGGATTGCAGGTACGAGTATATGTCCCTCTCGTCCCTCTACCCTCTACCCCCCTGTTCTTTCCCTTTCCTCTTACACACCCCCAAAACAACACTGCCACCCTTTCCCTTCTTTCCCCCCCTTACAATGATGACGGTTTCCCAGTTCAAGAAGACTGCACGCTAGTTCCAGGTCATGTATCAGCCCCCCCCTCCCTCTCTCCCTCCCTCTGTGTGTCTCTCTCTGTCTCGTGTTAAACGCACAACCGTCTATACTACCCTTCTTCTCCTTTTTGTTTTTACAATTTCTTTCTGTTTCTATGAAACCTGACAATAAAAAAAAAAATAAAAGGAAACCAAAAGCCAATGAAAAAAAACAAAACCCCAAAAAAACAAAATCCCAAAACGACACACCACACACACACACACACCCCAACACACAAACACACACACCACACACCCCACACACACACCCCATAACACAAACAGCACTTCCCCCCCCCACCACCCCCCCCCCCCCACCCCCCACCCCCCCCCCACCCCCCCACACCCCCCCCCCCCCCCCCCCTCCCCCCCCCCCCCAACCCCCCCCCCCCCCCCCCCCCCCCCCCCCCCCCCCCAAAAAAAAAAAAAAAAAGTGCGTGTTAAACAGAATTGTACAGAGCTCTGTGCAACACATCTTGAGAGGGTAGAGTAATGATATGTACGCTATTGTCAATCATGCAAGAACTATACTTTAGTTATTAACGCAGATCAGACAATACTTCCACTAATAGTGATACCTTTCTCCATACAACGCCTTCACACGGGACTAACCAATAACGATACACTGACATGAACTAGTGGAGTGGCATATGATGCATTCCGCCACAAGAAAATGTAGCGTTCTGTGCGTTGAAATTATCTTTATCTTAGTCTCGTCCCTTTGGGGCCGATGGGCACTGCCGGTGCATTAATATATATGTCACACATATCCAAATCGTTGCGTGTGAGTGTGCTGCCTTGCAGGTGTTTTTAAAGTATCGCAGTGAGGGCATCCTGGAGACCCTGGTGGGGGAAACCCCCGGACGGGATGCGTCGAGACCAATCCAGTTTCCAGCAGGGATTGTCGCTCTTGACGCCAGTAAAAAGTCACCCTTAAGGGCGAAGCCCTGCTGACAGACACAAACACCCCTCCTCCAGTGTTTCCCATTTGATGCTTGTGACCCACTGAACCACATGTGAGTCACCGTTGCTCTCCATATACCCCGTCCGCTGCACTCCTGCCCTCGTTTACCCCTTTTTCCCCATGCTCTTGTTTTACATAGTTCCCGGTTCGTCGTCTTTTCAGTGTTCATGCCTGTGTTATGGGACAAGGAAAGGACCTGGAAGGGAGTGTGGTTTTGTGGTGTGTGTGGGGTTGTGTGTGTGTGTGTGTGTGGTGTGTGTGTGTGTGTGTGAGGAGGAGATGTGTGTGTGTGTGCTGTGCGTGCGTGCGTGTGTGTGTGTGGTGTTTTGTGTGTGTGTTGTGGTGTGTGTGTGTGTGTGTGTAGAGAGAGAGAGAGGAGAGAGTAGGGGTGGGTGGGTTTTTGTGCGTCGTGGGGTGCGTGTGTGTGTGTGTGTGTGTGTGTGTGTGTGGTGTGTGTTGTGTGTGCGTGCGTGCGTGTGTGTGTGTGTGTGTGTGTGTTTTGTGTGTATGTGTGGGGTGTGTGTGTGTGTGTGTGGTGTGTGTGTGTGTGTGATATCTCTCACAGAAAATAGTAAAAATATGTTCCTGTTCTCCTGGGAGTCAGTTTTCATCTCTCTCTCTCTCTCTCTCTCCTCTCTCTCTCTCACTCTCCTCTCCTCTCCTCTCTCTCCTCTCTCTCTCTCCTCTCTCTCTCTCTCTTCTAAATAATCGTCTTTTCGCATGGCTTGACGACAACAACCTGATCTCTGAAAGTCAAGCTGGTTTTAGGAAAAACTATTCTACAATAGACCAAATCTACTGTCTTTATTCTATGGTTCAAAAATGCTTGTCTCAGCGTGGTAAAAAGATTTATGTTGCTTTGTAGACTTCAGAAAAGCTTTTGATTCCGTAAGACACGATATAAGTTATTGCAGTGTATTAGAAACCAAGACATTAAGGGGCAATTCTTCTGTTCTTTAAAAGCAATGTATAACTCATTAGTATCTTGTGTAAGATCCAACTTTGAATATTCATACTTCTTTGACTGCCCAATGGGAGTCAGACAAGGGTGTGTGTTGAGTCCAACGCTATTTGAAATGCTTATTAACCAGTTAGCGAATCACTTGTCTGAAAAAGGTAGACATGGCATTCAATTAGTACATGGCATGATGGAACTGTTTATTCTCCCGTTTGCAGATGACATTGTTCTATTAGCATCTACCCCAGTTGGTCTGCAAAACCAGCTAAACGTGCTTCAGACATGTTGCACCAATATGAAAATGAAAGTTAACACGGACAAAACTAAGGTCATGGTCTTTAGAAAAGGGGGTTTTCTGGGTAAAAGTGAACAATGGTTATTTGGCAATACTAAATTAGAAGTAGTAAATAAATACTGTTGTCTGGGTTTCATTTTTTCCACTAAAATCAGCCCGAGGATCGGCACTGAACATTTGGTTGCCAAGGGGAAAAAAGCTATGTTTAATCTAGTAAGGGCTTTCCAGAAAAATAAGGATATTAGTTATCAGATCTACTTTAAGATTTTTTATAACCCAAAATTAGACCAATCTTATTATATTCATCTGAAGTATGGGGCCTTAACCGTTTGGAATACCCAGAAAAGATTCATTTGATTGCATGCAAACGTTTCTTGGGTGTCCCAAGTAAGACACCAAACAAAATGGTATATGGGAACTGGGAAGATATCCGTTATATATCAACTCCTATATATGTGCTATGAGATATTGGTTTAAGCTGCTTAGAATGGACCAACAAAGGCTCCTCGTCAAGCATACGAAATGCAGTTAACTCTAGATCAAAACGTAAAGAAATGCTGGGTGACAAAAATAAGAGAATTGCTATGCGAGACTGGGTTTAACTTTGTATGGCTACAACAGGGTGTGGGTGATGTTCACGGATTCTTGGCAATTTTTAGGCAAAGACTAGTTGATATGTTTACTCAAGAATGGCAGGATCTATAAGAGACAGGAAAGGTACGCGTGCTACAAATCGTTCAAATCTATTTTTGAACGCGAAATGTACCTTTGTAACATTGATGTAATTGTTTTAGGGTTGCTCTGTCTCATGCTAGACTTAATGTTCTAACCTCTGAACAATAATCTTCATAGGTTCAGTGATAATTCTTATGACTATAATTGTCCTTATTGTGTTAAATAATAGAAGATGAATATTATTTGATATACAGTTGCCCACTGTATACAGATTTTCGTGCAGCACTTATATCTAATCTTCTTCATTTACCAATGTCCACTCTTCTTCAGACACATCAGTATCAAAGAACCCTTCCACTTTCAAATTTATATTTCTGTCAATTCGAAGGAGACAGAGCCTGACTGCTTAAATGATAATACATGAAAACATGAAGATAGTAAGAAATTGATTTTTCCCATAAAATTGTAAATGCATTCATGTTTACTATCATCTACATTGATCGAATAGGAAGTTTCCGAGGAGTTTATCATATACTTATTTATGCTCTTGTTCTTTGTGGTCGAATCTTATATTTATTTCTTGTTTCAAATTTGTAATGCGCAGGCTTATGTCCCGACACGTTTCCTCGTCCCCTTGTCCCTTTCACACACACACCCCTCCCCCGCCCCCCTTTTTTCCACTTGAATGGTGGCCCGTGCCAATGTTTAATAAAACATTTTCGTTCTCTCTCTCTCTCTCTCTCTCTCTTCGAACGCCTAATGATCTTATTATGGTGAGACAAATAGATTCCGCTTGCACTTGGATTCAGTGGTTGAATGCATCCCCTACTGGTTGAATTTACTTCGTATGGAGGAGCACAGATTACCACTTACCACGAAAAGCAAATAACATGTTATATGATCTCGATGCTAGAGGAAAAAAAAGCAACTGGGTAAGCAAAGTGCGTATTTGCCTCTTTGAATATGGTGTTGGTTTGGATGGTTAAACTAAGGTGTTGTCAATGTTAAGCAATCTAAATGTTGCTTTCGTCAACGATTGATTCACTGCACTTGTCAAAGATGGTCAAACCATGCGCAGTATTGTGACAGATTTGATTTCTAAAAAAATGTTTGCAATTTTCATGGTTTGAAACCTTATTCCACTTTATAAATAGACAGATATTTAAAGTATGTCATGACCAAATTCAGATCAATGATATGAAATCTAAACGTTTCCCTGCACGCCTCAAACAAACTGGTGTATGGAGAAATCGATACGTATTCTAGTCAAAGAACAACTACGAAATATATTAGATACTGGCTCTAGCTCCGTAAATTTCCTATGTAACGAGTATGCAGACAGGCACATGAGATGCTTTTTGTTCTGCATGAATCTGGGCATAACAACAGGGCAACCTATGTGAGGAAATTTTTTTTGTGAAAATGGATTTGGTATAGTGTGGATCTTTAAATGATTTTGAAGAGAATTATAGTTTTCTTGCTGAATTTAAAGATAGACATATTTTCTGTAACAGGCAAACCTGGCATTTACCTTTAGAAAACAGTGACAAATATAAATGGTATTATTCTTTTACAAACATTTTCCAGCCAGAAAAATGCCTGTCTTTAGTTACAAGTAAATGGCACAGACATAACTTTATAAAATTTCGATCAAGGGTCAATGCGTTTAATAACTGCAAGCAATGTTTTCATGATGAAAACCAGCGATGGTAAAGGTCCGTCATGTGGAAAAGAAACCGAAAATAAAGTGCAATGCTTATCCTACTGCACAGCTTAGAAAGATAAACAAAAGCAGTTTACTGTACTTGGCTCACCTTATATTACTGACCAGAATCGCTTTGCAAATGTTTTGTCGAGCAGCCATGAAAACGTTATAACAGATGTAGCAAAATTTATACCACAAGCTTTGAACATTAAAAAAAAGACAATTGGAAGAAACAACTAGTTACATATTTAATCATTGAAATATTGAAATATTCATCGAGATAATCCGTAATCCGCTGTCGTGTGCCTGTATGTGCATTAGGGCATGTATGAGGGCAGGGGAGGTGGAGGGGAGGGAGGGAAATATAAGGTGGAGTGGAATAGGGAGGGGGGGGGGGGCAGGAGGGGCGAAGGAGGAAGGAAGCTGTCGGAGTGAGTTGTGACCGAGGGTAGCGGGAGTGAGAAAGGAGGAGTTAGGCGAGGGACTGATTTCATTGAGTTATGTCCAAACATGCCCCCTTGTCTAAAGAGCTTAACTGCTGAATGGACAATAAAACATTTGCCATTCTCTCTCTCCTCCTCTCTCTCTCTTTCTCTCCTCTCTCTCTCTCTCTCTCTCTCTCCTCTCTACCACACACATACACACACACACACGCGCGCGCGCGCGCGCGCGGCGTCATTCCTTTGTCCTAGTCAAGCTGTAACGTGTCGTCCCACCCACCCAATCCAACACCCAGTCCCTTGCCTGCTTTCTGCCCTCTCTGATACGGCAGGGGATGACTCAGTTGTCCCTGAGGAGTCACCGGGGCCGATTCTCTGATTCTATTAGCTCTTTCAATTGATGGCGGATGTGGCACCAGCATGAAGCAAGCGATGTTGGCAGGAATTCAGGAAAGGAATCTGACACCTTCCACAATGCTGAGAGAGGTCCACGTTCCCTTGAAAGCCAGCTTCATCCTTCTCATTATGGTCATTGAAGTGAAAACATAGAACATTGGGAAATGACCGGCAACAATTTGTTTTGAGGGAACAGATCTTAATGCAAAAACAGGTCCAAGAGTACACAAAGGATGCAGCAGCTATTTGTTTTGA
>CM031595.1:79557730-79565230 GCA_018398815.1 Conus ventricosus | reverse complement strand
ATGATTATATTTTGTTATCTCTTAAAGAAAAATCAAGAGATGTTTGCAAAACAAATGAGTACACGAATCAATTAAAACAGTCTAAGGAAATAGACGATTGTATGAAGAGATACGCTCTTTAATGGAAACCACTTACTTATACATACAGTGTTTGATAAACATTAACCACATTACAAAAAAAAAAAAAAAAAAAGAAAACTACTACAATTCCCCAAAACGATTTTCTTTCACTCTGTATCAATTCGTTTTTTCTCTCGTTTCTCTCCCCTCTCACACCCCCAATCCCTGCCCAAATATTAGTCTTTGTATATCTAGCACATATATTAGCATTGGTTGGGGAATTTAATGTATTTGGACGCAGAGCAGTTTTTTATCCGACAGTGGTAGTAAGATAGAATTACTCCTGGATTGAAGAGAACTGATGTAGACTTACAACAACAGGATTTATCTTTCGTGATGGACGTGATTTGGTATAACCAATATCATAAAGTTGGGTACCTGGCACGTGCAAAAAATGACTGAGCAGAAAGAGTGTGTTAGTCAAATGAGTTTGTAGTTGTTGATGACTTCTATAAGCTGCAGTCTGTTTTCATTATTTCTGTCTGGAAACCACCCCACTGTCACTTGTTAAATGCACCCGGGCATTTTTTTGCCATTCACTCTTCGAGATAGCAAGTCTTTGGAGTTGTCTTGAAAAATGCTTTCAATTCATTGATGAATTCTTAATCCTTCCATTACTTATCGCGTAGTAATGTTTTGGAAGGTACATTTGGATAATGTGATGTTCTACACACTTTCACACACAGTATGGCATGGTCACTGCTGGACATTGGATTGGAGCGTGGCTGAGAAACGTCACATTTTCTTTGTAAACAATAGCTATATGCCAAGTTGCTCTTTGGAGCTAATTCTATTATAGGCCTACTGAATCCTTGGATCTTCATCTATGCTTGTCTTTTCAAATCCTCACTTCTAACTTCAGCTAGCGTTACGATGACCCATGTGTTTCTGCAAAGCCCATGGTACAGCTATCACACTTGTCAGCGCAGGTAAACATTGAATATTTGATGTCCCAGGACAGGTGTTCTTGGAGACCCTACCTGCTGTTTATATAGCGCCTTAACGTTTTCACGTCCACGCAGTGTAAAGTGTGACCGTAGGTAATCTGGACCTCATCCAATCTGGTATGTTACAGTCTGACTGAGTATACGTCATGGTACCTCAGCAGGTAACGGAGGAATGATTGGTTACTGCCATCTCTTCTCCAAGAATTAATCGAAAGGCAAAGAAGTTGAACAAAATGTGTTTCACATCAGATTCAAACCCGGAAACTGAGATCAGTCATTTCCGTGCAATTACTCTTTAGACTAGTGTTTTACCACTGGGCCATTTTTCAGCCTACCACACACAGAAGACATCTTAATTTTTAGCTGAAAGGAGTTTGCAAAAACCCTGCCGAGTATCAGCACCATTTCTGGAATTCTTCCAAAGCAGCTCTGTGTCCTGTTAAGACAACATAGGCAGCACTTGAAGCGGCAAACAGAGGAATTAACAAATCCACTCCAGGAACTCCTCAGGACTAGAATGGAATCTTTCCTTTCCCCCACCACCGCCCCGCCCTCTTCTGTGTGTGTGTGTGTTTTGTGTGTTGTGTGTGTGTGTGTGTGTGTGTGTGTGTGTGTGTGTGTGTTGTGTGTGTGTGTACGCATGCGCACGTGACTGCGTAAGCGTGAGCTTGGACGTTCGGGCGCGCGCGCGTGCGCGTGTGTGTATGTTTAGAGTGAAGGGAGCACAGAAAGAAGACAGACGACAGAGTTTTACGCTGAGAAATGACATCAAAAGCCTTCTTGAAGTCCAGTGAATTACCATGTTTAGACTTTCTTGCATTAGACAATTATTTCGATTCTTGCTTAACAGAGTGTGTAAATGTGAATTGTTGTTGTTTTTCCTTTTGGGTAAACCGCACGTAAAATTAAATGGAGTTTTTTTTTCTTACTAGGGTATTCAATTCTACTGTAAGTAGTTCTTCAGTGGGGTGTAGTTATTAGGTTCTGTCGCAACTGTTTCTTAAGGAGATGCCTTTGTGTTAGGATCAAGATGTCATCGTCTGATATAGAATGGAATCTGCTGCATCCTGGTCCTTGTTGCTGTTTATTCGCTGTGTGTTGATTTGCGACTAATTTCTTGTGTTTATTATTGTTTTAGTTTTACGCATGGTCCTCAGTTTTATAGTTCGGCTAAGGATAAGTAAGCCAAGAAGGTTAGATTTGTTATTCTTCAAGTCTGTTATGCGGGTGCGACGTCATTTTCGTTGGGTCTGGTATCTATTTTTTTTATGTTAGGTGCCTGTCACGTTTTACATGATTGCGCCAGGTCATGATAAAGATCTGCAGCGCTTTCCCATCTGACCCCATCATAATCCGGTGTTCCCCTATATATTTCAATTCTCTTTTCACGTGCGTTTCATGGGTTTGCTGTCTGTGTCCGTTTCAATTGAATTAGATTTCCAGTTGCTCCAAACTTGAAAAAATTAGTTACGTTGTTTACAGCTTCGATCTTCTGCTTTTCGACCTTAGTTTTCTGGTGTGGAGTGGACTGCCACTTTCTTCTGTCCTCCATTCTACGTTTATCACTGTATGATTTCCTCTCAGGTTTACATATATATGAGCGGACATCGGCAAATTCAGTGTGGAATCACGTGTTTGTTGTCTTTCGCGTGCAGTGGTCATCTAATCATCGCTCTCGCTTGCTTCATTCATGTTCGAACTTTTGTTAAGATTATATTGGATGGCTATTATGCGTGGATTAAAAAATAAATTTATTTCATTTCTTGTTGTTTATAACCAAGCCGACTGCAGGTTGGCTTTGGCGGGTTCCTGCCTCCGACTCTGATAGATTTCCATGACAAATACCTATTAATATGCATAGGCATGGGTGAGAAGGATAAGTCATGTCAAGAAATATTAATGGGGTTGGGGCACGCGTCGTTGGGGACATGAGGGGGCCAAGGGATGAGAGTGAGTAACGGAGGTTATGCTTACGAAATCTTTAATTTTGAACAATATTGATTGAGTGTGGGAGAGTGAGAGAGAGAGAGTGTGGTGAGTGAGTGAGTGTGACGAGGGAGAGAGAAGAGAGAGAGGGAGAGAGTGGATTCGTTATATTTATCATATATATATATTTTTATATATATATTTATATTTATTTTTATATTTATTATAGAGTGAGAGAGTGTGGAGATCGAGTGAGAGTGAGTGAGAGAGAGGGAAGACGAGAGAGTGAGAGATGTGAGGTCTGGTGTCTTTGAGTCATATTCGAATCAACAAATCGCGCAACTTTGAAAGAACTACGCACCATATGAGCAGCATCAGATCAGACTAGGGAAGGATCGTGAAGGGGCTCATATCTGGTGAAATTTACCAAGCTTTATCGCTGAGAGCCCCAAATTCAACTGCACAGCCCACCATCGAAGCCATCCTGCTTTCAAAACGGTTGGATTACGACTCATTTAAAGGTCAGGCTTCAAAATTGGCCTGACATCCGAATGCAGATTGTGGGGGAGACTCCGGGCCTCGTGTTCTGTGCTCCTGGGTACCTTGGGCAGTGTTGTGTCACTTGAAGAAGTTGCAGGGAATGGCTGACTTAGTCGGCATGGGTTTCACGTTCCATGTTTCTGCCACCTTACATTAAACTGGAGTTCAGTGTTGATTCGGAGTTTTGGGTCTTTAAACATACACGAAAATTTGTATTTCTCGTGTGTATCTTGAAGTTTATGGAGCCAGTGATTTTTCCTCACTGACCACAAAAAGGAAGAGCAGTTCTGCCCCTTTTGATTTTCTGGATGATCTTCTCTTCCATTCAGAATTTCCGCTAGTGGGCACAGGGTATGACAGGAAGTGACGGTATCAAGTGACTTTCGGGACAGTGAAGTGGTTAAATATCCCGTGTCTCCTCTTAGGTACAGATTAAGTCGTCCATCATAAGCGTTTGCAGAATTGTGGTTAGGGAATTTTCTACCATCTTTGTTCTGTCGTGCGAACTACTGAGGAGACACAAAAGTAATCATTTAACATAGCCTACAGATTAATGAATTGGCTGAAAATCATATCTCCTCTCTAGGGAACTGGAGTAGATGGGGTAGGAAGTCTAGCACTTGTGTTCAGACAGTGGAATCGATCAGTATCAACCCCCTCCTTCTCTTTGGTTCAGGTGAAGACCACGAAGTATATCTATTCACGCGCGTTTACATTTTGCGCATTTGTTGAACTCATATCACTCTTCTGCTGGAACAGATAAAGACATAAAATGTTCCTCCAGGTTGCTTATAGATAGACTCATTGGGGGGAAAATGTTCATCTTCTCTATAACGATACATGTTGAAGACTGGGAGAGATCCATTACACAGCTAGCTGAAAGACAGCTCTGAGCAGTAAGTAGCACTGTTTCTGGTCTCTTCTTTTCCCCATTGTAGGCACCGACAGTGGAGAGGGTTGATGATAATGAAGGGGGGGGGGGGGGGGGGGGGAGATGTGCCCAGTGCTAGTTGTTTTCCCATGAGGATCCGATCAGCGGAGAGATGATGATAAATGAAGGGGGGGGGGGGGGGAGTGCCAGTGCTAGTTTGTTTTCCCTTGAGGCACCGTTCAGTGGAGAGATGTGATTAAGAAGCGGCAGGGAGGAGGGCCTGTATAGTTGTTTTCCATGTTGCACGGATCAGTGGAGAGATGATGATAAAAGATGGGCAGGGGAGTGATGTTACTAGTTTTGTTTTCCCATGATGCACGGATCAGTGGAGTGATGATGATAAAGAAGGGACTTGGGGAGTGAGTACTAGTTGTTTTCCCATGATGCACGGATCAGTGGAGAGGATGATGATAAAGAAGAGTAGGGGATGTGCAGTACTAGGTGTTTTCCACTGACGGCAGATCAGTGGATGAGTATGGGTTGTTAAAGAAGGGCAGGGGGAGTTGCAGTAACTAGTTCTTTTCCAAGGAGGCACACCGATCAGTGGAGTGATGTTGATTAAAGAGGGCAGGGGAGTGCATGTAATTGTTGTGTTCCCATGATGCACGGTTAAGTGGAGAGTTGATGATAAAGAAGGGCAGGGGGAGGAGTGAAAGTACTAGGTTGTTTCAATGAGGCACGATCTGTGGAGAGATGATGATAAAGAAGGGCAGGGGTGTGAGTACTTGTTGTGTTCCATGTTGCTCGGTTATCATGTGGAGAGATGATGTAAAGAAGGGCCCAGGGGTGTTGCCAGTATAGTTGTTTTTACCATGAAGGGCACCGATCAGTGGAGAGATGTGATAAAGAAGGGAAGGGGTGTGTTGTGCAGTACTAGGTTGTGTTCCATGGAGGCACCCGATCAGTGGAGCGATGATGATAATAGAAGGGCTGGGGAGCAGCAGTACGAGTTGTTTTCCCATGATGCTCGGACAGTGGAAGAGTTGATGATATAGATGGGCAGGTGAGTGCAGTACTAGTTGTTTTCCTGATGCTACCGAGCAGTGGGAGAGTTGATGATAAGAAGGGCAGGGGGAAGCTGCAGCAGTACTATTGTTTTCCTATGATGCAACGGGATCAGTGGAGAGATGATGATAAAGAAGGGGGGGGGGGGGGGGGGGGGGGGAGGGGGGGGGGTTCAGTACTAGTTGTTTTCCATGATGCACGGATCAGTGGATGATGATGATAAAGAATGGGCAGGGGGGTGCAGTCATAGGTGTTTTCCATGATGCACCGATCAGTGGATAGTGTGGATAAAGAAGGGCAGGGGAGTGCAGTACTTGTTGTTTTCCCATGATGCACGGATCAGTGGAGAGAGGATGATAAGATGGGCTGGGGAGTGCAGTACTAGTTGTTGTCCCATTTTGCACCGTTTCAGTGGAGAGTTGATGATAAAGAAGGGCAGGGGGGAGTGCAAGTACTGTTGATTTCCCATGAGGCACGGATAGTGGCGAGTGTTGATAAAAGAAGAGGGGGGGGGGGCGGGTGCAGTACTAGGTTGTTTTCCCATGATGCATACCGATCAGTGGATAGATGATGATAAAGAAGGGAGGGGTGTGCCAGTAGTCATTGTTTTCCATGATGCTTGAGCTGTGGAGATGATGATAAACGAAGGGCGGGGGAGGAGTGCAGTACTAGTTGTTTTCCCATGAGGCACCGATCAGTTGTTGTTGGAGAGATGAATGATAAAGAAGGGGGGGGGGGGGGGATTGCTGTACTTGTTGGTATCCATGAGGCACGGATCATGTGGAGAGATGATGATAAAGAATGGGCACTGGGGAGTGCCAGTGCTAGTTGTTTTCCCATGATGCACGGATCTGTGGAGAGATGATGTTAAGGATATGGTGGGGGGGGGGGGGGGGGAGTTGCAGTACTAGTTGGTTTCCCATGATGCACGGATCAGTGGAGTGGTTGATGATATGAAGGGGGTGGGGAGTGCCGTACTAGTGGGGTTTTACCATGATGCCACGGATCAGTGGAGTGAGGATGTTAAAGAAGGGGGGGGGGCGGAGGGGGGAGTGCAGTACTGTTGTTTGCCCATGAGGCACCGATCAGTGGAGAGATTGATGATAAAGAAAGGGCAGGGGTGTGCAGTACTAGTTGTTTGTCCCATGATTGCACGATCAGTGGAGAGAGTGTTGTTAAAGATAGGGCAGGGGAGTGCAGTTACTAGTTGGTTTTCCCATGATGCACCGATCAGTGGAGTGTGATGATAAAGAAGGGCAGGGTGAGTGCTGTACTTGTTGTTTTACTTGATGCACGGATCAGTGGAGAGATGATGATAAAGATAAGGGTGGGGGGTGGGGTGGGGTGCAGTAATAGTTGTTTTTCCCATGATGCACGATCTGTGGAGCGATGATGATAAAGAAGGGCAGGGGAGTCAGTACTAGTTGTTTTCCATGATGCATGGATCAGGGAGAGATGATGATAAAGAAGAGGCTGTGGGGTGGCAGTACTAGTTGTTTTCCCATGATGCCGGATCTTGTGGAGAGATGATGATATAGAATGGGGGGGGGGGGGGGGGGTGCAGTACTAGTTGGTTTCCCATGAGGCACAGGATCAGTGGAGAGATGATGTTAATGTAAGGGCAGGGGACTAGTGCAGTGCTAGTTCCTTTCCCATGATTGCACGGATCAGTTGGAGAGGATGTGATTTTAATGAAATGGAGGGGGGGAGGGGAGTGCAGTATAGTTGTTTTTCATGTCCTGCATGATAAGTGGAGAGAGATGATGATAAAGGGGGGGGGGGGCGGAGGGGAGTGCAGTGCTATGTTGTTTTCCCATGATGCACGGATCAGTGGACGAGTTGATGATAAAGAAGTAAGGGGGGGGGGGGGGAGTGCCAGTACTAGTTGTTTTCCCATGATGCATGGATAAAGTGGAGAGATGATGATGAAGAAGGGCAGGGGGAGTGCAGTACTAGTTGTATTCCCATTGTTGCATGGATCAGTGGGGGAGATGATGATAAAGTTAAGGGCAGAGGGAAGTGAAGTATAGT
>CM031595.1:79525428-79557630 GCA_018398815.1 Conus ventricosus | reverse complement strand
TATTGGTATTGTAAATGATATATTGGAGGTAAAAATTTCGTATATATGTCATTTTGAGAACTTCACAATGCAAGAGTAAAAATTGAAATGCATAGCTTTCAAAGATCCAACAAAACAACTTAAACAAGAGCCAGAGGTGCTAAAAAGAATTCTGTACCTTGTTTTCAGCTCTGTATACCATCATCACCTTCCCCTTCCTGTTTGCCATCATGTTTGGTGATGCTGGGCATGGCTTCATCATGTTCTGCTTTGGCCTTTTCATGATCCTTAACGAGAAAACGTTCCTTAAACAGCGCTCGGACAATGAGGTAAGACCTATTTTATTGGTGTCATATATTGCCGAACATGTTTCTTAACCTAACTGCATGTCCACATGCGTGTTTGAAATGTTATCATTGTTGTTGAAAATGTTCATGAAACTCTAAATGATTGGTGACAGAAATTCACAGGTCTCACAATGTGTCAGGTTAAATGTTTCTCCACATTTGCCGTTTTCTTTTTTTTTGCAGAGTATGGCCAATGCAAGGCATGTTCTTTATTTTTTTCGTTATCTAATGAATAATGACATGATAAATGACTACAATTCTATGCATAAGTCAGTTTAATCGAAATGTGTTATAGAAAAGGTAGGGATACTAAGTCCTGCTGTGGAGCTGACAGTTTACAATGTTTTTTTTTTAAACTTTAGTTATTTTCTGATGCATTCTTTCCTTCTTCAATCTGCTTTTAAAGATAGATCTAGTTGCAAAGTGAGGAGACTGCAGGCGAATCACCAAGAAAACGTAGACAAATGAATCACAAGACAAAACATGACTCGTTTCGACCACTTAGGTCTTCTTCAGGCAAGGTACAAAACAGTCAGGACAACGAAAAACAAGATGCGAAGCATATAAACGTACTCCCGGTTTTCTAAACCGCTTATAAATCGGCCAAGTGCTTTGTGAGATAAGAAATAAAGGCAAATAACGGTTTTAACGGTTATTTAACCGATGTACACTTTTGAAACTGGTATTTTAGTCCTCACTGGGCTAAAGCCTGTGTACATACCAAATTTCATCCAAATCAGACAATATGTCAAGAATAACGGTTTTTAACGGTCAGATTTTGAAACACTACATGGAAGTGCCATTTGTGTGTGATGACCTTTCTATATACAAAATTTCATTAAAACCCACCAATATATAAAAAATAACGGCAAAATAACGGTTATATAACCGATGTACACTTTTGAAACCGGTATTTTAGTCCTCACTGGGCTTAAAGCCTGTGTACATACCAAATTTCATCCAAATCGGACAATATGTCAAGAATAATGGTTTTTAACGGTCAGATTTTGAAACACTACATGGAAGTGCCATTTGTGCGTGATAACCTTTCTATATAGAAAATTTCATTAAAACCCACCAATATATAAAAATAATGGCAAAATAACGGTTTAACGCTTATATAACCGATATACACTTTTGAAACCGGTATTTTAGTCCTCACTGGGCTTAAAGCCTGTGTACATATCAAATTTCATCCAAATTGGACAATATGTCAAGAATAACGGTTTTTAACGGTCAAATTTTGAAACACTATATAGAAATGCCATTTGTGTGTGATAACCTTTCTATATACCAAATTTCATTAAATCCACCTATATATAAGAAATAACGACAGAATAACGGTTTTTAACGGTTGTTTAATCCATTTTCAGCATTACATCACTTACACATGGACAGAGGCTCCGATCTGTCACAAGAATATCCAAACCGCTTACAAATCGGCCAAGTACTTTCTGAGATATTCCGTAAAGAAGAAAAACCGTTACAGGCCGTTACAACTGTTAGTAACGGCTATAACGGGGCAAACTAAAACATCAGGCATCATCCGTGACCCATAATGAACATACCTGCTAATTTTCATAAAGGTCGGCCAAGTACTTTCTGAGATATTCCATAAAGAAGAAAAACCGTTACAGGCCGTTACAGCCGTTAGTAAAGGTTATAACGGTAAACTAAAACGTCGGGCATTATTCGTAACCCATAATGAACATACCTACAAATTTTCAGAAAGATCTGCCAAGTACTTTCTGAGATATTCCATAAAGAAGAAAAACCTTTACAGGCCGTTACAGCCGTTAGTAACGGCTATAACGAGGTAAACTAAAACATCGGGCATCATCCGTGACCATGATGAACGTACCTGCTCATTTTTACAAAGGTCGGCCAAGTACTTTCTGAGATATTCCGTAAAGAAAAAAAACCGTTACAGGCCGTTACAGCTGTTAGTAACGACTATAGCGGTAAACTAAAACATCGGGCATCATCTGTGGCCATAATGAACATACCTACAAATTTTCAGAAAGATCGGCCCAGTAGTTTTGTCTGGAGCGAGTGGAACACATTTTGACCACGGACACACAGACAGACAGACACACACACACAGACAGCATTTCTTCGTTCCCATTCTAAAGTACTCCCTGTTCTATAAGAACTTGGAGTACAAAAACGAGCAATCACTTGACTTCATTCACTTCAGCACAAGATGGGTGTGGAAGGAAAACGAAAGCTGTCAAGGAGACAGTGTGTGAGTCGAGGTAGTAATGATTATAGTTTATATTACTGATAGGAATAATGATAATTGTAATGATGATGATCAGAATATGAAAATAATAAATAAAGACAGGATTACTACCACTTTTGGTGATAATATGGTAATAGCAGTTGTAGTATGGAGAAAGGGAGAGTGGGTTAGAGGATTCTTAAACTGCATGGTTGCCATGGCAACGGTCTTAGTGAATAACAATCATATTGATAATAATGATGATAATGCTAACAACTATAGTAACGGTAATGGTAACAATAGTACTGATATTTTTGTTGTAAAGGAAAAAAAAAAGGAGTATATTGATGTATAATTGCACAGATCTGGAACACTTTCTTCGGCGGCCGGTACATCATCATGTTGATGGGTCTCTTCTCTGTCTACACTGGCGTCATCTACAATGACATCTTCTCCAAGTCCGCCAACATTTTTGGCTCAGCATGGAGAATGAATGACTATGAGTGAGTGACTAAATTTTACACAAAAAGATAGTATGCTTGATTGTAGACTTCAACAGTTTATTGTCTTTTTACAAAGTAGAAGTGAAATGGAAATTTTGTGCCTGTATTATGGCAGCATGATTTGCACATGCACACACATGCGCACACACACACACACACACCACACACACACACACACACACACACACACACACACACACCACAGAGTTGAGCCATCTACTGTTTTTCCTCCTTTTATTTTGCTACTAAATTCAACAATGGACACAGCTCATCTTGCTTTATCAAGTCCGGTTTTAGTTTATTTTATATCTGCCTCTTTTCTCACTGCTACTGTGCTAGCTTATGAGACTAATCATCACTGTGCAAACACCAGCATGCATGTGGTCTTTCTGACTTGCAACCATAATGAAATTTTTCATTTTTACATGCTTTTCGTTTGTTTCTTTATAAATGTCCTGGTATATTTTATGTTCTGCTGTACTTACAAGCATTCTGGTTGTGTTGCAGCAATGAGACAATTGAATGCTGCGAGGAACTGACTCTTGATCCCCTGATTTTCTACAGAAACAATACACCCTATCCTTTTGGCCTTGATCCGGTTAGTATGTATATATGGATTTGTGTGCGTGTATATATATATATATATATATATATATATATGTGTGAGTGCGTGCATGCGTGTGTGTGAGTGTGTGTGTGTGTGCAGTATGTCTCCAATTGAATGAACCTACTAATTAGAGGTGGGACTGTTCCTCAAATTTGCCAACTTCAGTGGATGCAAAATCTTATGTCTTCCCTTGCTTTGTTTGCTTCCACAGAAGAAAAACAATTAAAGAATCGGGAACCTATACATGGAAAGCAATTTCAGCTGCAAATCAATCATCAGGAAATAGTTCACTAATTGTAGTATCACATCAGTGTGAGAAGTCAAGGGTAGAGGGGGGAGAGTCATCCGTCCATCACCCAAGACCGCACGTGTGTTGGACATTTCGTTTATTCAGTCAATCAACCAAGCAAGCCAAGCCAAGCCAGGCAAACCAACCTAGCCAACCTAGCAAGCCAACCTAGTAAGACACAAACAACAATAATCATAAACATGAGGTACAGCATACTATATAAAAACACACGCAGAAAAACATAATCATGCAAGTTAAACTGAGACAAATATCAACACCAAAGGGCCTCTCCGCTGCAAACGGTGGGAGGTAAAAATATCTTTGCAATCAATAACATAATCATAACATTAACCAAAGGGGATCCCCGTGGCGAACGGCCAGGATCAACAACATAACTATTTCATTAACATAACATCAACATTCGGACTCCCCGTTGCGAACGGTAGGAGTTACATACAGTCAAAAGCATGTATCATAATTCCATAGTGAAGAACAGCATTATGAATGATACATACATAAGCACACACATTCAACAGGGAACTCCCCGTTGCGAACAGCAGGAGCTATGAAAAATAAAATAAATTTAATTAACATCTAATTCTCAACAACAGTTACACAATTGTATGGAAAAAATATGTGTAGTGTCCACACATATGATGAAACTCAGAAAGGACACATCTTACACATGAACCAGCCAACTAGAGCCATCTTCCTTTCTCAGCACGCACACCCACCTCCGGACAGGGTCTAGATTATTCCTGGTAAATTCAATTAATCTCTCATAATATAAAAACAAATTTTCATTTACTCGTAATAATACATCCCCAAATTTCATCATTCAATTAATGGCTCTGACAAAGAAACCCATATCTTTCTCATTCAATACCATTGCTTGCATACATATTGGCTTGTGGTAACAATAACCATTGTGACCACCAGCTTTACAAAAAAATCCATGGTACCAAGGGTGCAATAAATTGCACAGCGACATGTTGAAAATGTCAGAACAAAACAAAAAATTTTCAACAGAATATCAACATGGGAAAAACATTATCTACCTCAGGACAGGGTGTCGACACACCGTTCCTCTGTCCCGGCCACCTCTCTGGTGTGGAACAGGCATCCTCTGAAAAGGGCAACATGTGTGTCCCTAAATCATAGCATCAAGACGCACAGGATCTTCCAAAAAAAAAAAAGATAATAATGGCTGGCCTCAACATAGCCAACAAGAATACAGCAAAGGGAAACAACTCATACATGTCACTGATTTACTCTTCAAAAAAAAAAGGTTACTTCCCTTCACTCATCCATCGTCGCAACTCGGCCGAACTTCGTAACTCTAGGCCCGAGTATAGAATTGGAACACAATTCACAACGAAGTTTCTGATACATCTAAGATGAAAATAAAATGATCAGCATTGGTTTTCAGGAATTGCTTTCAACAACACTGCAACTACAAGGAATGAGCATAACTGAATAATTCATTCCAGCCTCCATCACATCAGGTATTGATTACATGCAAAAAATAACATGCACAGAGAGAGAGAGAGAGAGAGAGAGAGAGAGAGAGCTGTCCAAGATCTCTTGAACGAAAAATACAACCAGTTCTCATCCTAAGTGAAAACTCTTAGTCTTGTAAACATCTCATTAAGTGGCTTTTAACATTTTCTTTAAAACACTTAAACAAGTCAACAACAACAAAAATATTTATCAATAACAACCAGATTCCCAATGAACTTGTTTTGACATACCTCACAAAATCATCTTTCCCTTGGTGCTGTGGCTAACCACTTTCCCGCATAAAACCGGTCTTCCTGTCCCAACGAACATGCAAAACCCTCTGCTGGCTGTGACTAGCAGTGGGGAAAAGATCGCATCTGGCGGGAGGCTGATATTAATGCCTCCAGTTCACACCAACTGCTAATACGCAGCAGAATATAGGCCCTGAGCTTCAGTAAATGGCAGTATTAATCACCGCTTTGTCATTACCGTGAATAAATATCCATTTAATGTCTGGTAGTTTGTGCACCTTCCTAAACAGAGATTATGCCAAGTAGACTGATTATATCACAAACCACTATGGTATTCCTACTCATCCACTGGAATTCTAAAGATAATTCTGGAACCACGCTAAACTTGGCACCAAGTCGGATAACTCTTTTGACAAAAGGCTCAGAATTTTCACTGAAATCCCTCTGCACTTACACTACCCTTATCAGCTCAACTACACACAAAAGAATAAAAAGTAGCCACAATAAAACAAACATGCTCTTCAAGAGCATGAATATTACACATTTGCAGAAGTAAACTTCTGTCCAGCCACAAATTCCCTGCTGACAGTTATGGTCCCATAACTTTGCCTATAGTATAGCATGCCGTTTGCACACAAAAATACATAAAAAATCCTTGGCGACAATATAACCCTCAACAGGTCAATTGTCAAGCAAAAATTACCACCAACAGTGTGACAGCACTTAAACCGACAAGGTAGATTCCGTTAGAATTCAAAACAAAAAAACATATCAGCACACATAGCAAAATCAGACATGCCGAATGGTTCATCAAAAGATCAATATTGTACAACAAAAAAAAAACAAATCGCAGTCATACCGACCAAGAGAACGGAGGGACAGCAGTTTACAAAACCAATCGGGCCTGGGCGTACAACACCAAAACACCTCCCTGGGACTTAAAAGTGCCAATCTCGCGCTTTTCTGTCGCCTCCTAAAACTGAGCATCGCATTCAGTAGGACATCGAGTTCACCTTTTCCCAACGAGAGTCCATGTTTCACTTGTAGCCCTAAGTCAGTCATTGTTCAGATCTTCCTTTTTAAAGTAAATCTTGAAAATGCATCTTTCCCAACAAAGTATTCAGGGGCAGTACGGCCATTTATTGCCTATACTGTCTTGACTCAGCATCTGTCAATCCTCATTCTTACATACCGGGGTGCAAGACAACTTTTTCTTTTAAAAAAAAGGTAGTGCTTCATACCCCATTAAATGTCCACATTGAATACACAGATGCAACCAACATTTCTTCACAAAACCTTCAAAAACGAAATTCAATGTTCAACAAACATCTGCAGCAATACACGCAAATGAACTGCCTTCGCAAATGAACTGCCTTCAGCCAAGTTGGAAGCATTATCAAACAACCAACAAAAAACCTTTCCCAACAAAGAAAAAGTGTCCACTTGGCTGAACATATTCACATGCCCATGTCAAAAAAAGAACCAAAAAAGAAACAAAAGATTCCAAAAGATGGAGGAGGTGCATGCCTATCCTAACATGCTACATTCACTTCCACTTCCAGCATGGGGGAACCCCTTGTTGGAGCGGGCAGATCTGCGGACAGTCACTCCGCTCCTGTCTGTCAGTGGTTGCTGATCAGGGGACTGTGGGGCAGCAGGTGGGATAGGAGGGGTTTCAGGGGAGGTTCCCTGGCTCCCTTTGTCAGTGGGCCATGGGACAATGTGCCACTCTAGATGTGTGGTCACTGCTGGAGGTGGCTCAGAGCGACTCTCAGGATCCATCCTTCAAGAGGCTCCACAACAGAGGGGAGAAACTGACAAATTTCATGCCTGGCCTTCCTCCTAGAAGCATGGATGTGGAGTTGCTCCCCTGCTTTTCTGTGAGCCACTCTCAGACACTCCACTGTCCCTCAACCACTGGGTTGGCATGACTGCCTTCCACGCCTCTCGTGGGGGAGGTTGAGTGCGCGCTTCGCCAGCCAACAGCAACACCACTTTGACTGAGGCAAAACCACGCAGTCATACTGTGTCGGCACGTTGTTGCATGATCTCTTAATGCCTAATTTTTAAAAAAATCTCACTTTTGAGTCACGTAAAATCAACGACCACACAGTTTGACAAACTACGTTACACACAACAAAGTTCATGCTATTGTTGACAACAAGGATGCATTAGAATACACACAAAAAAAATGTACATGATTGACAAAAATACATTTGTTATCCAAGGTACGGTCACCAAATTACTCTCGCACATGCAGACTTCAATCAGCCAAAAAAAATTACACGTGTCTGCCTAATTGGCTGAAGTGAAGAGAAATAGTGTTCCACAAAAATACCTTTTTCAAACGGCGCACATTCTGAGTACAAAAAAACAAAGAAACTCCCTGCTGCTTTATACACAACAAAACAACACACGTACTACTCTGTTATAGCTCCATCAAAAGCAGCGAACATAGCGCTAATGAATTCACCCTATTTGCACATGTACCATGCCATCGCTCTGCAGCGAGTGCTTTCCTTCATAGTGCAAATTCATCATCTTTCAAACACAAAAAAAAGTCTACCGCGACATGGCCTACATTATGTCCAGCAGAATGTCAATAAGCAAAGGGACTTCTATCAAGGATAAAACACGATTTGTTTCAACCACAGTGAAAAAAAAATCTTCCTCACACATTAAAAACACAAATCATTAAAACTCATTTCCGTCCAAAAAAAAGAAAAATTCACTGAGGAAAAAACTCTCATGAACCATGGCAGTCATTACCAGACTAGCAAAGGGCGATCAGTCCCGGACTCTTACGTTTATGTTAGAAACGTTCTCACACCTTTGTTCTGCCTTGCAGACCTGTGGAGAGACTTCTTGGGGCGCGGGGAAAGTGATGACAAAGAAATCTCCTGATTTCCACCCTAGTCTCCTCCTCTTACCCATCCAAACCAGCCATGGTTTATGGTGTAAGGGCCAGCCTAGCCACACTTAATTCACCCCTTTTCCCAGAAAGGTTTTTTAAACCTTCAAATCAGCACCTAGTACCTGGTTCCATATCACCACTTTATCTCCACCCGGAGTTCCACAGTGGACTGTTTATGCCAGTCTTGTACAAAGGCAGCTTCCTGGGAATGCTCCCCCGCTTTGTCAAGAGCCATCTTCAATCGCTTTAGCTTGTCCTCCAGCCATTTTCCAAGGTGCTAACTTTCAGACACCTTCATATTCCTACATCAAAACATGGATCATCAAAACTTAATCAGTCAAAAAGAAAACTGACAAAAAAAAACAACAACATAATTCATAGTAGTCATGACTCGTAGTGAGCGACTGGGGACAAAAGTTACGCACATCAATTCTACACATGAATACATGAACACTGGACCTTATAGAGAACACTCTTCTTCAGGTTCCAGTAACTGGTAGCGTGTTAAATCGTTTTACCCTGTTGGGATACTCACACTATACTCGAGAGTCCAGTCAGTTCACTCTGACTTCGTTCAGTGCAGAAATTTGTGGGAAGAGGTTGTGGAAAAAGATAGATAAAAGGTATGGTAGACAGAAAGGACAGTAGACGACAGTACGCAAAGGAGGAGACAGAGTTACTGAGAGCGATAGGAAAAGGGGACATTACTAGCACAGAATGTCCAGAAGGAGGGGGAACTATTTGTACAAAAGACCCCCGGCATCCCCACGGGGAAAAAATTCTGCCTACAAGCTACTGCAGTCACACCAACACAACAAAAATCATCCTAATTATGAACAGTCAGTGACTACAGTCCATATCAACTGGCAAACATCCTGCGCAGGGTGAGGTCTCCTTTCCCTCGACCTGTAAGGGAACACGTCCCACCACTCAACTATGAGCCCTTCACCGTCCGATGAGGCACTCATCCTTTCAGCTGATCAACGGGGTCATATCAGGGTGGTCCTTCCATCAAAAAAAGAAACAAACATATCAATTCACAATAATCAGATACATCATTTGATCACTGTGCCATGACAGTTTCCCATCATGCTGAAATCAGCTACAGGGTCAGCTCCTTCGCAAAACAATGATCTGGCCTGCCATCTCCACCGCACCATAGGCATGAATTCAAAATTTCAATGAAAAAATAAAAACCTTCCTTGCTGTGGCTTCACATCCAAGGGCCTGATCCCGCGTCCTGAGGTTGGCACTCGTTCATCCTGCTCGCAGCGCCATTTTGTGAGATGTCAAGGGTAGAGGGGGGAGAGTCATCCGTCCATCACCCAAGACCGCACGTGTGTTGGACATTTCGTTTATTCAGTCAATCAACCAAGCCAAGCCAAGCCAAGCCAGCCAAGCCAACCTTCCAAGCCAGCCAAGCCAAGCCAGGCAAGCCAACCAAGCCAAGCCAGGCAAACCAAGCCAACCTCAGGACAGGGTGTTGACACACCCGTTCATCTGTCCCGGCCACCTCTCTGGTGTGGAACAGGCATCCTCTCACAAAATCATCTTTCCCTTGGTGCTGTGGCTAACCACTTTCCCGCATAAAACCGGTCTTCCTGTCCCAACGAACATGCAAAACCCTCTGCTGGCTGTGACTAGCAGTGGGGAAAAGATCGCATCTGGCGGGAGGCTGATATTAATGCCTCCAGTTCACACCAACTGCTAATACGCAGCAGAATATAGGCCCTGAGCTTCAGTAAATGGCAGTATTAATCACCGCTTTGTCATTACCGTGAATAAATATCATTAATGTCTGGTAGTTTGTGCACCTTCCTAAACAGAGATTATGCCAAGTAGACTGATTATATCCACAAACCACTATGGTATTCCTATCATCCACTGGAATTCTAAAGATAATTCTGGAACACGCTAAACTTGGCACCAAGTCGGATAACTCTTTTGACAAAAGGCTCAGAATTCACTGAAATCCCTATGCACTTACACTACCTTATCAGCTCAACTACACACAAAAGAATAAAAAATAGCCACAATAAAACAAAACATGCTCTTCAAGAGCATGAATATTACACATTTGCAGAAGTAAACTTCTGTCCAGCCACATCAGTATTTTGGGAACAGAGTTTGAAGAAATGGCAATGGTCAAGTTACAATTGGTGAGCATGGGGAAACTTACGAAGAAAAAGCTCCCAAAAGATTCTTAGAGGTGGCATTGGAAAGAAAGGCTGTTAGAGAATAAAGCCTCAGTTGTTTCATAAGAAAGTTAACATAGGAAAAATTGAAACTTTGCTGGGAGTTGCTAATTGCATCTGTCAGTGGACAATAAACTACTTGGCTAGAGGAAAGACTGCACTAGGAGATCATGTACACTCAAGGAAACTCACCATTTTATTGTTATGTTTTTGAGGTTGATTCTTGAATTGGCACATACCGTAGGTTATGTTGGATGAGTGTAAATGTATGATGTCGTACAGCAAAGAAAGGAAGGAAGGAAAGTTCATGAATTATGGTTATAGAATTACAGAACTGGGCGTATTTTTAAATTGTATGCCTCGAAAAGTGTGGAAGTGCACAATTTTCAATTCACATTTTAGAAAATTTCCAGGGAAATCCCTTAAATTTCCTCTTTTGCAACACTGGCTCAGTCCCACGCTTAATTAGTAGAACTTAATTGTCTATCTGTGCAAGTGCAACTATTTTGGTGGAGAACACATTATTTTATTTGTTTATTTGTTTGCAGATTTGGCAGGCTTCAAAGAATAAGATTGGCTTCCTGAATTCTCTGAAGATGAAACTGGCAGTCATCATAGGCATTTCACAGATGTTTTTTGGCATATGCCTGAGTCTCTTCAACATCTGTAAGTCCACTATACTAATTTGCTCATACTACATTGTCCTAACTGGTGTATAGCCAGTAGTTCATAATAACTTTGTGTTACTTACTCGACACATATCTTTATACATGAAATTATCAAAGGATCTATGAATGAGCCAAAAACTAAGTACATATGACCTCTCACCAGTGACCTGAAATCTCACTGGTTTTAAAAGGGATGGAGTCTTATTAAGGAGTTAATCTGATGTAGACAAAGGGAAAATGGTCTGGGCAAAAAGAAATGTTTCAAGGAAGTAAGTCTCGTTTGATTAGGTCTTTTTGAAGGATGGGCAGAAAAGGAGACATAGGTGTTGGAAAAGGGGGGGGGGGGTGACAGAGAGACTTCCTTTTGTGGGTATCATATTGGCAGATGTAGACTTGAAGCAATGAGATAAAAGTTTTGTGCTTCTTGACTAATCAACAAAACAACGCCTTTTGAAATGTTTGTGTAAGCCATGCAGTATTTGTCAGACTGCCTTTGTGGTATAAGACCTTGGTCTGAAAAATACATAAAGCAAAAGGACATTTTGAGAATGAACTATAGTCAAGGAAATGTGGAATCAGAAAAAGGAGACAGTTGTGTTCATTGTGAATGTCATTAATATGTGTGATGCAGGTACTTCCGTAAATTCCTCAACATCTTTGTGGAATTCATCCCTGAAGTCATTTTCTTGGGCTGTCTGTTTGGCTACCTTGTTGCGATGATCTTCTATAAGTGGATCGTTTTCAAACCTGAGGACTCCAGAGTGTGCACCAGCTCTTCTCATACGTACGTGTGATTATTTCTTTCCAAGATTTTGTTTACATGTATGTTTACACATTTCTTTGCCTCCTAAAAGTTTGTATTACTGTGTTTCCCCTGTGGCATAACAGACACTTGAATCTAAACTGCTTTTGATCAAATCTCTTCAACTTCCTGTCTGTATTTTAAGTTCTGGTTGATTAAGAACAGTTAAGGTTTTTGTTTTCAGCATTGGACTTGAAGCCTCTTAATATCTCAAAACTCTATACAGAACTTTATAAGGCAGTTGACAGTTTTAAACAGATGTGAAGTTCATGAAACTTTAAAGTATAGGTAAGTGTGAACTTATTAACGTTTGGCATCTGACCAGCTGTAATAGTGCAGTGGTTAGCATGTTGTGGATTTCTGTTTGGGAGCTCGTGGGTTTGATTCCCATCAGAGCCGTTTACATTCATGGGATTTTTCAGTTCCTCCCCAGAATTGAGTTTGCTATAGGCTGAGTTTGGAAGACTTGAACAAACAGCTGAGTTTCATCCCCATAATGGATGTGTCTCAGAGTGTTGTTCAAATTTCCTGACCAATACTGCAGGTGTCTCTAACTCTCAGGCCTGTTATACACAGGAATAAGTTATGAAAGTTAGTGTAGAATACAGCCCTTTCATGCAGTCTAAGATCAGAAGGAACTCCACATCATCATCTTCATTATCCTTGTCCTCACCAATCACCATTTTTAAAACGTCTCAAATACTGTGGCCCTGCATGCCTTGCTTTCATGGTGACACAAATTTAGATTTTTTTCTCCATATCTGTGCCTATGGTGAGTTTGTGAGAAAGTCACTGGTATAAGCTAGTTCATGGGGACTGTCATTGGACAGATGTGGTGGCACCCTCCAGAGGGAAACCCTACCTTATGTGGGCTTTGCACCTAAGCAATTACTGTTATCAGTCAGAGGGCTTAGTAGGCGATGTTGCATATGTGCTGGGTCAGAACAGGCCCACTGAAATGACTTGGCAGTAGCGCTTTGATTCACCCTGTGGGTTGAGGGTGCTGAGGGTGCAGTGGGACAAGTTAGGGTGTGACTGTAGACAGACAGGGGCTGGAATGAGCCGTGAGGGGATAATACCACTGGAGTGGCACAGATGAGACAAGAGTAAAAAAAAAAAGAAAGATTTTGGCATGTCTGTGTGTGTGTGTGTGCGTGCGCATGTGTGTGTGTGTGTGAGTGTGTGTGTGTGTGTGTGTGTGTGTGTGTGTGTGTGTGTGGTGTGTGCGAGTGGGATGCTGTGAGAGAGAGACATTTTTCTCCACTTTGCATTTTGCTGTTCACAAGCATTGCATTGTCACTGGAGCATAAAGAGGGGTCCATAAAGCCTGTCTCACTGTTTTCTTCTCCTCTTCTGATTCTGATTATTACGTTATCTTGCAGAATACATCAACATGTTTATGATGAGCTATACTGACCCGCCTAAAGGCAATGAAACGGGGGATCCTACAGTTGGCTGTTCCCAGTGGACCTTTTACGACAACCAGGTAACAAGGAGCACTGACATTGTCTTTGCCATTCATGATGTTATTACATACACACACACAACATTGATCAGAATATGCTGGTCTATTGTCAGTTAAATTTTATTGTAAATTAAGACTGGAATTCAGTTTTATTACTCAGATAGATTGCAGACATATAAGCACAATTCAATGACTGAAGGTATCTGTGGCTCTTCAAATTGAAAGGATTTGTTAATCTTGATACCATTCATATTAAGTTAACAATTTGTGCATAACACTTCTACATTAAAGAAAATAGAAGCCAATATGAGCATTTATGATTACTTGAGAAAAAAAATGTTTTGGAAGTTGAGTCAGGAAAGTTGTTCATGGAGGGAAATGGAAGAACTTGAATAAAGATTATTCTTAATCTGTTGAATATATTAAACACTATTGTCTGTATCCAGTCTAAGTATTGAAAAAAAATCTAATTATAAGAAAGAACATAAGAAAAGATCTGGTTGCGTTGAAGTGGAAGAAGATAAGTGATTCTTGTTCATTTCGTTGTCCTAAGTGTTTTGTATCTTGCCTGAAGAAGACCTAAGAGGTCGAAACATGTCGTGGTTTTGTCTTGTGATTCGTTTGTCTAGGTGTTTTGGCAGTGCGTTATCACTAACATTTTAATTTTGTAAGAAAAGATGACAGGGGAACTCTTCCCAGTCAAGTCTTGTTTTATGAAACATGGAATGTGTTTGTTTCTCTCTGTTGACAGCAAATCATTCAAACAGTGTTGTGATTGCGGCAGTCCTGAGCGCACCAGTTTTGCTTCTGGTTAAGCCCTATGTTTTGCGTGCCAGGCATAACAGCAAGATGAGGTAGGTTGCCTGTGTTGCATGTTAGCTTGTTTCAGGTGTGTTTGATTCAGACATTTTCAAAGTTTCATGCTGATCAGGCAAGTGTGGATTGAATCATGATGCAGTTTAAATTAAATTAAGAAAACGCATGTATTGTCTCATTAAAGAATGCATAGGTAGATGCTTAGAGATATATGCTCAAGAACTTCCTTTTTAGAGATCTTTGTTTACAAACCCAATGTACATTTACTTAAGTATCTTGCAAACAAATTCAAGTTTATGCGAGTTCACTGCTGTCTTAATCTTTTATTCTTTTTTTTTTTCCCCAGAGAGCAGGTCATATTGGTGCTAAGTCAACTGACCATCTGATCTCCAATGAAGTTTCAGAAGAGGTGAGTTTTCTTACAGCAGTTGTGGCCTGTTGACAGGGTAGCAACTTGTGAGTTGATATAGTTATCACTGGACAAGTCTGGCAGCTGTATGTCAGGGCTGATGTGTCACAGGGATGTGTTTCTGCCATACATTTAATCTTGGTGGCTCTGTGGTTTTGGTTCATAATGGCTCGATCCAGTCCACTCTTTTGCCTCAAGTATTACTTCTATTGTGTGGAATTCATTTTTTTAGTTTTATGCTGCCCTCTGTTTTTTTCTTAAATCCTCCTCTACTTTTCTGATCTCACATTCTGTTTTTGAAAATGGAATGTTAGTCATGTATTTCTGTTTCTGATTTAACTATGCAGCATCCGAAATGTTGATTATATTTTCGTGGTATAGAATACTTAAAATATGAAGTAATTCATCTGGATTTAATTCGCTAGACTTGTAAAACCATATATTCATCTGATCTTTATAATAAATCTAAGAGATTCTATCAGGCACAGAGAACGCACAGACAGACAAAAAGAGAATACTTGACAACACCATACAAACTGAAGTAATTGAATTCCTGTTATTACAATAGTATGTTATATTCAACTTAAGCAACATACCAGTGAGGACAATGTTTCTTTGATTTTTGTTGTTGTTTTTTTTTCTCTGCCACAATTCTCAAATTTTACAATATCTGAAGGATAAGTAGAGCGGCCCATACTCAGATGGTTAGAGTGTCCACCTGCGAAGCTGATGATTGTGAGTTTGAACCTGTCATGGGTTTGGATTTTCTCAGCTTGAAAACCGTCGCTTTCCACCTGGCAGTTCAGATTAAAAGTGGTGGAAGGAGAGAGATGGGCATCGCCTTCCATTATAGTGTGCCCAAGATGGAGTGAATATCTGACCATTCTCTGCCCCAACAGCCAGTAGACTATGGGATTTTTTTAAAAAGAATACTGCCTTGGTCAGGATTGTTTTGGGGGGCAGGATTTGGTAATTTTACTACTTTTATACAAAGTAGCACAAGCTTGACCACAAGACATCTAGGACTACCTCTGCAACTGCTCTAATCTGTACAACACTATGCACTGGATTTGTACAACAGCACAAGCAGAACATTACTTGATTAAAGTAGGCAGTTAAAATTTAGAGATTCTGAAATTTTCTCTTTTTTTAGTAACAATTTTACAAAGTTTTTAAGTGCAATGGTCAGTTGACTAATGATTTGGCGGGTTATCCCTTTACTGTGTTTCATTCGTTAAGTGCATAAGACAATGAGAAAAAGGGATTTAATTGCAGTGCATTGTCGTTGAAATGACTTCCATTTAGAGGATCCAGTTTTGAGGGACTCTTCAGGTACATATCCACTTTGTGTGAGCCAGAGGCAGTTGGTCCACTTCAGCGTTTATATTCATTTGTGACCTATTTTCCATCTAGCATTTGTCAGTTTTGTGTGTAGTGTTTCCAGAATTTAGTCATGTTTGAATATTGACCCAACAAACAGAGCACAGATGTTGATTGGCTGGGTTTTTTTTGTTTTTGTTTTTTGTTTAGCTGTTTTGGTGACAGACAAATGGACACATACATGTGGCCATGATACATTATTCAGTTACACCATGCTATGCTTGAGTTGCAGGATAATGTAGAAGCATGGCTGATTTATGATAATGAATTAAATCAGTTTACGGCTTTAAGTGGTTAGTTGATACCTCTTGTTGAATCCATTATTTCTCTCATTGTAGCTATACCTTATTTTGTATGTCTATCTTGACAGTAATATGATTTTGACCACTCTTTTCCAGCTGCTGTAAGGTAGAATCTGTGCTGATATGTAAATTGCTGTCTGTATGAAAAGTTTTAATTTGTGTGCATTGCTTTGAGTCTATGTGTTTAGATTTTGTTGGTAAAAAAAATGAAGCTTTTGATGTCTTGATACTTTATAGTCTGAAGTGATACATGTGAAATGATTTGTATGTTCAAAGCAGTTCAGTTTTCCTAGACAATTTGTGAAGTTGCATGAAACTTGCATGGTTCTATGGATGTTTGCATGTACATTTAACACCTTCTATGTGTATTCAGGTATTCAGTTTGATTGTATGTTGTTTCTTTGAGCAAAACCACACAGCCAAAATTAAACTTCTGAATGCTCAAATTGCTGTGAATATAAAAAACAGATTTGATGAAAACAAACTCCCTTTAAGTTTCTTTCGTGTTAACATCAGAGGCTGTTCATACATATAATGCATACCGGAAAACTGTGTGAAAATCTTAATATTAATTGTATTGTTGTAATGTGTTTCAGTTGGGTGGGGGAAGGGGGTCAGATTTCACCACTACCTCACGATATATAACACTCGGCCTGAAAAATAATTAAATAAGTAAATTCAGGTTTATGACAGTATGCAAAAAATACCTGTTTGATCAACAGCAAAACGAAATTTTGTGCACAATGTTAAAAGGTGTTTAAAATTGATCTGAAGAGGCCTCATTTTCAAACCCAGAGCTTAACAGAGCTGTTTGCACTGGCTTCTCTTTCCTCTTCTGGTCCATTCATGTGCGCTGTGCTGCATGTTACAAGTTTTGTGTGTGTCTGGTTGTGGTCTGTTGTGCTGACTTGAGCTCATCCTGGTGTGTATATACATGATATATCAGAAGAAGAGAGCAGAAAAACAGGCTGCCAGGCCCATTCTGAGGTGGATGTGGGGGTAAGTGTCTGGTTAGCTAGGCCATGTAGGTCATTTTTTGCCCTGCTTACTTGCTGTGCATCCCTCCCCCCATTTGCTGAATGAGTACATTCATAGTTGCACTGAATCTGATATCACTGCGAAGATTGATGACTGGGAAAGTTATGGAATCGTGTTATCACTAAATAGTGATGGCTTTGTAAATAAAGTCTGTCTGTCTTAAGCTTGTCTCTTTCAATAATTTGCAGTTTAAATCGTTCATCCTCTGCCCACTTATTTTTGTGTTTAGGTCTGTCTGATTTTTTTTTTTCACCATAACTCTTTCTCTCTGTCCCCCAACCTTCTGAACACTCCATGCCCACATTTCTCCCAAACTTTGACATATGCGTTTTTTAAAAAAAAATAGGAAAACACATTTTCGCACATGAAACTGATCTGGACATTTTTTTTTTTATAACAGTCAATAATCTAGAAGATGTGGTGCAAATGAAGACATGTCAGCAAGATCCCCTAGTGTTAATTTTCAATGTTCTGCAAAATCAAAAGGACTTAAAGTTACAGTTTTTATGAGGTAGCTTTTAATGCTTGCTTTTTACTGAATTTTTGTGCTGTTCTTGAATCATAGAAATTGCAGTTTTTAACAGGACTTTGAAATTTGTTTAGATACATATTCATTCTGTATAGTAATCATTGAATGATGATTATTGAATTGAAACCATTATGCTACAGCTGTGATTCCCTGCTTCTACTGTAGAAATAGTGGTAGTAATTTCATTCACCTTTTGTTATTTCATACTTTCTAACACATGCATATTTCCTAACCTCCTCGTTTGTCAGGGGTGGAATCTCCACTGAGGCTGAAATGAATTTACTGTTGCTATGAAGCTATAGGTGCTTTTTAGATTTGTTAAAAAATGGAATCTGTCTCTCTTGATTCTGTGTGTGTGGCTTGTTTTTTGTACATGGTGATAAGCTTTGGAAGATATGTTTGTTCAGCAACATCTGTTTTCAGCCTGTGGTTGTTACCTTGTACGATCAGAATTACTATTGACATCAGAGTGCATAATCACCATTTCAAAACTCTTCAGCATTTATAGTAGCAAAATTGAAAATTCTCTGTGATACACACCAGAGTGGTTTTCAGATTTTGAAAATATAGGGAATGTTTGTCTCGGGAATATATCATTTCTGTACATGTGACTTATATATATGCTTTTTTTTTTTTTTTGCAAAATAAAAGCAAAAGTTCATACAATATATGCCGAGCACAATACAAGTGTTTGCAATGTTGCCTAAAGTTAAATCGATAAGAGATTCACAGTGTTTATCAATGAAAACGGACAAACAAATAATTGATTGCATCTGAGGCCCAGAAAACATATGCAGGCACTCTCAGGGAAATACACTCACACACACACACACACACACACACACACACACAAAACACACACACACACACAGGTATGTAGTAGCATCTAGGAGCAGAATTGTTTTCATTTTGTTACGTTTTTTGTAAATTGGACTTGAAAGACTGGAACTTTTAGTACTATAACTATGAGAGTATGAAAATAGGGATGTTCTTGGAAGGAAAAATAGGGTCATAATGGTTATTCGCCACAGGGAATTATACGAAAGGCGTGTAAACAAATGTTAGAAGCCTGCGCAGTGGAACACAAGACTTGGATGCAAGACCTGTGATGAATGGAAGTGACATATTTGTCGCAATTACCTTGCACATTCTTAGTTTTTAAAGGATGAGGAGACATCATGGTGCATTCCATGTGTGATGAACCACTCAGCATTGAACATTTTTATGTGTGTTGGGATGTGTACCACAAGAGGCACAAGCATCTTCTGGATTCCGTGAAGAATGTGTTTCAAGACATCCCTCCTGATGTTTGTAATTTTTGTTTAATCACTATTTTTTAATTGATCCGACTTAAACAAGTTTAGTTATACATTTTGTTTTAGATCTGTCTTAGCGTTCCACACTTTGACTCATTTCTTTTTTCTTTTTTTTCTTTTTTTTTTTTTTTTTTTTTTTTTCTTTTTTTTTTGCTGTCCCAACCTCTGCGCCACCTCAGAGGCAGTGCACCCACGCCGCTCATTCCGACACCCCGTCCACAGCCACAGCCCGGTCGGCTCCGCCACAGCCCCGGCACCGGCAATCCACAGAGAGCAGTCAATGTCAAGTCGTCAAGAGGCAACCCACTGGAGAAGACACTGCACTGCTGCCGAGTCACTTCGGTGGTGTTCAGTGGCGCCTGTTTCTGATCTAACGTACGCAGGACACCACCTACTAAGCCCCCCTACTGACGACAATAATTGCTTAGGTCGCGGAGCCGGCGTGAGTGAGCTCTCCCTCCGGAGGCGCCACCACATCCGTCCAACGACAGCCCCCATGGACTCGATACCGGTGACCCCGACGGAACCAAACCAAGGCCACAGACTGGAGAGTACATCGAAACTGAGGTCACCATGAGAGCAGGGCATGAAGGGCCACAGAATTTGAGACATTTTTTTAATGCTGATAGATGAGGATGAGGATGATTAAGATGATGCTACGAATTCCTTTTTCGGTCTGAGACTACATGACAGGGCTGTACTCTACGCTTCCTTTCATAATATATCCCGGCGTCAACCACGTCCGAGAGATACATGCACCTGCAGTGTTGGTCATGAAATTTGAGCAACACTCTCAGAAACGCATCCATTAAGTGGATGAAACTCGACTGTGTGGTCCCAGTCTTCCCAACTGAGTCCGCAGCAAACTCAACTCTGGGTAGGACCCGGGTCGGGGCAGAAAAACCCACATGACTTCTGATGGGATTCGAACCCACGACCTCCCAGCCGGGAGTCCGCGACGCAAACCACTTTGCCACGGCGGCTGGTCACTTTGACTCATTTCAGTTTTTTTTCCCAAATTCTGTGTTGAACATGCGGGCAGCTTGATGTGATAGGGCTATAAACAACATGAAAACAACACATTTGAGCTGTTATCATTGCATTTTTTCTAAACCACACATTCACACACACACACACACACTCACACAAACACACACACACACACACATACACACACACACACACACACACACACGTTGTCATGTTTAGACAACTGTTTGTGGCTATCTTGTCCTGTCACTTGCACTCAAGTACAGACAGAAATTGGCATTCTTTATGCTGTTGAGCTGTCATCATTGCATTTTTTTCTAACCAAACACGCATGTGCGCGTATACACACACACACACACACACACACACACACACACACACACACACACACACACACACACACACATACCACATAATGCCACCTCACAATTCATTTAGCCATTACTGAAAGTCTCCAGGTAATTGGAGGCTATTGTTGTGTATTATCACCACATAATTAAAATATGTACGTGGCACAAGGTAGCTTTCTTCTCTGTTATGACACTTCCAGTACGGAGCAGACCTTCCCATTCTTAATGGTTTCCACTGGCATGTTGTGTACTGTCACTGTCGGCATGTTTTGTGAGCTGTTCACGGCCTTTCTGTGATTGTTGCATTTGTGAACTTTGGTTTAGAGCATCAGTAGAAATGTGTAGAAAACAATATTGTCCATATGGTTGTTAGAAGAGTATTTTGTTTGTAGGATCATGATATTTCTCTGTGGCTTTTGCTTTAATTAATGATTGTAATCATTATTTGCAGCTTTGAAGAGTAGCCATAGGTATTGACTGCCATTTTTATATGTTTGATAATATAATATTGTCAGTCATACACAACGGCTCGAAAATTTGTGAGGGGTTGCTTTCGTACACCTGTATGCTTATGTCGAGTTGTTTACGAGTTAATGCAGAGTAATATATGAGGTCTGATGCCCTGTTAGATAATAGATCATGTAGACTTGGACTTCTGAATGGGAATGTATTAGAGTATTTAGTTTTTCACAGTTACATGGAAATGTTTTATTGTATGTGGTATAACCACACCTATTAGTGGTCATGTATTTCGGCATGTTACTTCTTTCTTTGCAGTATGCTTTGTGTCATGTAAATGAAAATTGTTCAGGGGGAAAAATGAAGAGGGGCACGAGAGGGGAAAGGGTGTGTGTGTGAGATAGGTGTGTGGGAGGGAAAAGAAGAGGGACAGGAGAGAGGTGGAGGGGAGTGAGAAGGGACTGGGCAGGAAAAAGACTTCAATGTATTATATCTTTTGTGTTTGATGGGTTTGTGTCAAATTGTCAGAACACACAGAGATGTTCCTGAATCTCAGAAGCACAGCACATAAACTTAACAGTTGACTGCTTGTCTGAGAAGCAGCAAGACTTTTGTAACTGAATAATCATGAAGATTGAAGGTGGTACTGATGCAACACGCACAAATGAAGCTTATTCACTGTAACTGAGCTAATGATTCTATTGAGTGATGCACTGCTGTATGAACCTGTTAGTACATGTAATTCTTGACATCAGAATCTTTCTTTTTTTCAGCATGAAATCAAATGAGTGTTGTTGTTATGTTCATAAAGTTTGGTAACAGCGAGCATTTGCATCTGATTTGTATCAGAAAATTGTATTCTTTGAGAGGGACGTCATGGTGGATGACAAATGTTAAGTAACCAGGATATTCAGTGCGTTTAAACAGTGGTATCATTGATCAAATCTGTTCTTGCTTATTCTCTAACTTGACTAGCTCTGTTGTGGTTAAAATAAGAATTCATTTAATAAGTTTCATTGTTGATTATTTCTTGCCAGCCTGAGAATGATACAGATTCCAGCTGCATGGTATAGGCTGTATATTGTCTGTATATCTTGCATTGCACTTTTTTTTTCATGTTTTATAGACTCATGTCTTTTTGTGATTTTAGCATGTGAATCCAGCCTTTGACAAAGAAACCCAGGTAAAGAGTGTTTTGAAGGCTTGGACCTGTTGACCTCAATAGGTCATTGTCTGCATTTACTGATCCTACTGCTGTGCCCTTTATATGCTCATAACTCATTCATCATGCTAGCTGGCTTTGACCTGTTTTGTCGTCATATGCAAATTTTCCTGTAATTGAAGTTAAATACTGATTCTAATATCATACAAACTTTTTACTCTAAGATATTTGTTTTAAATAACAAAAACTAACAGTTGTGATAGATATTATTTTTATTGAACTTGTTCCCGCATGCTTCAAATCATGAAACTCTGAGCCATATTACATTGTACAATGTGCATCATATCTCAGAGTCTACATGAGCAACTAATACCATTTTGGTATCAATGCAAGTGGTATCCTGGTGCTTTATCTACGCTTTTCTTTTCTGTGGATATGTCGGAGCCACTAGAAAGTGGAAAGCCGTCTTTTCGAGGAAGAGTAAGTTGCATGTCTTGTGTTGTTTGCTGTATTCTGACAGTGGCTAAATATGTTTCAAGGATTTTTTCAACTTGATAAAAGTTGAAAAAAGAACCAAAAAATCAAACAAACAAAAAAGAAACAAAAAACTGTCTGTTGAACTGCTTGAATAAGAATGACTTTTGCAACTGTTCTCTGACAGCAAACGGTAGTTCCTTGATTTTTGGAAAGGTAGCTATCAACCCCCCCCCCCCCCCTTTTTTTTTTTTAAATTCTAGTTATCAGGAATTCACATTCAACAGAGCCAGCCCAAAAAGTAGAGTGATAAAGAAATGCGTTTTACTTTGAGATATGAAACACATGGAATGATTTGCCTTTCATTTACTGATTTGAATTGTTACAGTTTATTTTTTCTTCCATAAATTGGTTAATAGGATGAGACTAATTATTGCTTACTAACTAATTTAACTTTTGCTTGATTTGCTGAACGTGTCTCTTTTTCCTTTGAGGTGTTTTAGATTGTTTGTTTGTAACTTTAACCAGTCAAAATAGAGAGCTCAAATGAATATTGGATATTTAAAGATTACTCTTTGGTTCAAAGGTTCGTATAAAGTTATATGAGGGTTACTCATTCTTAAATGAAAATGAAACAGCACTGACCAGTGGTTTATTTTTTACCCATGCAGGTTTATTTCACCTTTGCTGTTTGAAGTATTCTCAATGCACTGCCATATATTTTTGAGTTGTTCTGTCCAACAAAAGTCTTCTTTGTATAAAGGCCTGAAACGCTGGAAAATAGCAGTTCCAGGACAGCCATGCGTAGAATTGATGGCTGCAAGATATTCTTCAAGTAGGGAAAAGGAAAAAGTCACATGGGGCGAGTTCAGAGAAGGAGGGAGGGTGAGGAAATGATTCATGTGGTTTCTTTTGTCAGGTACTTTTATACCACTTCCCTGACTTGTTGGCAGGTGCATTCTCATACCTGTGTTTGGTCTTGCTTTATTCTAAATGTGTTTGGCTCAGACAGGACAGTTCTTTGTAGTACAGCCAGTGATGCTCTTTCCCTATCCATGGTTTTTGTAGTACAACCCTTTTTCAACAAAGGAAACTGTACAAAACTTTCTGCAAGCAACAATTTCTTCATTTGATTATTGGAGCACTTCTTTTGAGAGTGCCTTGTTTGTGCTTTTCTCTCAGGATCAAAGCAAGGCCAATCCAAATTTCATCACCAGTGACAAATTTTGACATGCCATCTCGAGTCACTTACATCATAGGTCAGAAGAACCATTTGCATATTCCACCTCATTTTTTATGTCAGGATATGGGGTATTCAGTGCGTACAAATCTTTCCGTAGCCCAGCTTCAGACACTTTTCAAAGATACGGCCACAATTTCAGTAGTCAGTCATGGGTCTTTCTTCGCCAGTTCTTTAACTCAGACAACAATTTTCTTGTCTGTTACAAGAGGGGTTTTCAAACCCAGTTATCTTTAGCCATCAATTTTCCACAGGAGAACTGTTTTACCCAATTGTAGACTGTGGTGCATGAAGATGCAGGTGGTAAGATTTACAGTTTTAAAATCAGTTAGAATGGATTAAGCAGATCCACCACCACATGTACATTGTTTAGCCATAAAAACTGTATTTGAGAACAATAGTCTTTTTTTCTTTTTTTTTCCACCATGGACAGTGTTCTTTTAGTTGCGTTTGAAAATTCCTGGCATGGGAAGAATGTGTATACAAAGAGTTTTGCTTTTTTGGACACATATACATTACTGTTTTATAGTAAAAGCATCATTTGTTTTGAGCTGGATTCCAAGACAAAAATATGTGCCTTCTTTCTAGACTGAACAGCCCTCATATGTTTGGAAATAAAGGATTAATCATGTTTTCAGTGCTTCTTGACATTTATGATTACTGTTTCTAACTGCATTCATTTACTTGAGCCTTGGTATGCGTTTTTGCTGTTTGCTTTGTTTTTTGTTGTTTTTTTGAAATGCTGACTAGTGAAGATATACTCGTCCGCAAAAGTTAAGGGCCAACCCTTGTTTTCAGAAGCTGCAGATAGATATATTGTACACGAGCACAACGACGTTGAAAATGACGCATGGAGGGCTACGCGGCAACTTTACTTATTGCTGCACGTGCCCAAACCTGTTTTGCAGACATTGCAGTTATGCAAATGTGTTTTGAGCGGCGCAGAAAACGATGCAAATGCACGTGAATGTAATGAAAGTTCAGTCGTTGTCAGCTGACGAAGCAGTGCCGCGGCAGGTGTCTGGCAAATTGCACGTGCAAGCCATGTCCCTAGTGAACACTGCTCCGCCAAAGGTACATGGTTAGGGGTATTTAAGGGCTGCAACCAGGGGTCTCAATAACCATGCCTCCAAGACAGAGACTATCAACACTTGATCGTGGACGGGCGCTGGGCTGGCTTCAGGATGGAACTTCCGGCCGAGAAGTCGCCAGACGGCTTGGAGTGAGCCACTCCGTTATTCAACGCCTGGCTGAACGCTTCCAAGCCACCGGTAGTACCGATGAACGGGCCCGCTCCGGACGCCCAAGAACAACGAACCATCGCGACGACAGTTACCTTCAGGTGATGGCGCTGCGTGACAGAACCATCACTGCCAGGACCCTCCGTAGCAACCTGAGGATGGCTACCCACATTAACATCTCCCAGGACACTGTTAGGCGACGCCTGCACGAGGTAAACCTCCACTCAAGGGTCCCTGCCATTCGTATACCGCTGACACCACGTCATCGTCAAACTCGGATGGCGTTCTCACGCAACCACCAGCGCTGGAACAGGCAGCAGTGGGGCAGAGTCCTGTTCACAGACGAGTGTCGTTTCACTTTGTCGAACAGTGATGCCCGGAGGCGCGTTTGGCGACGTGTAGGCGAGCGATTCGTCCATGCTTGCGTCCAAGAGCACGACCGGTATGGAGGGGGGTCCGTGATGGTGTGGGGAGGCTTTCATCTCCATGGGAGGACTCCTCTTTACCTCATTCGAGGCAACCTGACCGGCGTGAGGTACAGGGATGAGATTGTCGGGCCAATCATCGTCCCCACTCTGCGGGCCATGGGACATGGCTCCCTTCTACAGGACGACAACGCCACCCCTCACCGTGCTTTGGTGGTGAGGGACTTCCTGCAGCGTGCGCAAGTTGTCCGCATGGACTGGCCAGCCCGATCCCCAGACCTGGCTCCCATTGAAAACCTGTGGGACATTCTTGGATGCCGCGTAGTGGACAATCACCCCCAGCCCGTAGATGGTGCGCAGCTCTTCCACTTCCTGCAGCAGGAGTGGCTCGCCATCCCGCAACAGATGCTGCACAACCTTGTCCACTCGATGCGGCGACGGCTGGGGGACTGTCTGGCAGCAAATGGTGGCCACACCCGTTATTGAACAGGAACAAAATGACCTGACTTTTCTTGCAATTTTTCAGAAGGGGGGTGTTGTGTTTGTGACGGATGTAAATCCAATGGATTTTGACTTGTCAATGAATTTTGTGCATAAATCGATGGATTAAATGTTGCATTCAATCATTCTTTGAGTTGCGGGTCTTTTTCGGATTTCGTTTGCTTGGGAGACAGGAATGTTTTTCCGGCCCTTAACTTTTGCGGAGTAGTATATTTGAAAATATGTACATATTTCAACTAATGATTAAGAATTCGATCATCTGACATGCCAATAAGCAATTCTGATAGAGATAAAATATGTTGATTATTTAGACGCTCCTTTGCCATTTAAAAAAAAATTGTATAACATATGCTACATAATCAACTTAATATTTAAGTATGCCTTCACAGTACAGATAGAAAAACAAATTGTTGTCTTTAGAAGTTTTGCTTCATTCTAAGTGTCACTTTCTGAAGTGCATGGATTGTATGTCCAGCTTCCCCAGTGTTTGGCAAACCGTCTTACTGCTCACAATCTTGTAGCATCCCATCTAGTATAACTGCTGCCTGTTGTCAAAATGTGTGTTTTTATGAAAACATTGCATACTTTCACCAGAAAATTGGAAAGTTAAAAGCTGCCTTTGTGTTTTGTGTGGTGTCAGCTTTCAGATTTAACAAATTTCAGCATGTGTCTTTTGCCCATGGAATCTTATGTGAACACTTCATTTGAATCAGTTCTAAGAATATATCAAATAAGGAAAGCACACTAAAATGCCTTTTCAGAGCATTCATTTACACTTTCGTAGTTGATCTTAGTGCATCATGAGTAAACATCTTTTCAGAACAGATCTAATTCATGTGAAGAAAGGGAAAGCTCCTCACATTTATCGACCAAGTGAAATATATCTTTTGAAATTGTAACATGTACAAGTTTGGAATCATGACTTGGTTTTGCCCCGCAGAACTGGAATGAAATGGAAGCTGATTGAGCTTAAAGTTTGGTGAATAGTATATCTGTTTTGATAGCTTTACTTGTCGTCAGGAGTGATAGTGATAATGAATAACCAGCTTGCACAATTACCCTTAATGCTGAAAAATCACACTACTTACTTATGAAGACATAAGCAAAGTAAATATATGTGGTTATGGTTAATTTGAACTTACATAGATCATTGCAGCAGCTTGCTTCTTGCTTTCATGTTTATGATTGTGTATTGCAGTATATCATATAGTTTGTCGCCCTTATCCAAGCTGTTAGCAGAAAAGGATTTTGCACAGTGTGGTTGTAATAGTATTTTGATGATGTGCTAAATTCTGTCATTAGTGAATGCCTCTTGCAGTTGTCATTTGGAAATAGAAATATTGTTTGTGCTACAATTGTTTTGACTATTTATCTGTATTTTGTAATGTCTATAAGAAAACAAAGGACCAGAATTCTTTTTGCTCATTTGCTGTGTTAAACTGTCATTAAATCAGCTTGGTTTTCTACCATATATCAAACTGTATCATCTTCAACCATTGACTTAACTTCAGTTGTATGCACTTGCTATGCAAATAAAAGTAAGTTAATTTAGCTGATGGGTTGGCAGCATAGTTGTAATGAGACTAACTCATACTGCTTCCTTGATTTTATATTTACATTGTAATATTTTCATTTTCATATTTGATGATTGGATTGTAGTATTTCCATCTTCGTGTTTGCATGTAATACAAATTCTAATCTCCAGGCTACATTAGGAGGGATCTTGCGAGATGATGTGATGTGACTAATTCATATAGGTGGTGATGGTATTGATTTAAATGTCACCAATAATTACATGTGTGTGTGTGTGTGTGTGTGTGTGTGTGTGTGTGTGTGTGTAGAGTTTAAGAATTTTGTTGCATATTCTGTACGTTTACTTCTAGTTCTGTGTTGTTTCCATGTTACAATGGAAACAGTAAGGGGCCAACGGTTCTAATGTCAAGAAAATGAATGTGCATGAATATGTGGATGTTTTGTAATACTGTTTGATAATTCATTACTTTCAGAATGTATCCAAACTGCAGAAATGTTTTACAAATGACAGTTCAGTTGGTCCTATATGCTAAAAAGCAGAATGTTGAATTATAACCAGATTGATTTGATCTTATACAGGCCTTAATTGAGCAAATCTAACGAGCTAATATAAATGTATATATGTACAAGCGTGATTGAGATAAAATTTTCTTCATCTTCTATTTTGGATGTAAGGAAAATATTCCAAGGTGTTTTTTAATTTTACACAGTAGTAGCGTAGAACAAAATAATATGATGAAAATTATTACTAGTAATGAATGGTTTTGCTGTTTTATTATTATATTTTATTCTAAATCTAGGAAATGTTTTGACATTTGCAAGGTAAGTCCATTTACTCGAGTTTCACCAAAAAAGCATGGATTCAGTCATGCCATGACAAAGTTTGCCTATCGGTATAAACATAAGCAGTTGCATTCCATTCCATTACTCTTAGAATTTGGTGAATTTATTGATTGACTGGTTGATTTAGTACAGAAGTTAACTTTTTTTAAAAATCCATCATCCTCCATGTGAACAAGCAAAAACCATGGATTCTGTTTTGTTCCCCAAAGATCATAATATTTCCTTTATGTGCTGTGAATTATTTCTAATGAGGTGTTACTTAAGTCCAATGCTGATTTGTTTTCTTGAATATCCTTTTGAACAAATGATACATTTATTCTGTACATCTGGATCAAACAAGCTGGTTGTGTATAGATTCTCATGTACATAAAGAAGTTATGATTTGCACATGACATTTGCTGTAGAAGGTTTTCAGTTGAAGCAAATGCAATTGATTGACACATTTGTCTCAAAACTATTTCAAAGAGTACCTGGTTCCAAGGTACAGAATTATAATGGGAAGTTGTAATTGGATGGAATGACAGTAAGGGTTGTACGTATTCTCCTTTATCTACGAGGACCTAAGAGAAGTCAGTTCACATCTCTGTCCAGGAAGGAGCCTTGATGATGAGCTCAGATGGAGAGGACTCTTCTCCCAATGGCAGTCCCACCATCTTTGTGGTGGAAGATGAAGAGGAGGAGGTGAGATGGTTAGCACTGATAAAATGATGATAGTGGTTGTGGAACACTTACACAGCATGTGTGAGAAGATGTTGCATAGTTTATGAAGAGGTAAAGACCTATTGCGCATCTGATGCAAAAATGAAACATTGATCACAAAAATATTGACCATTATAAATATATAAGGAAAAGTGAAACATTGATCACAGGAATGTTGTTTATCATAAATCAGTTTAATACCATTATAAATATATAAGGAAAAGTGAAACATTGATCACAGGAATGTTGTTTATCATAAATCAGTTTAATAACATTGTACTGCGAGAAACCCTTGCTCAAGCAAATACAGCTTGGGTTTGTCTGTGTATGCCTAAAATGTTGAAGACATGTAGTGGTGCCTTATAGACAAAGAAAAGTAACTACTCAGTTGAATAACATGCAACCCATGCTGGTACACCATTTCCTTGCATGCCATATTATATTCCTAGTATTTTCGTATGCAGGCAAGTTATTCTGATATTTATTTATCAAGATCTCGGGGAAAATTATATGTGTGACAGCATTCATTTCAGTCACTATAAATTACGTATGAAATTTAAAATCACAAAAAAACCCTAGCCTTTCCCACTCCCCTCCCTTTTCCCTTCACTTCCCATTCTTCCAGTCCCTGTCCCTTTGCCACAACCCCCTCTCCCCTACTCGCTTCCATTCCCTTGTCCTCTCCTTTTCCCTTTCCTCCCAAGTCCCCTCTTGTTCCCCACACTATTTGTAGGTACTCCAAACCTTTTTATGACTAGGAGGCAGTGTGCTGTTAGCCCATATTCAACTGTTATTTTCTACAAATAAATTTATTAATAAATCAAATAAAAGTACATCTGACAAAACCTGTTATATATCTTTCATTTCCATACATTGTCTTTTGTATTTTTGGTGGTGAGTGTGTGTAAGCATAAGTTGAAAGTTTGCGCTGTTACGGAGTAACCGCGAGCATCGGCCGCCATGCGGCGTCTCGCTCCGATCACTGCCTTTGGTTGTCTGCAGTGTGCTTGGCAGCACCGTTAGAAGTTCTAAAAATACTGTGCACAATAGGAAGAAGAGTCATCCCCACAATGTATCAAGTGCGAAGTTTAGGCATTCGTTGGAGAAGTCAGCGTAAAAAACATTTTAAAAGTTTTCATTTAAAATTTCCGGAATAAAATTGAGAGCGACATTCATACTTATACACTCGCACAAATCTTCTGGGTTTAAACTAGAACTGAGTAAAAAATTTTAAGTTTGTCCATTCAAATGCTGCGGAGTGCAAAGCTACGAAACAAGCCGTGGTACAGCTTCGACCTCAATTCGAAAATTGGAATGACGCAGCTACAAGACGGCATGCGGACCCGTAAATGCTCAACGGAATCTATCGAATATCGACGAGTTATCTTCAAACCATGCAGTTCCAGCTATTTTGAATGGTAAGTTGCAACCTTTTCTGACAGTTTTACATCACGATTTAACTATATTACTGTCATATTTTTTTAAAATTACCTTGTTTTTGTTTGACGACCGAAACATCAAACCGGGGTAATAGTGGGGTCATGCTGATGAGAGGAGTATATGTTTAGTATTTTACACCAAATTAAAACTCCTCCTTAGATTTTATGTATATGTTACAGATGTAGTTTGCATGACGTCAAAGTTTGTTTTCTGTCAGTTTTTTTTAACCAGATCTTTCGTGTTCAACTTAAATATCAAATTTTAATAGGTCACGTGACCTTGCCAAATGATGCTTTTGAGGCCCTATGTTGTATGAAGAGCTGAAACTAGCACAGTTGCAGAAGGAAAAACATACAGAATATTAGATCAAGTTGAAAAGTGAGACGACTGCAGGCGGAAATCTAAACAAATCTTAAATAAATGTTAGTGAACCGCCAAAAAAATGTGGACAAACAATCACAAAACATATGTTTTGTCTTGTGATTTGTTTGTTCACGTTTTTGGGGCAGTTTGCAAACATTTATTTAAGATTTGTACAGAATATTAATTTTGTGCTTGTATTTCCTTTAATAAATGAATCGAGCAGCGATTCTAAAACACTTGTTTAATGCACTCCAATGTCAATTGGCAGTGATGGTGATATGTATGTTGTATGTGTGTGTGTGTGTGACTCTGTGAGTGTGTGTGTGTATGCATGTGTGTGTGTGACTAAATGGAATGGATTAGCTATCATCATGATTTATCATTGAATGACAACCCTAACTCAATTTATTTATTTCTTCTTTTTTTTCCCAGGTACTCCAAACTGTGCAGTTAGCGTCTGCTACAACGGGCCTTGTTCTGGTCAACATACACTACATAACAATGGCCAGTTCTACATGAACTTTCTCACCATGACTAAGAAAGAGGCAGTGGGCTGTTAACCCACATTCAACCATTATTTTCTCCAAATGTTTGAAAATTAATCAAAAAATGAAAACACACCAGACAAAATCTGTTATTCATCTTTCATTTACATACAGTCTTTTGTACTTTTGATGGTGATTGTGCGTCAGCGGGTGTTGAAAGTTGGCGCTGTTTACTGATAAGCTGCAAGCCCTGGCCAGCATATGCGCATCTCACTCCTATCCCCTCCTTTGGTTTTCTACACTGTGCTCGTCTGGATATTCATCAATTCTGAAAATGTATGCCAATTAGAAAGAGGAGTCACTTCCATGTTGTTTCAGTGTCGGTATTGATTGAAAAGTTCAGAATAAAAAATAAGTCTGAAATTTTTCATGTTTGTTGTTGTTTGTTTTTTGATGAACTTTCATG
>CM031595.1:79493114-79525328 GCA_018398815.1 Conus ventricosus | reverse complement strand
AAAAAAAAAAAAAAAAAAAAAATTTACGAAAAAAAAAAAAATTTTTTTTCGAAACCCTGTTTCTTTTCTGTTCGATGGCAACACTTAGTTCCAAATAGTTAAAATTTTTTTTTCCAGAGAGCCTTTCTTTCCCCTTTAACATCATGTACTAAGTCATAAAGCCCGGGTGCATGGTTTGGGGGGAAAATGAATAAAAGGAATGAAAAAATGAGGAAAGAAAGGGGGGTTTGGATATAGGTGTGACTTAGAGTGTCTCCCTCCGTATACCCCAGTGCTTTTGGGTCAGCCCGGGGGGCACCGGAAAAAAGGATTGCACCAAATTCTCTCTTCTCTCCTCTCTCTCTCTCTCTTTCTCTCTCCTCTTCTCTCTCTCTCTCTCTCTCTCTCCCCACTGTATGTGTGTGTGGGGTGGTGGGTTGTGTGTGTGTGTGTGTGTGTTGTGTGCGTGTGCGTGTGTGAGTGTGTTTGTGTGGGTGGTGTGTGTGTGTGTGTGTGTGTGATGTGCGTGCGCAGTGCGTGCTTGTTGTGCATGCCGCACGCGGGCGTGCCTTCGGGCGCGTGTGTAGTGGGTTTTTTTAGTGTCTGTCTGTTTTGTTTAAAGACTCCTGCATGTCTTCAAGAAACCCCAGGTCGTGGACTCAAAATCTAAGGGGTCCCCGGCAGAACTGCCAAAATTAGAAGAGACATGTGGAGGCACTTCTTCCTTTGTATTTTTAAAACGAAATCCTGGGAGGGTTCGGTCATCAGGAACACAGTCAAAATCAATAATTTAAAAACAAGTCGAAGACCATACCGTGAGCACGTACATTTTCATTTTGCCGACGCCAGGGGCGCCTGACACCCAATAGGAGCAGGGAAGAGTTTTTGAGAAGGGGAAAAAGTGTGTTCTGGGTCATCATCCGCTCTCAAATACTTTCGAGGGATGAGCCCCCCGAACACACATTTTCCCCTTCTCTACTAAACTTGCTTGTCTTTTAAAAAAAGTTTTATTTTTTTACATAAAATCCGCACACTTTTCTGCAAATTTTACCTCAAATTTGTATAACAGACGGCAGACACGAGGCGGGGGGTTATGGGAACCCCCCCATTAGGCTGAAACCTGTCCAAATTTACGGCCAGCGCAGACAAGAGGCCTTTTTCACATAGACACAGCGCCAGTCAATTAGTTGTCAAGGCGAAAACCCCCAACGGGGGTTATTGATCAGAAAAATTTCTTGAAACATTCTCGACTGCCACGTGACACTCCCAGTCGAGGTGCTACGTCGGCAAGCCCGGTTTCGCCATTTTTTCCCCGGACTGTCGCAAAGAAGGTTGTGTTTGGGCTGTGCCCCGGTGGGGCCCACTGTTTTGGAAAAAAAGTGATTGACTTTAAAATTTTGGATTGGATTGGGCCCCTGTATTTGGGGGACATATTTCTGCGTGTGCGTGTTAAAGCAGCCTGGTTTTTTCTAGAATCTTCGGGAAAAAGACAAAACTATCGTGACAAAAACGAGCTAGATATTTTTTCTTAGAGGAAAAACTTTTCAAGATGATTGTTAGAAATTTAATAGATGAAAAAAGCTTTCATACTGATTCCTTTGGAAAGAAAAGCGGGAAAGGGGTTGTGAAATTTAATAACAAACCCATGCCCCATTCATGTTTTGGGGTTATCAGTTTGGAAAAGCAAACAAGCGTTTTAAAAAATCAAAAAAAAAGAAGCAGTCGGGACTCCTTTGTTAAAAAATGCCTCATTCTGATTCATATGCAAGAAGGATGATTCTGTGTCAAACCCCTTTTTTACCATTTCCTTAAGTTTCATAAATGGGATGAGTTTGATCTTACTGAACAAACGCCATAAATTCAACCTACATGCTGAGAAGAAGAATTCAGAAGTTCTGGCAATCTGAAGTCTGATTGCTTTAAAGATTGGCGGACTGGAAAAAACCGTTGGGATCCGAACGGTTTTCTAAAAATAGTTCTTACCCCCTGCTTCAAAATATTCTTACGTCCCCTGCTTTCGCTTGGCTGGACTGGAAAAAACCGTTCAGATCCGAACGGTTTTCTAAAAATAGTTTTTACCCCCCCGGGCTTAAAGTCAGGTTCGCTTTGCAACAAAAACCCCCTTCACTTTCTACAAGCAGGGCCTGTTATTTGCGTTTTGTTTTTGGTTTTGTTGTTTTTTGTGTGGGGGTGTTTTTTTCTTCCCCCACCACGCACACCCCCCACCCCCACCCCCCCCACCCCCCCACCCCCCCCCACACCCCACACACTCAAGTTACTTCAAAGTTCTTAATTTAAAATTTACCCCAAGTCATTTCTAAGTTCTACTAAAGTCCCCTTAAGTTCTTAACTTAAGTCCCCAAGTTTTAATTAAGTTCTTAATTAAGTTTTTAAATTAAGTTTACTTAAAGTTCTTAAAAATTTCTTGATAAAGTTATTTCAAGTTCTTACTTAAGTACCTCAAGATTGTAATTAAGTCCCCTTTTAAAGTAAAAACCTGTCTTATTCAATTATCTTATAATTATTAAAAAACAAAAAAATCTTGTTTTTGTCTTAAAAAAGAGATGTTAATTTGTAACACAGCCTCAAAAAAAGCGTTTCGCTGAGAAAATTTTTGCTCAGCGTTCCTTTCATAGTTTTAATGAAATTCTTACATCCTAAGCAACCCCATGATTTCAATTTGGTCTATGAAAAAAGTCTTTTATAATCCATGTCTTTATTTATTGACTCCATCATTTTTTAAAAAACGCCATGACTATTTTTTTCAAAAATTTTTTTAAATAAAATTTTTAAAATATTTTTTACATTTTAAATGGATAAAAAAAAAACTTTTATTGTTGGCGGTTTTTTCATGTTTTTGTCTTCTGTATTTAGTGGTTGAGGTTGTTTTAACTTCTTTTGGGTTTTTTTGCCCTTGTTTATTATTTTATACGGTAAAAACCACACCCCCCAGCAGCAGTACAAAAACGTCCATCGCGAGGATGTCTTGTCAGCGTTCTGGCAAAAATTGGGCAGAAAGATCTTAAAGAAGTTCTTACTCCTAAGCAACGCATTGATTACAAATTTTGGCTATGGGAAAGTCTTTTAAGACTCCTGTTTTTATTATTTACCCATCATTTTAAACAAATAATAAAAGCCATGATTTTTTTATTAAAAAAATTTAAAAATTTAAATTCTTAAAATATTTTAATTCCAAAAGGATCAAAAAAATCTTTTATTGTTTCGGTTTTTGGGATTTTTTTTGTCTTCTGTATTTAGTGGGTTTAGGTTTTTTTAACTTTTTTGGGTTTTTGTTGCCATTGTTTATATTTTTATAACGGTAATAACCCCCCCCCCAGCAGCAGTACAAAAAAAAGTGCCATCGCGAGGGTGTCTTTTCAGCGTCCTCGCAAGATTTTGGGGAGCATAGATTTAATGAAGTTCTTACTCCTAAGCAACTGCATTGATTACAATTTTGGTCTAGGAAATGTCTTTTATAGACTCCCTGTCTTTATTTTTGCTCCCTAAAATTTTTAAACAAATAATAAACCCCTGATTTTTTTATTAAAAAAATTTAAAAATTAAATTTTTAAAAAATTTTTACTTCCAAATGGGTCAAACGATCTTTTGGGGGGCGGGGGGGCATTTTTTGTTTTCGTATTTTGTGGTTCGGTTGTTTTTATGCTTTGGTTCTTGTTGCCATTGTTTTTTTATTTTAAACAGTAAAACCCCCCCCAGCAAACAGCAAGGGCGCCCAAAAAAGGGAACAGTTTTAAGTTCAATATTCCATAAGACTTTGGGGCTGAGGCCTTGAATACATGGGGTTTTTTATAGCTGGATTTAATCAACTGTTCTGGCGTTGGCGGGTATTTGAGTTATATTCGTGATTGTAACGTAATTGTTTTTGTCTGTTTCCCTCGCTAATTTTTTTTCCCGCTTTAAAAACCCCAGGGTGAAAGCTTTCCACTGGGCTCCCCCTATTTAGTTTTTTATTTTTTGGCTTTGGGACTTTTTTCCACTGATTCAGCGTTTTCGATTCTGCTGATTTTTGGGTCGGCCATTTTTAAGGGAAAAAAAATCTATTGATTAAAAGTATTAAACCCTATTGTGGGGTAATAATGTTCCCAAACGTAATATAGATCGCATCCTAGAGACTCTAAAGACTTTGTTAAAAATGGATCCTGCGTTAATCATACATAAAAAGTCTTTTTCAGATCGATGGGACAAATTTTACTAATGTTTAGTGTACAAACTAAGAACCGTTTGTCCACACTTTTACCATTCTTGATCCCAGCTGCGCTTTATACCTGTTATGAACTTTATAATGTCTTGTGGCGCATCTGTTGAAACTGTTCAAAGTGAAATTTATTGCCCAGGGGAAATGTTTTGTTTTTCCCACGCCGCCAAAAATACGCCTTTCCCTTTTTTTGGGATAAAACTTTGGGATCAACTTCTTCATTTGTAAGTCCAGACAGTTTGTCCCTCTGTAGCTCTAGCGATCATCGCTGTCTGTTTTTTTTTAATTTTAATTATTTTATTTTTTTAAAAGAGCACCGAAAAAATATTTCCAACCTTGTTTTACCATTTTTGGGTTTTTGGAGGTCAAGTGTAGGGTACACGATGCTTGTAAAAACTGTTAAAAAATTAAACCCGCAGATTTGGCAAGCTGGGTTTGAGGATTAGCAAAACTGATTGCTTTATGCGCTTCGTTTGCTACAAAGATTTTTCTAGTTAAGCAAGGAAAAATTCCTGACAGTATCTATGTAAAAATTTAAAAAAAAACATTTATAAAAAAGGTTCACTTTTTAATGATGATAGGCGGGCTGTGGTTAATGCGCTTTTTTTTTGCGGAAGTAATTACGCGTTTAGTAAACTGCGGGATAAGGGCGGAGGAAAAAGAATAAAAAAGCTATGGAGCAACAGCGTCCCAAAAAGACGCCTATGAAAACGGGGAAATTTGAGATTAGTTTTTTTTTAATAACACACTGAAAAAGCAGGGGCATGCAGCTTAACTTTTAAAGATTTTGATAAAGCAAAAAAGGTATTATCTTGTAACAGGAAAACCCAAAATCGAGACTTTCCCCCCCCCCAAAATTCAGCGCTTTTTTCACCCATCAGAAAAACAAAAATGCAAGAAATCGCGTTTTTGTCTTTGGCATGACTGTCGGTTTTGTTGCGCATAATTTTGGGCTGAAAAAAAATGAAAAAAATCTATTATTCGCCAAAAGGATATTGGAAGGGATAACGGCAAAAAAAAAGCTAAGCCAAGCACTGGAGTCAGTGAAACAAACAGCAAAGGAATGGTTATCTAAACAACGTTTTGGGGCAAATTTTTTCCCTCCCCTAGCGAATACAGAGACCGATTTTGGAATACAATACCAAACGACCCCCATCAAATGGATCTTCTAATTTCCCCAGTACGTTTAAAGGAAAAGTTTTTGTACGCACTTACAGTATTGCCCATAGTTCAAATAAAAAGTTGCAGAACCTTAACACAAAAGGTGCTTCTGGTTGCTGTTGCCATAAAAACTGTATCCCAAAGGGCCCCCTAACTTGTCCTCGCATGATTTAAATCGTTAAAAAAATTTAAAAGGGGGTGAAACAATTATTGTTAAAAAAATGAGTTACCATTAGAAAAGGCATTCCCGGAGTTCACAGATCACAGGTTTTGTGAAAACTTTTTAAAAAAAGTTACCCAAAGCTTTTTCTTACCAGTATCCAGAGAGCTTATTGACAATTCTCGCAACACAAATGGGTTAGAAGACGCCCTCGGGTTTTTCGCGCAATGAATAATGAAGAATTTAAAGGGGTTAAAACCCGTACAAGCAATCAAAAAAAAAACAATGGGGTTTTGTTAAAGGAGAGTCTTCATTGGAAAAATATTGCCTTTTTGGTTTTAAAAAGTAAGGTATGTCACACTGTCACTCTTGCATCCCGCATTCATGACAGCATTTACCCCATACGCCACGCAATCTTTCCAAAAAACCCAAAAGGCGCCACCAAATGTTTTTCTTCTCCCCCCTCCTTCAGGGAAAACAATTTACTAAACTCAACCATTTGTAAACAGAGTTTACAACTGTATCCTCCCCACACTGAGAGACAAAAAAAATTGCACACATGTCTTCCTCACCCCGGAGAAAAAATAATCTTCCACTGTTTTCTCCCTACACGAGAGAAAAAATAACCTAGTTCCGTTTTTAAAAAAGTAGGCCTTCACACCCCCGTTATCCAAAAAATCCGAACCGGGAGAATACAAACTCCCTTTTAATCCTGGGCCCTCCCTGCCTCAAAAAAAAGCTCCCTCTTTCTAAATTTCCCCTGTTCTCTGAAAATATATGCCCCCTCGATTCCCCTTCCTGGAGAACGAGTCCGATTTCCTTCTGGAGTTTTCTGTCTCTTGAAAACGACGAGCTTAATCCTTCCCTGGATTTGGTACCTGCTGGGCTGAAACTACCAGTGTGTTCCTCCACCATGCCCATTTTCAACCACCTCAGGGGGTGAAAGAAGGGTGAAGGGCAAAGGGGTAAAAGGGTAAAGGGCTGAACACGAATAGGTTTGTGTAAAAACCTGTTTCTCAATTCAACATATGAATTCTTTTCTTTCTTTAAGTTTTCCCCTGTATTTTCCCCAACTATCTATCGCTCACCTGGAATGACTGTCAGCAAAGAGGCCCACCGCCCGACAGGTTCGAGTCTCTAGGCCATCTGCGGGGTTAAAACTGATTTTTCCCCCCTTCTCTAGTGAGTGCAACTCAGTGTTCAAAAACATGACCAGCACCTTACCTTACCAGCCCTTGTTAAACATCACTCAGGGGGCACTTTCACCCAATGACCACTTTCGTTTCTTAAATGAGTCATACTCACAATTATTTTGGGGACGCCCCTCCTAGTAAACCCATATGAATATTTTCCCTTTAATTGTGGCAGGGGGAAATGATTCATATCACTAACTACATGTGATGGAGCGTCACATCCCTTGATGTGAGGCTATACATGACCCCCCCTCCTGGGATGAAAAAATTTTCTCCAAAAAATTTTTTTAAAGGATATAAAACTTACAAAAACCCATTTCACCCCGAATCTCAAAATGTGTAACCATCCACTGATTCCCCAAAATTTAAAATAATAAAGTATAGAATCTATCTGACCCACCATAAAAGGATATTTCAAACTTTCAGTCTTTTTAAAAAAAAAAAAAGTTCATAATTGAGACCACATCTCAAAAAAAACATTTCACAAATTACATGGATAAAAAACAAAGGTATTACAATTAAAAGTAAAAATTTGTGTTTAAAATTAAAGATGGAAGCCATTTTTTCCCCTTTGATCTTGTCTCACATCCTTGTTTCAAAACCTATGAAAATGAGAATATTTCCAAGTGTAACGTTTCTCAATAGACATGTAAAAAAAATAAACAATTTAAAAAATAGTTTTTTTTTTCCCATGTAGTTTTATAGCCCATTGAAAAGACCTGCTTTCCATTGTTGACAGTGACAAATGAAAAATTGGTTTTGTCTCATTGCACAATCAAAAATGTGTATAACATTTTAAAGATTTATTTGTCATCACACATACTTATGATTTTTTCACAAGAAAATTAGACATAAATGTATTTGTTTTTTCCTTTGTTTACCAAAGAATAAATAGTATTACAAATCAAGTAGTCGTTTGCTTGCAAAACTTTTTAGTCACTTAATAAGAAAAATTATGCATAAATACCCTTGATTTAAATCGCAGTAGCATACAATCACGCAAAAGTGAACCACCGAAATCATTAAGAAAGACAAAAAAGGAATATTTTCCCTTGAAGCAGTTACATTTGTCCATAATTTCACGCACGTGACAAAAAATCTGCCATGCATTTTTTTTTCCAGGCACTGGTTCAACAGTAAACGGGAAATTCCCTGCAATGCCAAGACCATTTAAAAACCCTGTGTTTTTTAGTTTTTTGACGATTTCAAGAACGTCGTGGCCTATGGTCAGTCTGTAACTAAAACTTTTTTCCCAGTCAAAAACCCCTGGCGAATTCTCCATGCCCATAAAACCAAGCACTTCTCAATAGTGGGTATTTCTCCTGGTCTTGAGAATTTTTAGGGCGTATTGCACTGGATTAAAAAAGCACTTTTTTCCGCAACAGTACCGCCCCCCTTCCTTTAGAACTGGATCAGTTTTTTAAAAAAAAAGTTTCTGAGAGGGGGGTAACAAAAAAAAAGGGAAAGGGTTTTAGGGTTTTGAACACACCCCAAAGCCTTCGGCACTCATCAGACCACACAATCTTTTGTTCTTCGCCCCTTTCGTCATTCGCAAAGGGGCCGCAGGGCCCAAAAGTGGGGTAATATCGTCTATTAAGACAAAATCCGATGAGTGCCCTGATCTTTTTTCTTTGTAGGGGGGGGTTTGTGAAAAGGAAAAAATCTTTTCCACTTTTTTTCCCCTCTGGCACATTTTTCCCACTGAAATGGTGCCCCAAAAAACTCGAGGTTTAAAAAACCGGCACGAATTTTTGATGGTTTTTCTAAACCCCAAAACCCCTAGTCTGCAAAAAACAGCTCGAAAGTTAAAAAAGGGGGTCACCCATACTTTGCAGCCAAACAAAATGCATAAAAAAAACTGACTGCACCACTTTCGGTTTTTCAGGGCTCGCATCATTCTGGCGGAAGTGGGGCATTTTGCAAACCAATGGCATTTTTGTCCACGGGAAAAAGACCAAAAGGTGTTAAAACGCGCTTTTCCCTGTCACTTCACCCATTGGAATCTGCCAGTACCCTTTAGTTAAGTCTATTTTCCCAAAAATAGTTTCCTTCTGAGAGCTGCACGAAGTTCTTCAATTTTCGGGATGGGCTCGGCATCGAACACGTGATCTTATTCATTTTCTGTAATCGTGCAAAAAACCCACGACCTCGGTTTTTGTCACCAATACAATGGTGAGCTGTACGGAGGTAGAAGGTTCTATCATTTTTTAAATCCAGCATTACATTGATTTCTTTAAACCCACTTTTTTTTTGCAAATGGGAGGGGGTATGGTCTGGTTGCACGGATTTCGAAGTTAACTGAATACTATGGGGTTAAATACCAGTTACTGTCCTGGGGTATCCGTCAACACATCCGAAAGTCTTTCAAAATGTCTTTGAGCTGTTCTTTTTGATTTTGTAAAAAATCATTCGACAAAACCACATCCCATAGGTTTCCCCTTTTGTAGACAGAATAGGAAGGGGTACAAATATCTCACTGGTAGATGAAACACTCCTACATTTGCTTTTTTTCAAAACCCTTTGATCTGTCCCTGTATTTACATTGGGGTACAAATTCATCCTGATAAGTCTGTCATTTGAATCAGTTTCTGAACGGGATATATCCACTAAACCGACGGTTTGGGGCAACATTTGTACGTTCAACAACTTCTTCAACTTTTCAATGAAATACCTTCTCAGGTTTCCCTTTTTGATTTTAATTTACTTCAGAAAGTTTTTCGACCACCCTGAAAGGACCTTCCACATAACACGAAGCTTGTTATGTTCTCAGTGAGTAGTACAAGAATTTTACCCCCACAAAGGGAACGTGCCTTTGCTTTTCTTCTGAAAAGACCTTGTAACATCTGTTTTCCTATCAGCTGACTGTTGGCAAGCTACACATCCTTCAAACGATTATGGAGTTCAAAAAACGTTTGGTAAACAGTTTTACTGTCAGGTATGTCCGTCTTCTCCGTCCATTGTGTCAAAAACAGATCCAAAGGCCCCCTTGGTGAGTGTCCAAAAAAGCTCAAAGGGGTAGAACCCAGCGTTTCTTTGGGATTTCCCTGTATGAAAAAAAGAAAAGCGGTACGAAACGATCCCATTCCGGGGGGCTCTTGCCTTGCAACCTTTCTAAAACATGGATTTTAAACTTTCCTTTGAAAGTTAAACCTGCCATTCGTTTGGGGGATGATATGGCGTGGTTGAAAGGGAAGAGTTTGACAACAGTCTGTAAATTCTCTCAGAGATCAAAATGAATTGCTTTCCCACAACCGAGAGAATTTCGTTGGAAGCCCCACTCTAAAAAAAATTTGAAAGTAAGGCTTCGCGACAGATATTATAAATTTTCTTCATGGAATCGCTTCTGGAACCTTGTTGTTTATCCCCCAAAGTCAGAATAGCGTACCCGAAGAAGACAGTGGTGCGGTCCAACAAGATCAATAGCTCCTTTCCGAAATGGAACGGAAATGAGGGCATTTTGTGAAAAGGTCCCACTGGGAAGCGCCTTTCTGGATGTTTTTGCAGATGTCACATAAAACGGCAGTTTTTCTTTTATTTCCCTTTGTACACCGGGCCCCAATAAAAAAAATCAAGAACTCCTTTTGTTTTCTTTTGACCCCACAGTGACCAGCGAAAATGCTCAGTCCGTGTGCGCCTGTTTCTCTAAGGGGTTTTTGGGAAACCACAATGTCTTTTGTCCTGTCCAGGTAACACCTGTAAGAATGCAAGCCCGTATGTACTTTGGGTTTGCCCGTTGGTAGTCGTGACAGTCTTTTTTCAGCAAAAAAGTATTGTCGTCAGCGTCTCGTCTTTTCCCTGCATTTTTTTTTAAATCTCTGGGGTAATCTGGAGTTCACCCCGTTTTGACATTTTAGGGCTTTGTGCCTTTCCCTGCTCTATGACTTAGATTTTTGTACTCAAAAGAAAGGAAAAACGACCCTCCAGCACCACCAGTACTGTAGACACCTGGAAAATTTCCCAAAAGTCAAGTCGCAGAGGTTATCTTACACAGGCGGTAAGAAAACCGGAGTGACGGTGTGTCGACTGAAATTTTCGCCGCGGAACTTTTTCCAATTTTGCCCCAACGACTACATTTTTGGCGTGTTGGATAGGTTTAAAAGCACGAAAACTTCCGTCACCGCGTGTGCACCTTGTCTCGCAAAACCGAAGTGCAATCCTTGAGGGCCCCGTTTTTTAACACCAGTCCTCAACGTTTGATCTGGTGCCAAAAAAAGGGCCCTTCTTCACAATCAGTGGAGACTAATGGGGGTTTTTGAACACCCGGTCTGAAAGGGCTTTTTGTTTCAGTGGAACTTGCCTAAAAAAAAAAGGCTTGGTTTATCGGCGCTACTGATTTTGTGAATTTTGTTCTGGCCCCGAATGGCCCAAAAAGGGCTAGGTGGTCGTTGTCCCCGACCCGGGGTTTTTTGAGGAGTAACGGGTTGGCCGGCGGGGAAGTATGGATTGCGAAAATCACTCGAAACCCCGGAAAAATCCGTCCCTTCCTGGGGAGGTTATCCTGAGGGCTCAAAAATGACCCCCGATTTTCCCTTTCCCGTAAATTCCCCGTCCTATGGGGTAGTACATGGCATGAGCTCAAAGATGGAAATTTCCTTTTTGCCACCCCTTTTGGGTGAGCGATACAATATGATCAGCCATCGACAATTTCTCCAGTTTCAATTGCCCTTTTTTTAAGGGAAAAAGGCAGATCTTTGCTCACGCTTGGAAATTGTTCTCTAAGAAGGAGATCTCGCGTGACTGAAAATTTGTTGTTTTGATAAAACGATCCATGATCCAAACAATGACTATCGGATCAGAAAGACGGAAACGATTCTCCTTTTTCAGGGCGACAGAACGGAAACTTTAAAACGATCAGCGAAAATTGAAATTTTTTTGAGGTTTCTTTCAATGACCCAAGTTAAAATTTTTTTTCGCTGCAATGAGTGGTAAATGTCAAAGGACCCTTAAAAAACGACCAATTACAATGTCCACTTTTCCTTTGGCCCAAACCCAAGCGTTGCGTGACTTTCAAATCGGAAAAGAAAAAAATACAAAGTCATCCGTTTTTTCCTCAAAAGGCGGCAACTTTGGGAAATATGCCGCTTTTGTTTTAGGCATGGGGTGCGGAACGATGGTGGAGGTTTCTCGATGCCTGGTTCTTTTTTAAATTTTAGATCGTTTTTGTTCTAATGCCCCAATTAAAAAGCGTTCTTCAGCTTTAGTTCCCTCTGTGTTATTTGCTTCGTTCCCTCGTAATTTTTTTTTCGTTCCCCCTGTAGTTTTGCTTCAGCTTCCTCTGTAATTTTTTTCTTCAGCTTCCCTCTGTATCTATTTGCTTCGCTTCCCTCTGTAAACTTTTTTTTTTCATTTCGGCTTCCCCCTGTAATTTATTTTTTTCGTTCCCCCTTTTCTTAGCCCGTCTGCCCTATTGTGCATTGTTGCCTAGTTTAAGTTTTTTTCATCAAAAACCCAAACGTTCCGCTTTTTTAAAAATTTTTTACAAAATCATCCAAAAGAACCCCTAGTATAACACCAAACAATCTCAAAATATAAAAAAAATAAGGGGATATTGATAATGTTTTGTTTTCCCCCAAAACCGTAATTTAGTAATACAAATACAGAAACAATTTCCGGGGAAAAAAGAAACCGCTTACAAAACAGGGTGATAGAAATCCAAAGGAATGTTTTTTTCCAAAAAAAATTTGCAATGCATCAATTTGGAATTTTAAAAAAAAAAAAAAGAAGTTTTAAAAAAAAACTTTTTCCCCCAAGAAAAAAAAATAAACACAATAAAGTTTTCTGAAAAATTCTTTTAAAAAAGTTTTAGTTCTTAAATGTTTTTGTTTTCAGTCTTTTTTTCTTTCTTAATTTCAAACAAATTTACAAAACAAAAGTACCGCCTTATACAAAAAATGATATAATTTACAAAAAATGGAATAAAACAATTAAAAAGAGGGGAAAAACACAAACTACCGGAAAAACTTTCCTAAAGATGAAAATGTTGAAAAGAAAAAATAGATAGGGCCTATTGGGAGAAGGGTTTTAAAGGTTTTGAAAAAGGGGGGGAAAGGGGGAAAGAAAAAAGGGTCAAGAACCGGAAAAATGAGCAGAAAAAGAAAAGCAAAAAAAGCCCCAGACAGACCCCAGTGGTCACTGTTCTCCCGTGAAACTGGAGACGGGGGAAAAAAAATCACTGCACAATATACACCCCAAATACAGTAATAATACAAAATACTAAACAATCATCAATAAAAACACATCACCCAAAATCAAAGAAAATCTGACCCACACCCAAAAAAAAAATGATCAAAAAATAAAAAAGTTTATTTTGGGAGAGCGGGGAATCACCTCACCCCCTACACTTTAGCGTGACGGAGGAGAAGTTTTCCCCACCTGAGGGGAAGGGGGAAAAAAAAAAAATGAAACAATAGGAAAGCGAAAGAAATAGATATTTATGAGGAGGGAAAGTATTGATCCCCCCAAAGCCGTCCCCCTGCTAACGCAGGAAGAGGTTGGGGCTATCAGTCCTGGGGAAAGGGACAAAATTTCTAATTCTCTAGGGGGAAAGGAAAAAACTCCTCAACGCCCCGCCCCCCGCTGCCCGGTTCGGCAAGAGGAGTTTGGGGTATCGGTCCCGAGGGGGGGAAGGGTCAAAAAAATCCTACCAAAAAAAAAACTTAACGGGTAGAGCAACAAAAGAAACTAACCACCTTAACCCACAAAAAAATAGCAAAACAACAAAAATGCAAATATATACAAATCAATAAAACAATAATTTCTTTTTTTTTCCTTCCCTCAAACCCTTGAGGGGACAAATAGAAATCCTTTTTTTTTTTCCTTCCTCAAACCCTTGAGGGTACAAAAATAAACTCTCTTTTTTTTTTAAACCCCAAGGGCACAATAGAATCTTTCTTTTTTTTTTTTCCGGGAAAAAAACGGACTAGCCGGTGAAAATGGATCCCGGGGCCCACTTCACCTGTCACTCTTGCATACCCGCATTCATGAACCCTTTACTCCTACGCCCCCGCAATCTTTCCAAAAAACCAAAAGGCGCATACGAATGTTTTTTTTCCCCCCCTCTTTAGGGAAAACAATTTCTAAATATCAAACCCCTTGTAAACAGGTTTACAACTGTATCTCTCTCACACTGGAGGGCAAATAAATCCCCACACATGTATCTTCCTCACACCGGGACAAATCAATCTTCACACAGTATCCTCCCCACACCGAGAGCAAAAACCTAGTTCCCTTCTATAAAAGCTATGGCCCTTTACCTCCGTTATCCCAAAAAAAACCCAACCCGGAGATACATAAAATCCCGTTCCTGAGGTGCCTGCCTCAAAAAAAAACTCCCCTGCTTTCTCAATTCCCTGCTTCTGGACAATATACTGCCCCCTCGAATTCTTGCCTGGAGATACGAGTCTCGACTTCTCTTCCTGGAGTTCTTCTGTCTCTGAGAAACGCGAGCTTCAACTCCTCTCCCCGGATTGGACCCGCTGGGGGTGAACTACCGTGGTTCCTCACCCTGTATCTTTAACCCCCTCACGGGTTGGGAAAGTGGGGTGAAGGGCAAGGGTTTTAAAAGGGGGAAGGGCTGAAACACGAAAAAGGTTCGGTAAGTAACCTGCTTTTCAATCAAATATGAATTTTTTCTCTCTTCTTTAAAATTTTCCCCCCCCTAGCTTTCCCCAACTATCTATCGCCCCCCTGGTAATGACTGGTCAGCAAAAAAGGCCCCCGTCCTGACGGTTTTGGTTCTAGGCCCTTGCTGGGTTTAAAAAGACTCTTTCCCCCTTCTCCCAGTGAGTGCTATCGTGTTCAAAACACTGACCGCCCTTCCTTACCAGCCCTTGTTAAATATCACTCAGTGGTACTTTTACCCCAAAGACCACATTTGTTTTTTTGAAAGAGTCTCTCACAAATTTTTTTGGGGACGCCCGCTACACTGTCAAGCCCTATGATTTCTTCCTTTAAATTTTGGGACGGGGGGAATGATTCTATCACTAACTACATGTGATGGAGCGCACATCCTTTATGTGAGGCTGTACATGAAGGTACCTTTTTTTGCCGGGGGAAACGAAGGGGATACTCGCATCAGGGGAACCGATCCGTTTGGACGTTTATCCCTATGAAAAAAAAAGAATTTTAAAGATGAATCCCCCCGTGATTATTTACGAGAAACTGACACAACAAAAAACCCGCTCCCCCAAAAATTTTTTTGAAAGAAGAACTGCAGATAATCCCGCCGACACGTTCCCGTTGCTTAATTTAAATTTTTAAATTTCAGAAAAATATTTTTGGGCTAAAATGGGAAACCAAAAGAAAAAACGGAAGCAAGAAATAAAAAAGGGCCCCTTTAATTAATACAAGAATCTTTAGGGGGGTGTCTGCTATTTAAGGAATTAAGCAAAAAAAAATGTACGTATTCTATGTTAAAGAAAAAAGTTAATAGGGTTCCCTTTGGCAAGGGCAGGCGGCCGAGCACTTTCGCCCCTAAAACCCATATTTTAACTATCAAAAAATGGAGAAAAGAATATTTTTAAATAATAAAAAAAATTCGAGCACGTCAAGCAAAAATAAGAAAAAAATTGGAATAAATTTGGGAAAATGATGTGATTGATCTTTTAAATAAATTTCGGAAAAATTGAGCCGAATATAAACTCTCGGTTTAAGAAGATATATAATTATACTGTTCTGTGTGCCAATTGATATGAAAACTCTGGGTTAAAAAACACCGTTTTTTGTTTGTTCTATCTAAAGACTTCTTTGTTACAAAAAGTTGTGTTGATCCATGTAGATTAATCGAGTTTTACGTTGTCATATGAAAAGTTTTTTGTCAAACAATTTTCTTCTTCGAGTTGTCAGAGTTTGTTTGACTGCACAACACTGCGGGAATTCCCTTTTTTTTCTTAAAGGTTTTCTCCCGGCTCGAAAAATGTACATTTTTGACCTTAAACCAAAAATTTCTCCTTGACACCTTTCCAGTAATTCATCCTTCATCTTCCTAAAACCTTCTTATTTGTAATTGAATGCAAGGGGTTTTTTAGGGGAATCAGATGTGTCGTACCATCCCGCTGCCCTTTTGTCTTTTAATTTCCCTGTTTTATGATATCTTCATGGGATTTCTTAACAAAATATCTGTTCGTGTAAAGTCTTGGGGCTCTGGAACAGGGGTTTTAAATAGTCTAAAGAAATTCTAAAATCAAAAGCTTTGATAAATTTTAAAAGGTAAACCAATAAATACAGGTGTGTCAATTTGACTTTCTTTTTTTTTTTTTCATATTATACCAAATAGCTGATCATGAAATTCTTTGAAGTACTGATAATTAGGTTTTGAAGTCCAGCTTAATTGCTTCGTTCTCTTTAGTGCAATCTGACATCTTTGGTTGTGCGGATTCTCCTTAGTTTTTCCAAAAACAGTGTTGTTCATTAATTGAAAAAAGTCTTTTTCTGAGAATCTGTAGGATTTAGTTCTGAGATCAGTGTTCTTCCTTGATGTATGGTTTATGAAATGTTCTTGATAAAGCAATTATACTCGATGAACAGCGTCAATTCAAACCATGTCTTAAATAAAATTGACAGAGAAGTCTGTAATGACATACATTAATTTTTTTTGCCCGGATTAGCAAAGTTTAGGCGGTTATGTTTTTGCATTTTAGGACTTTTGCTGATAATGGGTAGGTCATTCATGCAGGTCACATGGAGTCTCCTGGGACTATTATAAGTCCAACTTTTGAGAGACCACGCTGTTGACCCGGGCCAAACAATGCTCTACACATACTTTTAGAATCCTGTACTGGCTTAAGTCAGTTGGACATCTTTGGTGTTAGGAGAATTTCTCACTTGATTCGAGTCAAGGGCCACTAGGACATTGAAAAATCACGGAGGTGATAGGGCAACCCCTGGTACATTTTGCGTAATGCCGATTAAAGATGGCCGTCCCCAAGCCGACCGTTGGAAAATCCTAACTTTTGTGTTTTTGACAATATATATCACTTGTAACACTTTAATCCAACTGATTTGGTGTGCTGAGATTCATTTCTGGTATTGGTTTTGTCCATTTGGGGTCATCTTGACTTTCAAATGCCATGGTTCCAAGGTAATTTTCTTATTATTCTGATGGTCTTGGCGTAACTGGGATATTTAGCTGTTAATCATCAGGGCTCCATACATATGACTATAATTCTGACATGCATTTTCACTGTATGATTCAATATTAAAAATATAAGTCATTCTATCATTGATTGCACAGTGAAAACCGTTTTTCACTATTCAATAAAACTGTCTTTGATGCTTTTTCACTTTTTCTGAAGTGTGTGGACAATGACAATCCAACAGCAACCAGAAAAAGTTCTAAGTATGCAACAAAAATGCTCATGGGACTCTGACTGTAATTGTCTTTTCCATACTGATGGATACATGGAGATTTATTGGCTTTTCTGGAGAAGGTGACGAAGCAAATCCAGTAGAAACAGCACCACACGTCGAGGTGTCACACTTGCCTGGCCCACTTGCATATTGTGAGCAAAGTGGGTGGCAAGGGCTTATGCCATTTGTTTGAACCAGGTGTCAAAAAATGTTGCCCCAAACTGTTCTAGTGGTATAGGTAGTCCTCACGTTGACTGGCCGCCCCCAAGCGTGGCATGCTTTTGGGCAAGAAGGCTTCATCGGTGGATGTGACCTTTGATGACACTGCTTGTGGCGGTGGGAAGAGCGAGAGTAATTCAGCTGTAGCACTGCTGTATTCTCATTGAGCTGGTTGATCATTTCAGCAGTTGTTGTTGGTCTGACACGCCAGACTTGTACACGGTACATTTCTGCAGAGCTTCTCTTGCATGACAGCTAGCTGTTTTAAAGTTCGTCAGATGCTGTAAGGTGTCGCGACCTCACAACTTTCAAAGGTGTTGCAGCCAGCTGACAAGCATTCAATACGCAGTTTGGTGCGATGAAGGGTGTTTGCTGTAAGGCTGCAGTTTTTACCTAGCATGAGGACAGAACAGTTCAAGATTGATCATACTATGCACACGTGGGAGACATCCTTCACTGGACCGATCTGCTCGTGTCCAGGGCAAAACTTGCTTCGAGGTTCTGGCTTAGAAGACGCTCTGGATGAATGTGGCGTTGTTTGGACGTGGCTTCAAGGGCATTGAATGGAGGCACAGAGAACATGGACATTGAAAGGAGCATGGGCATGGACATCAAGCAGATACTTGCACAGATCTGTGAGTGACTCATGTTTGATGGTGATTCTTCACGCTCAGTCAACTAGTAACACTTGTTGGTGGAAAATGAATCTGAAACTGGAACCTCACACAATGGATCAGACGTTTTCTTCCCATCATGTGTGGTAGTCTTTACATGTCAAAGATGCGCAGATGCCGCTAGCAGAATTCTCTAAACTCGGGGATGTAGTCACGCAGTATCACTCAGCCACATGCCCTCTGCATGAGTCGGGACTACGTTACCTGTGTTTGATTCTACGTTGAACTTTCCCGATAAGAAAGACAGCCATGAGCCGAGCTGGTTGTGACGCCCATTGACAATGTTGGCATGATGCAGACACACCATCCTGACTGCTGTCAGTTCTGTGGGCATTGAGAACAACAAACAGATTTCAGTGCTGGTTCAAACGCATATGGTGGCATGAGATGAAGGAAATCTTGTCTCATCGCAGCTCTGTGTTCTGATGATGAGGTGAATTGACTCGTACTTGTCTTAGTCTCTGAGGGGGGGGGGGGGATTCCTGGTGAACATTAGGGCCGCATCAAATTCTTTCCACGATGGGACACGAGTTTCGGGAAGTCCTCTTCAAGCTGGGGACCAAGTCATTCCGGCGACCATTCACCTCTTGCGTCGGTACTCCTTGGCCATGTTGTATTGGTCTTCCCACTTTTCTTTTGCCCATGCGGGTTCCAATCAAGGGCTTTGTCTTGCGATGTGGATGGAGGAATTTCTGAGGGTGTGGCCAATCCATCCCCACTTAGTTTTCTGATTTCTGATTGCATTGGAACTTGCTTGTTTGTTCCACAGTTCTGTATTGGTCAATAATATCTGTCATCTGATGTACAAATGTTTCGCAGATATTGTTGATATATGCTTGGAGTTTGTGGTGTTTGTCATTTGTGGTTCGCCACGTTTTCAGAACCATATTAGAAGGACAGATTTTACATTTATTGAAGATTTGATCTTGTGTGGAGTGAGAGGGCCGAGGAATTCCATGTTGGACGTAGGTAATAAAGTTCTGCCTGGCTTTACTGATGCGGCTTCTCTTTGTTTATTCATCATCATGTTACCTCAATCTTTTGCTCGTACACACTGGCGAGGTATGACAAAACTTATCTACATTTTACAGTGGTGTCGTGCTGTTGCAGTCGTAGTGGTCAGAGTTGATTGGTTGTGACTCTCATGGTTTCTGATTTCTTTGTGTTGATTTGAGTGGCGGGAAGGAATTCCCGGACCTGCTAAGTGGATTGAAGTGGCAGTCGCCGGATGGTAGTAGATGTGGAGTGTGGCTTGATTCGCGTCCAACCAGTGCAAGAGAGTACAGGCAGGTTCAACGACGACACTTTCCCTCTCTGCTTCTTACACCCTCAGTTCAAACGCTGTGGTTGAAGGATATCTGGAAGCAGTTGGGCACACGTTGGAAGAAGCGCGCGGATGCTTCAACTGCACCAAAGCGTTTCTAGGCTTGAGCACCGCTGCGCCAAGTCAGATGTTCAAGCACTACCATACTGACTGGCGATGTCTGTGTGACTAAGGTAGGGGCGGAAGAACGCAGTATGGAAGCTGACCCTGTACAGATTGACGAACTTTGATCGCCGATCGGACAGCTTGTCGAGCAAGATGAAGCTATGGCGGAAATGTCACCGTTGTACATGTTGGGTGGGTGTTCAGATCAACAAATGCTGATAAGTTCAACCAGCCTAAGACGTGGTGAACTACAAGCAGTGTACAGCTAATTGACTGCTCCCACCAACAAGCATGTCATTCAGAGGCCACATCCACAGAGAGAAGCCTTTTGGTGGCCCCAAGATGCATCTGCTGGGGCGGCAGTCAACAACGTGAAGTGCTACCCTAGAACACTAGAACAGTGTGGGAGGCAACATTTTGGACACCCTGTTGCAAACCAAATGGCATGTAGCCCTTGACACAACTTTGCTCACAATATGCAAGTGGGCAGAACAAGTGTGACATTCGACTGTGTGGGTTGCTGGTGTACTGGAGTTCTGCTGGTCGCAATCTGCATGGAAAGACAGAATATCGCCAGGTTTACGGTCAGACGTAGGTACAAGAAATTACCTTGTCCCATGGCATATGAAGGTCCGATGTCCCAAAGGACAAAACAATACCAGAAATGAACTCAGCACTCCAAAATCTGTTGGATTAGAAGTGTTACAAGTGTATATATTGTAAATAATCAAAAGTTGAGATTTTCATGGAGGAGGGTCGGCGGACATATTTTGAATCGGCATTACGCAAAAAAGTACAGGGTGGTGCCCGATACTCCGTGATTTTTCATGTCTAGGTGCGACTTGACTAAATCAAGTGATGAAGAAATTCTCTAACACATATGTAAGGGACTTATAGCCAGCGTACAGGATTATTATGCTCTTTGATTCTTTTTGGATTGTCTTCTGTGTGCATTTTAAAGTTGGTTTAATGGAAGCGCTTGCGCCATTGCCTTCCTTACAGATTGTTTCGCATCTAAATACATGAGATAGTTAGACTTTTACTCGGATAATAGTTAGGCAAGTATTTGTTGTTTGCTTTTCGTAATGATGCGACGCAAGACTACCCTCCACGCAATCGTTTCACTCATCTGATATCAATGGTAAATCTGACAATAATCCAAATGTTACTCCAGTAAACTTTAAGAAAGATCCAGCTCTATCCCCCCGGGCGCAAATGAATGTAATTGAGCCGGGATCAAGGCTATTAATGTTTCATGCAGCGTCTTTTCTATAAAGTATCAAAAGAAGTCGCCAACAAACATAACCTCAGCCTATCAAGTAGGTGTCATGATAGTCCCCATTGTTTTTCATCTAACTTCTGCCACGATTTGAGATGCTGGTAATCGGAATCGCTGATGTTCCTTTCTATGAGACTTGACAAGAACGAACTATAGGGGGATAGTCGTGTCTTCATCAACCTTTCACTCTGTTCAATTGTAATCATAAGGTGTTAAACGCCTTTCTAAACAAGGTTGGTGTCAAAATATTCTTCCGTTATTGGGCGGACTTTAAGGCCATTGCCAGGCGCATCTAATGAACCCTCATGTGTTGCATAGCTAGAGTCATAAAAAGACATTGTTATTTTAAAGTTGAAACATTGTACTTTTGGTGGACTGGCAATGATGCTACCCTGAAGGCGCTGGTTACTGCTTGCATTTTAAGGTGGGAGTCAGAACCTAGCACAGTTGTGAAAAGAAGATGGGCAGCTTCCATGTCTTTGGTTCAAAATTGAGTTGAAGATTGATTTACTTGTTGCGCAGCCTCCTACTGAATTTCCACCTAAAGGTGTCATGGTCTTTACTTTTGGTTTGGCTGAGTATGATGGAGAGGCCTAAACCGCTAATCTACAGTGAGTGGTGAGTCATACTGTATGTTGGTCTTCAGGCGCATTATGATTTATATTAATTCAGTTATTAGAACATCAGTACGCACTTGTGTATGCGTTTTAAGTAGTATTCTGCAGACATGAGAGTCCTCTATATAATTTCTGTTTGATTGGACGCATCCGTCCTGACAACAATGAATGCAAATGAACAAATCTTGGTGATTGCTCAGTAGGACTCGTTTTCGGAAGTTCCTGTGAGGTTGGACCCTCATAAGGAACAATAATTGATTCGAAGTCTGCGTTAAAAACATATTGGGAATTTTGCAGTTTTTTCAGTTCTTAAAACTAACTTTTGATCCTGGTGGGGGCGTAGTTAGTTCTCGTATTACAGTCAACTGGGCCGATACAATGTTTTATGTTCGACTCGCGGCTTGAGCAGATGGAATTATTGTTAACATTTTTCTGCTGAATTCTTGTTTGCCATAATTTTTTGTATCGGATGCGCCAATAATCTACGCATTGTGAGTAAACAATGCGTAATGCGGTTAGCCCCGCTGGTGAAACATCATTGTAAGTCTACATGATTTTTTGTCTGGTTCGCCAATCTCGATGGAGTTCTTGGGACACTTTTAATAGGTTGTAGATGTGTTTTCTATCCAATGTGTAGATATTAACAGTTATTGGTTTGTTTTGTTCTTAAACTGATCATATTTGGTCTATTAAAACACAGGAAAGATATGCCAATAAAGTTATAGGATCATTGATGTAAGGGAGATAGTTGACCATCTTCTGCGTTTTTGCGGATATAATGCAGCCTTGACGAGAACAACCACATTAAAAATTTGTTGTCTGTATTCTTTATGTTTAGAACTGACTCTTTTTGCAATAATGCTGGAGGTAGTGGAATGTAGCCTACCAACAATCGTACGCATACTTAGCCTGTTTTAAAATACTAATCAAAATCTCTAGATTCGCCCTATGACCAACCCAGAGCCTCTCTTTTTGGCGTCTTCTGCTGCACATCAAAATGTGTAGCAGTTGGACTGCCTAAACCAGGTGTTACAGTCATATGAGAAAGATAGTTGTTTGTTTTAGTCTTGAACCCAGATTTAGACCTTTTTCCTTCTTTTAATTGTTACATAGTCGATTAAACAGATAATCATTGACTCTTTAACGGCGAGGTTCTATTGTTTGTATACTTGGAACCTTGGAATGAGCAGGAACATCGCTTGCGTACGTTTGTTCGGATCAATAACTATCTATGACTGTATCATTTTTCAAAGCTTTTGATAAATCGCTTTCCTTTTGCATTCCTTCTGAAACAATTCGTATGGGCCTTCATATATCTTATCCATGCTGAGTTTCTTTCTAACTCAAAATATTTATTTAAATCAAAAAATAATTAATCATATAACGGTCTTTTGTGCTTGGACTCATAAATAATAGTATAAACACCCTTTGGCGTTCGTTAATGTGAGGTTTAGAGCAGATTTTATGTTTTGTTTACTTTTTTTAAAACACTTCCTTTTTATCTGCTCAGTGTTATGGCTGTTGAGGAAAAACTGTCCATTGCCTTTCTTTTGAAGATCAAACTTTTGTCTTTTGTTAGTCACTCAAAATCGGCTGGTATAACGATTAAATTGTCATCGTGATGTTTGGGAGTCCAGCCAAGTGCTTTATTTATAATCAGCTTAAAGGAGCTTAAGTTTAGTGTTAGTAGTTGAACCATTGCTCTGGGTGCTTTTGGAGTTTAGTTTTTTTATTTTTTTGCTTAGCCGCACTACAGCTAATGAAACACAGGGCATGAGTTAAAGACAAACAGCTAGATAGGTTTTAAAGCTGGGTAGCTATGCAGTTGCTAGAGACAACACTTGTCTCCTGCCGATACAGCACTTATAGTCACGATGCTCCAGTATGAACATATAAGTAAACAGCATTAAAGGAGCAGAATACTTCGTTTGGCCTTTGTGTATTTTGAAAGTTTCTTGCTATGTTTTGTTGCATTTGTGTAATGTTTGTTAACTTGAAGGGTTTTTATCGCAGACAGCACGAGACGACCTGGGGTCAATGGTTGCCTTCTATAACAAGCAGGACGTCCTGGAAGTCGATGTCTCCTGCCAACTCGTCTTTAGAGAACTTTGGATTACTCACTGACTTGCTTTTTTAAAAATGAAAAAAAAAATAATTTAGTCTGGATATACTTTGTAAGCTGACTTTTTCGCAATATTCAGCTGACGCATAATATATTAAAACAATAATTGACGAATATGTGGTTTATCATCTCTTTTTCTTTATCAATTTGAATTGTTTATTACGTCTTTTAACCTCTCTCCCACTTCCATGTAAACTCATTATCTCATGTCACCTTAGGTCAACGCCATTAAGGCCGTATTCGTGTTAATTAATCATCGAGTTTAACTTTGTGAAGGTGTACGATCTTTAGAACAAGGTTACTGTTGGATTTCTTCTCCTCCCGCTCCAAACAGTTTTTATTCGCCAATTGGTGATATGAGTTTAAGCCGCTAGCGTAGATTTGTTTAGGAATACATCAATCGAACATTGCTACTTTCGTTATTTTAGGATTTCAATAAATTTTCAGTTTGTCTTTTGAATGGTTCTTCAATCCTTCGCACAGCATTAAAAGACTTAAGCGATTCTCTGGTCCATGAAATCTAAATATTCCTTATAGTGTCTGCCCTGCTTTAGGTATATGTTGAATGATGATGCACTCTTTCGAAATATATTTGATATTTTTGATGATATTGTTGCTCAATAGTCTGCTAAATCAGGGTTGTAACAACGTCAAACTCTAACGAGATGTCAGAAATGCTGTACTTGCTTCCGGTGTATGATGATCTGATTATCGAGTTCTAGTATTTCTTTAAAAGTTTAGTTCATATGTCAATCTGTATTAATGCGCTCTTTGAAAGTTTTGGCGCATGAGATTTTAACAAACTCAAAAATTAAGGGAATGGAAAGCGATTACCATACGCTAACTTACAGTAAAGCTTTTTTGTGCTTTTAGCATCTGCAGGGATTCGGAGTTATTCTAAGTTTTATGTGCTTCTTCATTCGATTCACTTGAAAAGTAGATCGGCTGTTCATTTCGGTTAGCATACGATCAGATAGGTTTAAAAAATATGTCTGAATTGTGTAAGAACTACTTTTGCCCCTCCAAGTTTTACGAAATTTTCTTAACGATTGCCGTCTAAATATATGGACCAACTGTCCTGGTTGGGTCTGTTGTTGAAGCCGAGGAGTTTATTTTGAAGTAAGGTGCAGGCCTGGCAACAATTCACTTCATCCGTCTAGGTCTGCGAAATCGGACAGTAAGAAATTTGATTCTGCTTCAATACGAGATGGATTTATTTGGAAACAGTAATATTCCGTATATTTCCTGCGCGGCCAAGGCGGCTCTTTCAGTGTTCTATGCGGGTGAGAATCGAGTATACTTCTCGTCATTTTCTATAAAACAAAATAAAAAGTTAATTATTTAAAAACATGGCAGGCATTGAAGGTGAAGGAGATTATTGATTATTCCTGTTTTGGAGCCGACATGAGTTGATGCTTTGGGAGCGGCATCGATCAACGCCTTATTGCGTCGTGAATTAACAGAAAGCCATGTTAGATCATTTTGTACGCAAAATTTTTTTAGGCATAGAACCTCGTAGTTTAGGACATATGATTATGACGAGATGATGAGGCCATTTGTATGTGAAAACCTGACAGGACAAGTGTTAAGCTTCGCTAGTGAACGAAACCCTCAAAGTTTTAGCTAGGTACCATTAGACAAAAACTCCCTGTGAGCGTACCAAATCGCCTGGCATTGCTCAACCAAAATTAGATATGGAGGCATTTTGCTCAATACCTTCAAAACACTCTACAAGAACTCGTACGGGATAGCCCCATACAAAAATGGTAACTTAAAGATTAAGTCAAACAGCGGACAAAAGTTACTAAAGCAGAACCAGTTTTTCCAGAAGAAACGCATTAAAAAACTATCACGACCCGCCGATACCCGTGCAAGACCCTAGCTGCCCTTCATAATTCTTCGAGAACCATCAGAGACGAAATAACAAAAGTTAGCAACAAGTGGATGAACTAGATGAGGCATATAAAAAAGAAGAAGGAAAAAGTTGAGGCTGATGACCAACTTAGGGTGCTTGTTAAAAAAGAAATAACAAAAAGAATAAACAAGAATTAAACTACAAAGATCAGAATACTTAAAAGGGTTGTTCCTTACAAGAACAATTACGGATTCTCAAGCCGGGCCAGATAAGTGACAATATCAAAAAAATTTTATATGAAGACACACACTTGCAGAACCGAATCGAACGCTGTTTTTTAGAGAGCAAGGAGTCCCTTAGCACGCGTTAAACAGCATTGGATTTGCATTAAGTAAATCGGTGATGGCTATTACAGGCGGTGGTGGAGGGCAACCAAAAGTTTAGTGCTCTCTTCGCATCTCTCCTCCTCCTGATAAAATAAGGGTTAAAAAAAAAAATTGATCATCTTGCGAGTTTATTAAAAACAATTAGCAGGTAAAGCTAATGGACTCTTTACAGCGGATATTAGGGAGTTATCGTTAGCTGGCTTTTGTCTATGCAAGAAAGTACGTTGGCTTTCCGCTGGCCGAGCACTTATGGGACATTAGTTCTCTTAATTGTTGGGTTATTATTTAGGAGGATAAGCCGCGTATCCTAGGCAGTTAATCAACAATACAAGGCGCTATATTTTCATATTCTTGGTCATTACTTTTTTTGCGGTCTTCAACTGTCTTTGGGCTTTGATTATATTTTTAGGACGCGGGGATTGGTTGGACTTTATCCTTGGGGGGTATAGTGTTTTTTTATTCGGTTGTTTTTTGCAATCTTTACTGGTCAGGAATTTATTGTCGTTTTGTCCGACATTCTGTTCATTGCCCTGCTTAATGTTTTTTTTGTTGGTGTTTTCTTATTGTTTCTACTGGAGTATGAGGTCAGAAGGTTAGCCATTGATAACCAGTGCAACAGCAATGTCTACTTTCGATCTTGCGTATTCGTTCAAACATGTTGGTACCTTTTTATACTTATTTTTTGGGACAAGATTATCAATTGTAGAATTAAATTGCATCCTATTCATTTGCTAAGTTATTGTTTTTGTGCTTCAAGCGGCCTTGTAGAGAATCAGTTAGCTCGATCTCGTTTTTTGCTTGCGATATAGCAAACTCCAACGTAAGTACGAATTGATTCGTTTATTAGTACTAGTACAGCTGCCGTAGTTATGGCCTCAGATGTGTCTAGAATAAATGTTTACCATGTGATTTATGCTCTTCGCTCTTAATGGACCCGAGCGTGGTGAACACCTGTGCTGAAGAGAAAGATGAGTAAGGAGGATTCCTGTCAAAGTCTTTACTTCTGTTGACACGCCCCAAAAATAAGGGGGCGTGCCTAGACATGATTAAGATCGACTTTTGTCTAATGTCTGTTTAAACATTAATATTGAATTCGTTACAAATCCCTTCCAATAGCCTTCATGTTTATTCGGTTGCTGAATGGTTTAAAACGTTTGTCATTTGGGGCAAAGGTGCTAGCAGTTTAAGTCAAAATACGTACTTATGTGAAAAAAATGACATTCCTATACACTGACTCACCAAAGGATCAGGGTTGATTTAGATGGATCAGCATTCGAACTCACACCCAGTTGATGACAAAACACCGCAAAGTTTAATGGTTCTGATTAAAACTGCACTCGGGTGATAAACACCCTTTCGGGATGTAGTTTTTTTAATCGGAGGTTTAGATATCTGTTTAATGGAGTTATCACCTTGTTATGAAAAGTGACAGTTGGGAAACAGCAATGACAAGAGAATCACTTGCTTATATTTTTAAGATTGTTAGTGCTGCCAACAGAATAGTTTGATCAGTTATTTAAACGCCATCATTTTTATTTCGTTTTTTAAAAAATGTTTTTAACAATAACAATTCAAGACCGTCCTTCCCCTTCGTTTTTAGTACATTGCCTATTGATAACAATTGTGGAACCAAAATGGGCGGCACTCATGATATTTTTTACAAAGTGTATGGTTTAATATAATGCCCGAAATCAAGAGAATAATAAGATTAGAAAATATGGCAAGGGAAGAACTTATTAGCCAGTTAACCAATACTGATGGTTACTACGGGTTTTGCTCACTAAAGAAGCATTGCGGTAAACTTTGACAATCACTCTCAAACTTAACAAGGCAAATCTAAAAACAATTTAAACATTCAAACCTGAAAGAAGCACATTACTTTTTTGATAAAGAGCTAGCTAAAATGTTAGGCTATAGAGCTTAACACTCAGGACCACTCAATGATTTATTGTTACACCAGCACACAACTATTATGAGGGGAAAGTCGCTCAATCTTGCTTACTTCATTACTCTTGTTCATTTGGACGTGTAAGCAACTGATGAAACTTACATGATGTAAGGCCTTCAAGGTTTAAGAGCTCTTCCATCAGGGTAAGCTGATTATTGGCGATTATGAAATTATTACAATTCCCTAATTTACCGTTTAAAAAGATTGTTTGTGGGAGGGTGGGATCATTTAATTTAAAGATCACAGGACAAAAAAGGAAAAGTTTGTAAAAGTGCTTACCTGAAATTGTTTTTGGAAATAAAATAATAAGTGGTTCTAAAAAAAATGTCGCGGGGGGCCAGAAGAACAGGAGTTACATGGCCTGTAAGGTGTATAACTTTAGAATTTAAAAGGACCTTGCAGAACGTGCGGGACTTTGAACAGAACGGGGAGATAGGGCGCTGTTGTATGGTTTTGAGTACCCTAACGATGGATGATTATAAAGCAAAGAGGTTGTCGACAGCAAAAAAGTTTCCTAAATGACTAGTGCGCAATCTAGAGAAAATAATGTTGGCCAGGATGTATATAAAATAGTTCGAAAACTGACTTCAATTGGCACTTGCGATCCAATATTAGATGGGACATAAACTATATTTGAATTTCCATAAGCCATTTTACATTTTTTATTTTTTGTTTTTTTTTGGCCAAGTCAAAAAAAAAAAAAAACAACAATGTTTCAGAAAATAGCATTAACTTGGACCTTTACTGTAAGTCTTATGCCAGATGCAATAGTCGGAAAGAGATTGAAATATAAGCCGTATGGGATTAAACATACATATCCAAGAAGAGGAACGGTATTTAAAGGATGATTTACTCCAAAATTAAGTTCATTCCGCAGTGAAATTGGAGACACGTTCACAATGATTTTGAAAATTCTGTCTTAAAGATAAGGAGGTGATGGGTGTTGTGGGCGTGAGTGACGTCCGTTTTTAGGAATTCTAATTAGCTGGCAAAACTTAGGTCGTGGACAGTCTTAAAGGTATGTCGTCATTTTCACAATGGTGGGTTTTTAGGTCATAACAACAAGCCAAAAAAATCAATATTAGTGGAAATAGAAACATGAAGCACTGAATTGGATTAATCTTCCACATTTAGGACAATATTGGATTTTATTATAATGAAACAAGTGTTGACAGAGAGCATGATTAAATAAACAATATACCTGGATTGATTAAGTTCTTTTATAAAACTATGGAGCTAGTTTAAAACTTTTTGACAAAGAGCCTCATTGTCATAGTTTTGCGGGAATACTGGTTGTGGGAAAACATTGTTTTCTTGACCTGTTAAAATCAGGTTTATCGTTATAATTTCGATTTTATTGTGACTTTTTGCACAACACTTAATGGAACAAATAGAATCACAATAGAAAGTGTATATGGATAGTGATAACTATTTTTGTTGACCACAGCAATAAACTGAAGTGAATGTTTAGAAGCTTTTAATATTTTGATTGAGGGAACGCAAACGCTATTTATTATGATGACTGTTCAGGCAGAAAGAGACATAGTTTTAAAAAAGAAATACTTTTGTCAATAACTTTGCTTTAGTGGAAGGACTTGTTGGGATAAGTTGTGGGTTTTTATGCCAAAATTATAACTCGGTCTGTTTAAGGACTATAGAGAACAGTTAAAGGGCCTGTAGATTTATTTCACTTGAAAGACAGAGATGCTTTTGATGATGTTTGCGTGAAAATGATGTTATGAAAATGCCAGGAAAAAACGCAGGATTAAACAAAAAATTTAAAATCTGAAGTTAGTATATTAGATTGAAAAACGGATAATCTAAACCAGAGGTTTGTTTTTAGATAATCGTTATTTTTTGGTTATTTGAAAGAGAATGTGTGATGGTTATCAGAGAACAGTAAAATGTGTGTTGGAGTCAACCGTCGAACTGGTTGAGGAGCGGTTTGAGAGAAACATTTTTACTGGTCTATGTTTTTTTTCTTGTTTACATGTAGAGCTGTGTACCGGTTCGACATTCCACTGTTCTAATAAACGGTTTATGTCAGTAACACGTTTTACACCGGAATGTTTACTTCATTAGGCAAAATCGTTTGTACAATACAAGCACAGTTCATTCGTTTTTGATATGCCCTGGCTCTGCCTCACTCACACACCCTACAAAGACAACACACACCCACACCAAACACTACCAAACACGAACGCACGCACACACTAAACACACAACACACACACACACAACACACACACACACACACCATACACACACATACACACAACACACACACTACTCTCAACAACAACGAGCAGCACGCGCGCGCGCACAAAACCCCCCAACCCCCACCACCCACACAAACACACACACAGCACTACGCACGCGCGCGCTGCGCGCACAACACACACGCAACTACACATACACACGCAGACAGCAACAACACACACACACCACAACACACCCACACACAACCACACACAACAAACATCAACAAACACCACACCCACCACACACCATACATAACACCACACAACAAACACACACACCACACACACACACACATCAACACACAAGCGAGAAACAAACAAATCAGCCAAAGAATTTGGGCACTTTGCTTCAGTTTAAGAGAGAGATAATTATGTGAGTGTGTGTGTGTGTGTGTGTGTGTGTGTGTGTCGTGTGTGTGTGTGTGTGTGTGTGTGTGCGTATGTGTGTGTGTGTGTGTGCTTGGACACGGAAAATGAATGTTTCAAGAAGGTGACGTACTTAATAACACGAAACAATAAGAGAACAAAATACAATGAGCAACTACCACAGACAGACAAATTCGTGCGGCGCGTGCAAACACAACACACCACACACACAACACACACAACCACCACTCAACAAAACTCACCCACACACAACAACACACACCTAACTAGAAATAAAACACATACAACACAACAAACACACTTACATAACAAACAAGTACTACAAAACAACAACACATACACATAACCCATAACAACAACAACAACAAAACAAAAACACACACCACAACATCAACAACACAGCCAACAAACAACAACACAACAACCACAGCAGAACAAAGCAGCTACAGCAAAACAATAAGCAACCAAACAAAAACGCTGCAATGCATACACACTTCCACAGTTTGAACTCTCCAATGTACAAACCCTGCATCACCTCACGGAGCCACATGAGTTGTGGGCTGTGGAACGGGGGAAGGGGAGGGGGCGGGGTGGGGGGGGGGGACGGGCCGGAAAGAACAGCGGGGGGTACTATGCGACCTGAAGCGGACAAAAGATTAAGAAGAGCAAAGTAAAAAAAAAAAAAAAAAGGAATGAAATGAGATTGATCCTGAATGGAGTGAGCGGAATTCAACAGCAAGAGACAAGCAAACGCTGATTGGTTCAGATACGAGACAGACTTTGTTTAAATGTGGCGTAAAATCTGTGACAGATTAGTTCTTTCATAAGGACGTCAGTAAAACAGAAATAAAATGACGCATAACAATACTCCAACAGCAAGCTGTAAGATGAAACTGGTAAACAACAACAATAACACAACAACAAGAAGAAACCACAAACCATAACATGAAACAAAAGGGACAACAAAGGGAGAGTTCCAAACCCAGGTGCTAGATTTCGGGGATGAAAGAAAGAGAAGGAGAAGGGGAGAGGCGGAGAAGCGGATAGGAGAGATGGATAAGGCGTGGGAACGTTGGGGAAGTGGTGATGGGCAAAAGAGGTGTGTATGTGGGGGGGGGGGGGGGGGGAGTTAGGTTGGGGTGGGGGGGTTAGAGGGAGGAAAGGGGGACTAGAAGTCTAACAGATTCTCCCTACCCACAATAACGACGATTTAAAGGATGTTATGTGGTAACAATGCGGGGCTGAACTTAAACAACACAACAAAAAACAAACAAAAAAAACAAAACAAACACAAAACATAAAGCAATGGAGCTGAAATAAGCATCGCGGAAACCGGGCGATTGATCGAAAGAGAGATAAGATTTCACCCTTTCAGTTTGTAACTTTTGGAGCCCAATTTTGGATCTAACGTCAACTCATTATAGAAGGTGTATGTGTGTGTATTTGTGTGTTGTTGTGTCGTGTGTGTCGTGTGTGTGTGTGTATGTGCGTGCGTGCGTGCGTGCGTGGTGTGCGTGTTCATGTGCGTGCGTGCGTGCGTGCCGTGCGTGGAATATAGCATTGGTGTACCGAATTTTTGACACATCATTTTATATTTATTTAGTTTTCGATACTGATAACGATGGTTTCATACTGCTAGCGAAGGATATTAATGGTGAGAGATTATCCCGGACAGAATTGTCTGCCTATACAGAAAAATATGTATATATGTAGGGTAGTATTGTACGTATGTATGTATGTACGTATATTATATATATATCTATATATATATATATTTAATAGATGATTTAACCAAAGAGCTAAAATGATTTTAAAAAGTGCTGACCTTGGGGAGCTAATTTTGTCAATGATGTTAAAAAGGAAGGTTTAAAACTCTCGGTTTAAAACTCGACAAAATTTGTTTTTCTAGCGGCGTTGGCACACACAGCACGCACGCACGACACACATGCCATCAATACGCCGCACGCACACACACAATAAC